>JAOPUD010000070.1:6963944-6977038 GCA_027122715.1 Trisopterus minutus
CATGCCCCTCCCACCACCCCCTTCCCTCCCAATCCGCCCTCCTCTCTTGACCCGACGGCACCTCCTTCCCCTCACTCCTGTACGCGGGTTATCTTTTGATTTTTTTTACCTAATACACTAAATCCCCTCTCCGTGTCAGCCAAGGTCCAGAGACATATTTAATTATATACCGCCTGCTGGTGAGACTCCATGTCTTGTCCATGCAGCAGAGAGATAGTGAGATTGTGTGTGTGTGCGTGTGCGTGCTTGTGTGTATGTTTGTGACTAATGGACAGAGGAGGAGGAACAGGAGGTTTGTCGAAATCAAGTTTTATCACAGCGTGGGTCATTGGCATGAGAGCGTGTGTCTATAACGTTTGCTCCTGAAACTGTATACGAGTGACTTACGTGGGTTAATAAATGTGCGAGCGAATGAGGGGAGGTGGAGAAGTGATGTTGATTGTAGTCTGTGTACTGTCTGTACCACTAGCACTGAAGGCTGTTCGAGGTGCGGGAACGAGCCAATAGCAAACATGCTAATCGCATACATGACTCTTTTTGTATGATTGAAAATCCAGTAGGGGAAAAGAGGACTACTACTCAACGAGACATATATAAAATAAATTAAATAAATCCTGTTCTTTACCATCTGTAGAAATTATTTTTTCCTCCCCTTTTTCTATCTTGAATCACTGTTCTTGCCAAGGCCTTGGCCTCCTCTTATCCGTGATGGCTCCCTCGCTCCACCCTTTTTTTGGTGTGTGTTTGTGGACAGATTTATTGAAGTTTAGCAGCACAGCACAGTGCTGTGCGGCCATTTTCCTGCATGTCCGTGCGACGCCAGGGTGAATTGTGTTAACGAGTGGAACGACCAATCAAGTCCTCTCCCTTGGTATGGCGCAAAGGCCAATGATGTAAAACCACAACACAGCACGATACGCCGGTTGGCCTTTTTCTTATTTTCCATGTTCCTCACCAGAAAATAACATTTTGAAGCGGAAGACTGAAGACACGGTCATGGACTGAATCATGGTGCCACGTTGCACATGCTTCAGTCTGATTAGAATGGCTGTGAGGCTGATGATTCCTGGATCATTATGGGATGCCCCTGGTATGCAGTCCAAGGAGCTAACAACAGCACACGCTTTGATGGCACGTTAGAGGCGTGCAAAGAAGGATTGGGCTAATGGATCCGATTTGTATATAGGTTGTCTTTGCTCTGACAACATTTAAATTGTAAACACAATACAATGGAAAATGTCTTTGAAATACTCAAACCGTTGTAGGTTTTGAGACTAATGTCTTCAGAAACGCACACCACTAGCCTGCAATCATCAGCTGCGGGCAAAAGGCTTGGAAGTGTGTGTCAATAGGGGTGGTCCTGGTGAATTTCTCTTGAGGAACAGAGGGATCTGCTAATACACGCACACACACTCGCATGCATATTGGGAGGATTAAGACTTGATTTCCTCTCACTTTCCGTTTTTGTTCTTTTTTTTTTTTCTCCGCTCACTCATATTGTGTGACCCGCTTCCTGTTTATGTTCCCTTACCGTGTCAGAGTTGTTTTACCTCATGTGTATGACTGTGAAACACTTATTTCCGTTTCACCCATCTACCCCTTCACCCACAGACACATACCTTTTTAATTTTGTTTTGTTCAATGCCTTTTTGGACCGCTAATAAATGATTGTTTAAAGGGTTGAAACTAGCTTCACCTTTTTCAAGTTGTCTTTCCGCTGTCTCCATGCTGAATACCTCTTGATTGCCACATCTATTCCCATTGGTGTTCACATATGGGGGGGATTAAGTTGTCCAAAGAAATGCTCTGTCACAAGAGGTCATAGGGGATAAGTAAAATATAATTTTATTTTTCATGTTATTGTAACAGTCAAGAACAAACTGAGTCGAATATAACGGACAACAAAGGAAACGATTGGTCTATTTCACAGGAAAAGCAACCATTTTCTTGAACATGGGGTTGGAGTGTCTGCCATTTGCAGATCCATTCATAGCAGAGAAATCCCATCCACAAAAACTTTTTTTCCCCTCAACACAGACGGACTGTGGCGTCCACCCAGCCAAGCCGAAAGGCTGGATAGAGGGGCTCGGTGAACGAGGTGTGGAAGGTGTGTAGGGGAGTCGATTCCCCCGCGGAGACGCTGTAGAACGTCAACGTCCCCGCCGACCAGTCCAAATAAACCCCCACCCTGTCGGAGCAGGCGGTGGCGGTCAGGGCGACGCTCACGCCGTCGTGCCAGGCGCTGTACCTGTTTTTGTTGCAGCTCATCACCCAGGACGAGTCGTTGCGTCCGAGGTGGCAGTCGTCACCCTCTCCTTTCCGGTGCATCCGCCCGTAGGCCACCCCGAGCTGAACTCTCCCCGTCAGCTCGGTCTCCCAGTAGCAGCGGTGCCTCAGCGCCTCCACGCACAGCACCTGGGTCCAGAAGTCGAAGCGCTCGGGGAGGTCCTCCGCGGGCTGCTTTGTCCATCGCCTGCCGTGCCTGTTCCCCTCGGACAGGGTCAGGTCCCTGTGGGCCGTGTCAGGGTCCAGAGAGAGCTGGGTGGTATCTGGGGGAGTAGCAGCGTTTAGATTGACACCCCCTGGGTTGACCACACGGCGGCATCACATTTGTTTAGAAGATGCAGTCTCCCTCACATTTCTTTGGGTCCTCTTGGATTCTGCATTCACCACATTGATCAACCCTGCAGGATTAGAAATGCAAAACGCAGATTTGTTAAGTCCGACGTCACGTCAACAGTTACTGAAACACAGAGATGACCAGAGTTGCTCAATTGATTTTGATGGACTGATCTACTGGTCTATCGGGCCACCACCTTGGTCCGATGCTAAGTGAAATCGTGAGTGTTTTCACCTGAGTTTCTCCAGGGGGCAACGGGGATCGTCCACCGTGGTGTGGAGCAACCTGAGGCCGTCGTCCCCTGGGTGGTTGTAGCTCAAGTCCAGCTCTCTCAGGGAGCACGCGTTCAGAGCTGATGCCAGAAAAGTACAGCCTCCTTCACCGATCCTACAAAGCTGCAAACTGGAACACCACACAACGTTTGTAACACATACCTGCTTGACACGGCGTGGCCACGGCACTGAGTTTCTAGAACGGAGGATCACCTGAGCAATTCCAGTGTACAGGAAGGACTTGTCAGTCCATGAGAAAGCTCCTTCACTCCTAAATCCCCCAGGCTGTTGTCAGTCAGGTCCAAGGTTCTCAGTCCAGAGGATTTTGAGTTGAGCACTGAGGTCAGCGATATGCAGCTCTTGGCTGTGAGACTGCAGCTCTTCAATCTGGAAGAACCGATCGGTCATTTGTGAGCAAATTAGGTTTTCCTTTATACAGAGAGATCAATTGTATGCCATGTCATTTGAGCTTTGGTATCACAGTCAGTATCACTGCTTTAATACTCGACACACACACAGAAAAAATATGCTGACCTGAGAGTTTCAAGTCTGCATTTCCTCAGCCCATCAGATAGCTGCATTAACCCTTCATCTGTCAGGTTATTCTCACTCAGGTCTAACTCTTTAAGATGCGATGAACTGATGCAAGAGGCCAAGTCTTTACAGCAGTTTGCGGTGAGGTAACATCCTCCCAGACTGCAGGAAGGAGAAACTTCAGTGTACAAAACTAACCACGAATTGTTCAACAAGTGATAATTAATTCTATGTTATAGCATCTGGCAGTTCAAGTAGGTAAAGTTAAAAGCTTAAAATATTAGTTAAATTCTTGAAATGTAGGTTGAATACTATTTGGTAAATTAAGGTAGGTATAAACATATGAACAGATTACTCACTTGGCTATTTCTGACTCTCGAACCACAGGCAGTAGCTGAAAAAGCCCTTCCTCAGACCTGATGTAGCTGCTCAGCTGAAACACTGTCAACTTCTCCTCTGATGTTAGCAGTATGAAGACAAGCGTGGCACACTGAGCGGATGACAGTTTAGCCGTTGAAAGGCTTCCAGATTTCAGGTAAATCTGAATCTCCTCTACCAGGGAGTTGTCATGTATCTCATTGAGACAATGTAACAGATTCATGCATCGATCCAAGGAATTGCAAGCCCTGATCTTCTCCTTGATGTGTTTGGTAATCTCTAAACTGACCTTTTTTGCGTTTGCTTTGCTCTGGGTCAACAGACCTCTCAACAGAGTCTGGTTGGACTCCAGTGACAGACCCAACAGAAAGCGAAGGAAGAGGTCAAAACGGCCGTCAGGGCTCTGCAAGGCCTTGTCCACCGCTGCTTTGTAGAGAATGAGCACTGATGGATCTCTGAATGGTATGAACCTGGAACTAGATGACTTCTTCACCAACACGTTGTCTTTCTCGTTGTTGAATTTGAGGAACACGTAGAGAGCAGCGAGGAATTCTTGAATGCTCAGATGCACAAAGCAAAACACCTTCTCCTGGCCCAGTGTCAGTTCCTGGTTGAAGATTTGCGTGTAGATGCCTGAGAACAAAGACTCCTGTGTGGTATCGATGCGGTGAATTATCAGGTCCTTCTCATAAAATATGAAATTGCCCTTCTCCAGCTCTTTGAAGGCCAACTGACCCAGGGAAAGAAGGTTCAACCTCGTACTCTCGACGTTGGACTGCCTTCGCCCCTGCATCATGCCCTCCTCATGCAGGGCAAGGAAGTGGATGTACATCTGCGTCAGCGTCTTTGGCGTGTGCTGCTGACTCTGCGTTTTGGTTTTGGTAAATTCCTTCTCAAGGACTGTTGCGATCAGCCAGCAGAAGACGGGTATGTGGCACATGATGTGGAGGCTCCTAGTGGACTTAACATGGGAGAGTATCCGTTCGGCCAGTCGTTGGTCACAGATTTTCCTCCTGAAGTACTCCTCCTTCTGGAGGTCACTGAAGCCCCTCACCTCGGTCACCAGGTCGATGCACTCGCCAGGGATCTGTTCTGTGGCAGCCGGCCTGGAGGTCACCCAGACCAGGGCGGAGGGAAACAGGTTGCCCCTTATGATATTAGTCAGGAGCACTTGTATTGTGGTTTGCTGCGACACTTCGGTCACTAACTCACATTTGAAGTTGAGGGACAGTCGGCTCTCGTCGAGTCCGTCCAGTATGAGCAGCACTTTCAACGTGTCCAACCTCTGGACCTCTTTCACTTGAGGATAAAACATGAGCAATAGCTCTGAGACACTTGTCGGCTTCTGTATGAGATTAAGGTCTCGAAATGAAAGTGGAAAGACAAAATCCAGGTTGTGATTGTGTTTATCCTCTGCCCAGTCTGAAGCAAACTTATTGGTGGATACCGTTTTTCCAATGCCAGCCACACCCATGGTCAGGACAGTCCTCACAGGGTGGTTCTGTTCGGCTGACAGACAGAAGATGTCGTTGCATCTGATGGTTTTCTCCTGGGTCTCTGAGATTTGGGACACCCTCTCAATCTGTCTTACCTCATGCTCTTGATTGACAGCCCTAGCTCCTCCCACCACCACGTAAAGTTCTGTGTACTTTTTATCGAGAGACATCTGGTTTCCTTGTGTCAGCAGCCCCTCGCGGATATGGCTGAATTTGCTCTTAAGCGCAGACTTCAATGCCTGTTGACATTTTAAAATCGGATCTCCTAGGAAAAGGCACAAGGAAATATAATTGTAAGTTTGATATTGCTTTACTCAGTCAATCTGTCTCCCCCTTTTCTTTGTTTTAAATGGCTCAAAGGTCATGTTGTCTCACGGCAGTCGACGATTCATCCTTGAAAGAATTAACAGAAGCTAAGCTAAACTACGTGACTTTACTGCAATGTTCAAGGCTTAAAAGTGGTTGAAACCAATGCATGAAATGCTTCTCTGCTTTTCACCACTTACCCTTGCTTTCAGTTGGAGGAGCAGCACCCACTGTGATAGGATCTGCCAATGGTTTCACTGGTAGACCGGATCCTTTCCATTAAAGATTTAGTACAAGAATGGAAAGAAAGCTCTTGCATAAGAAGCTGGGATTACCAGATAAATGATATACAGATCACATGGCTGCTTTGTAGCTAAAATAAGTACCTTGATTGTTGGAATTCACATTTGTGTTTAGGTTGACTGAACCACCTATTTGACAATTGGTGAAGGTAAGAGCCACGATGGTGCTTTCATTCTGGGCTGTACAGTTGAGATGCACTGGCAGGGCGGCTGCTGGATTACTGTCCACTATTGAGGGGGACAATTACAGGTGTTATTTATCAGCCTTGGTTCTTGGTGGTGTGATACATATCCAAACAGCAAGCAGTAACAGTAGCATTATTCATAAATCATCATAAATAGGAATGATTCAAAATAACCCTAACCATGATGATGATCAGAAACCCTCACCTGCATTATCAATCGTTGGTAAATTCTCCTCGACCTCCATTCAGGCTTCCGTGCGGCTCCGTAGTAATGATGCGAACAGAAACTGCAGAAGAGATTTGACTGCAAAGAAACGGCAAGTATATGAAAGCTTTATTCAACTTCCTCCCGAAAGCAAGGGGAAACTGATACACAAGACTTGTGGTTTTGATCTGCTGTCTGTCAGTTTCATGTTTGTTTGGGTTAAATATACACATGTACAGCCCATCATGTTCACTGCATGCACTGCTAGCCCACCCTGACGTTAACAATAAATGCTTAACCTAAACATATTGTTTATGTAAACACATTTTTTCTTTTAGATTTTAGTATAAAATTAAATGTTTTTATCAATGCCATTCTTTGGTTGAAATTAACAGTTCAAATGTGTCTCTGTATGAGACCCTTTATTCTCGATGGCAATCACAAAGAAATATACACATGTAGGTAAAAAGAAGACTACAATATGGGTGATAGAGGCAGTCAAAGTCAACTTGGAACAGATATTCCCAGAGAAGTTCATTCAATAATAACACCTACCATGACGGATGGTAGGTGTGCGTGAAATAATGTAAATAAATGGAATTCTTTGTTTCCGCAATACAACATATTGGCAGGTTGATAAAATAATCGTAAATGGCAAGTATCATCCTACAGAGGTCGCTGTAAAACATTCGAAAATAGTCAATTTACATAAACCCAATTTACATCAACGTTTTGTTCGGCAACTCTCATTTATATGTGCCTGTCTGTAAATATAACAAACATTTTCAACATAAATAAAGATCTGGAAACATATCTTTGGCTCCCTGGTATAAGGGTAAAATGGAAGATGTGCAAATCAGTTACATTATCACCATCATCTTTGTGGTCAATTTGCCTGAAAAGCAAACATCGGTAGAGCTTCTGAGTAGCAGTGGCCTTATGCTTGTGGCCTTGTGGAATCCTAGGAGAATGCTGTACCCGTTCCAATGTCTACCTACAGTATATGACAATCCTTTCCAGCCTCTTCTTGAGTATGACATCATCCCACACGCCATATGATCCCACTTGAGAACCCAAAGTTTGCCCCGAGGACTCGAAAGCCTTCAGAGCCCAGGACCGGTGATAAGCCAGGGCAGAGCTCTGGATGGTTGGGAAATTGCTGATAAGCGCCTGCTTGGACAGACAGCCAAGATGATGCAGTGATGGGCAACATGATCACAGGTTCTGAATGTCAATCTCATGACATCCTAGAGGAACACTAGTCAAAGTGAAAGGATTCAGAGATAATTGTACTGGTTTTGCAGTCCAAAATTCTACTGTACTCAATGTTCTTCAGCTTTATGCTCTGCAAGATTCTGACTCCAAGGTTTCCACAGTGTTGTGACATATTTACAAGTGTGTGTGTTTTGTTAAAGGATCAAGAAAAAAGCGCTAGGCTCTGAAGGACAATAGTGTATAATTATGATAATAATAAATTATTAATACAGTGCTATTTACCTCTCCGTCTGATTCTCTAAGTCCTGCAGTGACAAAGTGGAAAAATATGTTTCATTCTTTGTGCTAATCAGTTAAGACTAACTGAGAATACCTCTACTAACCTTATTCAACCTTTGTGTACTATATTGATGACCACGGAATTGTATATGTTGTCACAGGTGTACTGATTTAACTCAAAAGGTTTCTGCCTGCAATTAAGACCCACACAAACTCTTAAGAGCAAGAATTCTGTGTTTGTCTGTGTCCCTGACACAGTCTTCACAGAAACTGTGGCCACACTAGAGCTTTAGTGTTTAGTTAAAAATGAGAAGGCAGACCAGACGACAATGACTTCATAGTAAAAAGTCTTTAATGGAGGAATGAAGTCTGAGCTATCGCGTTCTTAAAACACATCCCTGGTTGTGGCGTATTCATTTTTGCACTACTTGGATAAGTGACAATCAAGGGAGACTGGTTTGTGTAATGTAAGATGTGAGCACGTTCTTTAGTAAATCAACTCCACCGTGTTCACTCTCTTTATTTGATATATTGCTTACAACATTGGAAACGTTATACTTATTTTTACCCAAGCAGCCTTGGACAAAGCCAAGACTGCTGAATTTATGGTCTGTTTGCAAAGATACCCAAAGGCGGCAGCAACACATGTATTAGTTGAAACAATATTTGTCTAAAGATACTCTCTAGCAGGCTTGTCTCACATCAAGTGAGACAGTTATAGGAAAATGTTTTACAAGCCAGCACACGACTGAATTTGCATTGGAGGCCTACTGGTGGCAGAGCAGACCTTCTGCTCTTTGTTATTATCTATTGTAATGAGACCATAGGCCTGGACTGAAGGCTGACATCAGCAGAAGGGAGCACAGCAAGGCAAGTCATTCTGGAACAAAATTAGCTTCTAGTAAATCATGAATTGTGTGGATAGAAAGAACATTCAGAATGTAAATTAAACCAGTAGCACAAAATAAAATTGTTTGCATTAAATCTTAAATATTATAAGTTGAACAGAATAATAAAATTAATGTGGTATGTGATGTGAAGGTTGGATGAGCTCCATTGGAAACATGCAGGATAGAGAAGAGTGCTGTTCACTGGCCTACTGTGTTTCATGGATTGTTGGTTATTTAAGTGATGTGTTGTTCATGTCTTTTTTGACATTACAGCTCGCCTTTGCTGAATGGAGTACAGTACAGACATGATTATGACTGCACCGTTGAACCCTGGCTGATTAAAAAAATAAATAATAATACGTCAGCCAATTGGCATCCAAGGTCAACTCGCCGCATCCTGATTACCCAGAGTGGCCTGCACCCAAGGAATATCCTCATAGAGTTTTATAAATTTGGCAGTTTGGCTCTCACTTTTTCGGATGGGGTTTGATCAACTCTAAGTTTCGACAAAGTTCATCGTCGTCCAATTACAGCAAATACTATCAGCATTTGGCTATATGCATATTCATGTCTACTGCTGTTTGACGATCGACAATATAAGCCATGTGCAATATGGATCGGGATCAGCGGATCGGGTAGTGACCATGTTGACACAGCCCACATTCATGATAGCACCGAATGGACACTTACATTCTCGAATGTTTATCTCGAATATAATATAATATAATAGACGAGGCTATTATTGTTATCATCACATTTTTTTGTATCATTATTTGCGTATTGTTATTTGCTACTTTCCTTGGTGACCGCAGTAACATGCAGTTATGCATAGTGAACAGGTGGTGGAAGCACAGTCCTTGCATTTGTATAGTGTACAATACTCCTTAATAATATAATGTAATAAATATTCACATCTAATATTTCACATTTGACCACATTGCATTTCTAAATAAGCACGTTTGCTTTGTTTTTATTAATGTAAAATAATTGCATTTAAACTCTTCATGTAGGGCCTCACAATACAAAATCAAAAAATATGGATTCATGGTTACATTGCGAGAAGCCCTTTTTTAAGGGGGAATTAAGACACTTCCTTTTATAGAATTGGCAATGTGAAATGATCTTGGGCAAAAGCTCAATCAATGAATACATCAAATCAATACAAATATTAACTTGGAATACATGCAGAATAAAGATGTGTGCACACAAAAAAATTATAATAAAATGTACCAAGACACATTCAAATGTTTCCCAAACCCAAAAGCGAACACTATACTGGGTTCTGAGCATAGACTGTAAAATGGTTCTGAGCCACTCCATCAGTGGAGTTGGGGCTAAACACCATGCTCAAGGGCACAACAATTAGCTGATGAGGAACCCGAAGAAATCTAGGTTCCTTCCGTTTCTTTTTTGCCTGCTTGCCCGATACCCATTATGTTTTCCAAAGCAGCATGTTTCCTTAGTTAGAAAAGAAAGGTAGCATTATGACTCAGCTGTTGGCCGAGTCCACCCTATTAGCCGTAATGATGTAACAGATGGCTCGTGCACTCACACCAAACCTCAAGATGGAGGATGGTTTTCATTTAAATGTATTGCACAACTAAAGGGCCGGGGATATAGTTCAAAATCTATGCATGTGTAACTATGGACATTTTATAGAAATCAGTTGATACGACAAGACAAGTTTTAATTCCATGGTTTTCATTTAAACGCATTGCACAACGGAAGGGCTGAGCATATACTTAATTATTGACACAGATTGAACATGTAATACTAGAATTCAGTTATTACGATGGAACAATCCCAGCCTTGGTGACAGCTCTGCTGTCTGCAAGTGACCAAACTAAGCAACCAAATAGTCCCTAAAGACGTGTCCTTCTCAGTTTTTTCTAAGTGAACTATATCTTTTTTATTCGAGAAGGCTGTGCATGGGCCATGTGACACTGATCCAAGCTGTAACCTTTTACACCTGATGAAATACAGGATGTTGAACGGAAAAGATGAAATCCATGGCTCTTGTCCACTTGCTCTTGTCACGTTAAAGAGAGGGTCGTCTCTCTTTTACACAGAAAACATTGCATACAGTCATGGTCAACTAGGAGTCATGGACTTATAACCACATTGGTACTGACACAGTAGAACCTAAGGCAAGACATTTTTATGTGACGCATTTCCAAACAAACACATGTACAAACACACACACACACACACACACACACACACACACTGTGAAATGGCAGTGAACTAATGTGATACATAATTAATAAAAAAAAGCTGTCACCTGTTAAAAAAGTGGTTAGGGTTAGACTAAGATGGTATTAGATCTGACAAGAATATTACTGTTAAGAGCCACACTTGTGTGCACTTGCACGCACACACACACACACACACACACACACACACACACACACAGACACACACACGCACACACGCACACACCACATATTCTCTCTTTCTCTGAGCACTAATCCTGTCTGAAAGCATTCCACTTTCTCTGGATTCTGCCTCCCTTCCTCTTCTTTCCTCCTCCGTTACTGTGTCTCCAGTCAAGTCGATAAGGCACAGTGTGTGGCCAGGGTGAGATACCAAAGGCTGCAGAGTTCACCGTTATATAACTAGTGTGGAGGCTGAGGAGGAGGAGGAGGAAGAGGAGGAGGAGGAGGAGGAGATGTGCCAGGGTTAGCATGTAGGAACGACGGGGCAAGCGCTAGCCTGCATTGTGATGCTCGCTCGCCTGCTAATACATACACGGTGTTGCAGAAAACACATGCACACAGAGCGTGTTAACACATAGGTGCTAACACTCACTGCCTCACTTCCTATCGCCTCAGAACTTGCAGATATGGCTTTGCACTGTTGCTGTTTTTCCTACGCTCCAACGTTCAGATCCTATGCCCCAAACCCTGCATTTGGATACTGGCGCAAGATCCCTTTACGACGTGTCTCTCTCTTTCTCTCTCTCTCTCTCTTGACATGACCATGCTCTGTCCCATTTTCCCTTCTCTGTGACAGAGTGCTGAACAGGCAATTACACACACATGCACACGCACACACACACACACACACACACACACACGCACACGCACACGCACACGCACACACAAACACACACACAAACACACACACACACTCAACCTGTAACTCTACTGCTTAATGGGCTGTTCCTCCCCCCACATGCCTGTCTTCCGTTGGCCTATGACTGATACCACATTAAACATTTAGCAAAGCACTCTGGCTCTCTCTGTGACATCATCTTTTAGCGCCGCCAGGGTTCAGACCTTACACTGTGGAAAACAGGTGGAAATCTGATATAGTAGTCACCTTATACGCCTCCTAACCTCCTCCCCTCTGTCTTTCATACACGCATGCATACCGATGCCCAAAGAGCAGGTCAAAATTGCCCCACTGCATTGATTGTGACTGATCCCTTGGCTGTGTGCGTGAATACACATATGTGCATTCATGTGTGTGCATAATGTTAATGGTATGTTAATCGTACATACATATGCGATTGGTGTCTTACTTGTGAGGCAGGGCAAAGAACATGATGTTTCTGTCAGTAGTAGCGGCCTACTTTGGTGTCTTCGATTTTGTGTAATAAGCTACACTGGGAACAATATAGAATGGGTGAACAATGGACAATGGACAATGGTGCACATTGCGACAGAAGCCAAGCTGTATATGTTTTTATGTTTTTTTGTTTTCTTTAATCTACCCTCAAAACAATATTTGCCTCAGACTTAAGACACCGCATACCAAATGCTCCACGAATTCATTGAACTAGAGGTTTTAGTCTCTTTGGCTCTGACACGGCACATGAGTGTGTTCTCGCGAGGTTTCAACCCCATCACGGATGCACGAGCATTGGCGCACGCACGTACACACACCTACCTCCTGCGCTCTGCAACCCCTCCCGTCTCTGCTTTTCCTCTAGTCTCTTCAGCTTTGCCTGTCAGTAAGGTACTACTCCACTGTCGGAGGCTTCCCTCCCCCGGACTGTGTACGAGAGCAAGCCGCTGTCGTACCCTAAGGCTCGGAGCTCTACTCTTACAGACTAACCATGGCTACAATCGTGACTTCGACCAGGTTTACCGACGAGTACCAACTCTACGAAGAGCTCGGGAAGTAAGCAGCTGTCGTAATGCACCGTGTTGCCTTGTCGTTTTTTTTTTTTTCTTCTTCTCCCCCACCCCCGCAACCCTGCTTTAACACTATACATGTTGGTCTGGTGGCGTGCCCGCTAGCTGGTAGCTAGACAAACACCCGGCTAATGAGTTCGGGGGGGTAGACTTTGCGACCGAAGCCGTCGTAATTGTGCGTTGACAGAAGCCCTCCCCGAGGCGGACGAGACTCCTGCGTCGTGGTCGGCCGGGCGTAAACAGCACTATAAAACCTTACATTCCACCAAAGTG
>JAOPUD010000070.1:7064306-7074306 GCA_027122715.1 Trisopterus minutus
GGTGCGGGTAATGATCCGGGCGGCTGAGTTCTGAATGATTTGCAGTCTGTTGATGAGTTTGGTGGGGAGTCCAGTGAGCAGGGCATTGCAGTAATCGATGCGGGATGTGACAAAAGGTATAGCTATGGTATAGTGCCACATTGTGTTAATACGGGCCTGGCCTGCCACGTTTACAGAGAGATGACAGCCAGGAAACACAGGTTGGGTTCCTCTGATCCCGTGACTTTAGGAAGAGTTCTGAAAAGAGGAACAAACATCTGCAGGCTGCAGTGGAGAGACACTGACAAGCCGCTGGCGGTGCGGTGGAGACATAGGTGGATTATAGGATTAGAGATGTTTCTCTCCGTCTATTCATGAGATCTCAACCCAGAAAGGGATATAATAGGACGTACGTGTATAGGAGAACACATTCAGACAAGCGAGCACGTGCATACATGTCCACGAACATGCGACATACATGCGACACACACACACGACACACATGTGCACACACACTAACACACAAGCACACACACACACACACACACACACACACACACACACACGGGTTCACCAGGTTTGTTTAGGTGCAGGTTTTTTTTTTGCATCAACTCACTTTGGAGTTTTGACCAGTTCAGAGTTATCGGAGGCATCCATAGCTTGGCAGTACAGGTACTGTCTCTCATGCTCAGACCGCCCATCCTGAAAAAGAGGATGTACCATACAATAAAGGAGGATTCATATCATTCCTATCAATAACAAAGTCCCCTCCTAAAGAAGTGGGTGTATTGACCCCAATACATCACCTAAAACAAACACATTTTAATTGATCAGTAAATAGATCTTGGGCTATACAGATCAGTTAAAATGATTGATGTGCGTTTATTTATTCCTCAGATAAACCCTGGAGCTAGAGTAACAGACCTCCACTTGTTTTTGTCCTAACACTACAAACTGTGAGCTCAGGTACTTCATTGGAGAGGAGCAGAGTGGAGGAATTAGTGTATGTTAAAAGGTGGCACCCCCTACCTTGAGGCTGTGGTAGTGTAGGTGAACCCATGATTCTTCTGCCTGCTTCCTCTGGAGGAACTCGTAGGACTGGACCCTCCTCTGGCGGGCCTGCTCGGACTCAGGGCGGGAAAACCTCACCTAGAGGATCAGATACAAAAATATATATTTATATAATGAACACTCGAGGCATAATGCAAATCCAACAGTTGATAAGCGCATGCCTAGATAAACATACTAAAACGCAAAAACCTGCCCAGTAATTCCCCCCCCCCCCTCAACACATGGAACGGCTCTATGTCCAATATGCTCATTTGGCAATGAAACGTCCGCCATCTTCTCAATTCCCATTCTCGTCAGCTCATCTCATGGAACCGACAAAAGACACCAACCCTAGTATTTTACAAACTGGCTGCCCATTATGATCTCAATGCCTGAGTGAAGGCATTGTTAAAACCAGTGGAGTGGCACTACCCCGCCCATCCCATCCACCCATTCATACGTGAGAGTCTAGTGCATGAATGCTTACAGTAATGGCTTTCACATCTTCCTCCGCTTCGTCCTGGGAGGAGTCCCCCCCTGCAGGCGGAAAACCATGAGTCATCCATCACGTGGCGGGTGGCTCCTTGTCACACCAGCGGCATGGATTATACAGACGTGCAAACACACCTTCGTTGGCCGCCTCCCTCTCCCGCTGCTTGCCGTCTGCCCTGTCAAGGTAGGTGAAGCTGGGCCTCAACTGGAGGATTCCCTGCAGCGGCGTGATGTGGAGCTCCCCTATTGGTGTCAGAGACGACACAAGTTATACGTCTGGCAACATGTCAACAACTTGTGTCTTGCATTAAGTGACGATATCCCCAGTACTTCACAGGAAGGCAACGATACGTTCAAGACAAAGATATTTATTTGAACAACAGTGGGAGGCTTGGCTATACTGTGCACTGACAAGGTAGGATTGCTACTCACTGAATGGGTAGCAATACCTATATATATTTATTAGGTATAATATTTGGTTATCTACCCAAGTTACCCAAATATTAAGACAGTCATTAGGAGGCCATGGATGGCCCACCATGGTCCCCATAGAGGCACAGTAAGTGGCAGAGACCAGCGAGCGCCTCACCTTTGCGGAACACAGCAGCAGCATATCTGGAGGTGTTGGTGGTGGCCTGGATGGAGGCAAACGTCTGCTTGTCCATTATCTTCCTGCAAGATAAAAAAAAACATTCAAACTGAGACAACGCATCACATGTTTTTTTACATTTGAGAAAAAAGCAAAACAACCATTAAGAGTCATGAGATAGAGATTGTCCTGGGTAATGAAATCAAAATCCACTTAATAATAAACCAGCTCGCTAAAGTTAAACTCAGACAATGCAGAAACATAGTCAGTGGCACCAAATGGTGAATTGACTCAAAGGACACAGACCAAACTTACGTTGAGTAGGTGTTGGTTTCCTCAAAGGTAGTACCATCCACGTTGAGAGCTATCTGTTCGCCCTTGCTGCGGCAGTAGTTCGGGCTCAATGTATTAATGTCCATTTCCAGCTCCACCTGTGACATATTAGACAGCAGTCCTCAAATTATTATTTAAACCAAAGCAAGGCCGATCCCAAGATGGATTCTGATGTACACAAGCACTATAGCAATGGTTTCCAGGGTATGTAAATTGTCTTAATTACCTTTTGCTGCTTGGGTTTTATCTTAGCAGATAAGTGGTGGACATCATCATAGGTGCTCATCGATGGTCGTACAGGGTACTGTTAGGGATTTTTAATACAGTAGGTAACACTTAGTAATACCTCACTCCTGTTTTTCAATTGCAGTGTGGTCTACTTCAACAAAAGCCATGAAGATAACTTGGCTTAGGTAAGGTAAAAAGGTAAATTAAACCAAACA
The DNA here is from genome assembly GCA_027122715.1 of Trisopterus minutus. Classification (NCBI taxonomy): domain Eukaryota; kingdom Metazoa; phylum Chordata; class Actinopteri; order Gadiformes; family Gadidae; genus Trisopterus; species Trisopterus minutus. The sequence goes on from JAOPUD010000070.1 coordinate 7,067,193, forward strand.
TACCTGGAAGAGATAGAGCTTTTCTGCCAGACTTTTGGCTAGATAGACATCAATCTAAACAAACATAACAAGCCAGTTATACACAATTTGCGACATGGATCTATAAAAGACATGTGATCAGTGAAAGTCCTCTTTCATCGTTTGATCGGTGGTCCAACAAACCAATTTAGAATAGACTGGAGATTTCTTACAAGCCATGGAAACTACTACTAGGTTAAGTCATATGAGAACTGACAAGCAGTCCAACATTGATTAATCAATCATATGTTCAGTAATGGATTAACATCAGGCTCTGCACCTACCTCTTCTATAACGGGGTCATCATCCTCTCCACTGGCCATATTGAAGGGAGCAGTGAGAAATAATCGCAAAGCAGCAGATTGCAAAGACCTAACCTAGATGGAATGAAACATTTATATAATTTTACTTAACAATTCATCCAAATGAACCATCGAAAGTGACCCTACCGGCCACCCTGACCTATCTTGAACAAAATAGGTATTGTATTCGTGGACATCTGCAACTCAATCAGCATAACTACTTAGTTGACCTATCATGGTTACTATATTTACCAAGACAGAGTGAATTGGTTCGACTAGCTACCACATACATACGTGAACATATAAAAAGACAAAATTAATCAATACGAAGAAGACTGTAAGACTTTCATTCTAAAAATATCAACCACAGCGAATTCTGCATCAACAATACAATGCCGGTTGTGGCTGACAGGTAAAAGTTTAACATATGATGAAACAGCATCGCAATCTCAAATCAAACCATTCTCTTATGTTACGTAATGTATATAACCAATAGCTTGAGACAACCGGGCTGGTCCGTGCACATATATAATATAATATAAAGATGTCTCATGTAAAGAAGTATAGGCATGTAGGTAGCCTGCGGAGCTAGCGGCAGCCTTCAGACTGTCAGGCCCTCACTGTTCCCGGAGCACCCGGCGAGCTTAACAGCAAGTCTACCAAACGACGTCCACAAAACAACCACGATAGACACCCATGTGTCTAATGTTTAACTTGAATCGTTTGAATGCAGAGATAAACGTGATCCGAATAGCTGTACAGCCGGTTGATAGCTGGTGGGCGCTAGCTTGACAAGAGGCGGTGTGACGTTAGTGATACGCTAGTAAATAAGTCTAAATAAACCACTTCCCAGTCTTTCAGTTCAAATGTGTGCTCAAAGCATGTGTCGGCCTTACCTGCACAGTTTGCGGGAGAGCTTTTGCTATCTCATTCGTAGATTCAAGTGTGTCTGTGAGCAGTACGGTGTCTAGTCCAGGCTAGCGCAGCTGAACTCTATCGGTGTGGGGCTTGGTGCCATGTTGACTCCTCTTTGCAGACACGTGGGGAGGCGCTGATGCCCACAATGCAAAGCGAACGAATGTATTATTACGGTGGATATTTTACATTTTGCTGACATTACCTATTTTATATATAACTTAAATGAGTTGGTCATGGAGCTTGTCAAAAATAACATAACATGTCCACACGAAACAGCAGCTCGAACGGAAAAATATCTGGCAGCGGTGGGATTTGAACCCACGCCTCCGAAGAGACTGGAGCCTTAATCCAGCGCCTTAGACCGCTCGGCCACGCTACCGGATGACATGCATACAGAGTAGCTTCTAACTCATCACCCTATGATGATGTACACTACTTACAACCCTGCTATTCTTTCTACCTACGGTCATTGCACCTTTTTTCTATTTTAAGACAGTAAGTTCTTATGGACGACACTTCTTACAACATTGACAAAAGCTGAAAAAACTTTATTTTACAAATAAATGTCCAATTATCCCATTCACATGCATCCATGCAAAACATTATTTGACAAAACGTTAGCTGTTTAACTAACATGTAGACAATTACTCATGGTTCTCCATTCTTGCATTGAAAACATTTGAGGAACCAGATATCTTGTCGCTATAAATACATTCTCCTGTCAAAATCAGGCAAGTTTTTATGATGTTTTGAGAAAAACACAGATATGTCAGTCTGAGAAAATAAAATGCTATAAACCTATTACAAACACTGTAAACATTGTAACCGTATCAGTTGACCCTTCTTTTCCCTTTTGTGTTATTTTTTGGGTAAAAAAAAAAAAATGCATCATCAAATGAGATAAACTCATCCGCCTTCTCCCTACTCCTCCTCCTCCTCCTCCTCCTCCATCAGTGCCCACGCCTCTTCTGCCTTCATGTAATACTGGTTGGCCAGCCGCCCTTTCATCGCCTCCATGGCCGCCTCAGCAGCCTCCGTAAACAGATCGCCTGTTGGAGCGAGGAAGGAGAAGATGAACATCACGTTGGTAACGCCAGAGATCAGACACCGCCACGACACTACCAGCCCATCACATTCACGTCATTGATGAAAGCCATTTGTACATTATCAGACGAACAAACACGATTATTCTGCTTAACACCGTGTGTATTTCACCTGAAAGTGACGGCTGCAGTGAAAATGTTACGCTAACATTTCTAAAAGCTAAACCGGCTCATTCAGATTGAGGCGCAGTCAACTCTAAACACTTTTTCTAACAGCCTATTCACTCAGTAATAGTGGTTGGATGTAGGATAGCCCTAAATCATACTACAGCACCATTAACAATAATTATGATTGCATTGCATCGATCCAACCATCCATCCATCCATCCATCCATCCATCCATTCACAATTATTCTGGAGTCTAAAATGCACCCGTGCTTACCTGCTTTCTGGGGGTCTGCAGTGAGGTTGAAGCCCCCCTCTTGGTACATCTCGGCCTCCCTCGCGAGGACCATGAAGCGCGGGTCATCCTGGAGCCCATCAAAGTCTCCCCCCTCATCTTCCTCACACATGTCTAGGGCACTGGCGTACCAGAAAACTGCTTCCGCCCAGTCCTGCTTCCTGAGAAATGGCAAAAGGGGTAATTGTGTTCAATAACTGAAAGGTTGACCCAAGCGTCCTGTAGGGGGCAGCATTTTCATTAATGATCCTGCATGCTGGGATTTCACTTTGGGAATGGAGCTGGGTGGGGGAACTGAAGGCAGCTGTGCCTCCACACAGCTAGTGTTTGGAACCAAGATGGAACTAAGATGGAACCAATAATAGTTAAATCATCATTCCCCCATCCACATAGACTCACTGGGCGACCCGGTATCCCCGTCTAGCTGATCCCCCACTCACCTGTCGGCTGACAGGTTGAGTCCGGTGTCAAACGCCCGGGCCACCATGATCATACAGTGCCGGTCCCCGGCCTTGGCCGCCTGGATCAGGTATTTGAAGCCCTTCATCTTGTTCCCTGCGTTGTCCTGCATCAAAGTATTTCAAAAAAGGAAGGAACACAGGAGTACAGGAGTTGTACCATCATCCTAATATGTTAACCTGCACTATTGACGTTTTTTTTTTTTATATTTTAAACTATTATTACTATCCTGTACTTTCTGCCAAGACCCCCCTCTGGGTTCCCATCTGGGGTTAGTATAGTACCATCCCATCCTATTCTATCCGCAATCCCAAACAGTTAGATCTGGTAGGGGTGGGGTTCGAGAAAGCAGACCCATACCTCCACCTCGACGTCCGTCAGGACGTGGTGGGGCAGCTGCATGTAGCACTGTCCCAGGGCCACGATGGCCTGCAGCTCCCCGCACATGGAGGCCCGCTCCAGGTGGTACAGCGCCGAGGCTTTGTCCCAGGGCTCGTCCTTCTCACAGAAGCGGCCCGACTCGTGGTAGTGGACCATGGCCAGGTGGACCTGCATGACAGCAGGGGGAAAAAAGACATTAATGATGATCAGATATTATAAAATAAATATTCTAAAATAATTTTAGAAGAAGAAAAAGAAGAATGTGGGGGACTTTCTTCTTTTTATATATATATAATTATTTAAAATAATTATTCTAGTTTAGAATAATTTTCAATATTAGGCAGGAAAGTGTAGTGGCTGCTGTGAGTTTGACTCCTGATCAAAAGGCACAACTGGGTTAGATTCACATTGTCAAACTGTCCTTGGACCTCCTTGAGCAAGATTCCTCCGAATTCACTGCAAGTCGCTTGCTGCAAAATGTTCAATGTGGACCCAACTCAATTCTCCCCATCATCACCACACGTACCTTTCCCAGGACGGACTGTCCAATCTTTCTCTCCAACAGGGCAGAGTTGAGCCTCTCCATCTCGACGGCCACGCACGACGAACGGTGGACATGAGCTCTAGCAGTATGGTAGAAGCTCCACTTCTCTTCGGTCAGCTGGACACGCACACACACACACACACACACAGACACAAAACCCACAAGAAATCTGTCAACATATTTACCAAACTGATCCCAAAGAAGGGCTCCATTTTCACACACAGAAAGCAGGTGCACACTTCAATCTCATGAATGCCTAGAAATCAATCTCAGGAATGTCCTCATCCACGGACATTGTCTGTGGTTCTAATTAAAGATGTCTGTCATCTGATCTGGATGAGGACATTCCTGTTGGTCACTCAAGCGATTAGCAAGCAGGGGAAGGAAGGAAATGCAGCATAGGGGAAGAATGTGTGATATCACCAAGGAGTACTCAGGACAGGACAGGGGAAGTCATTCAGATGGAGGTAGATGGGTTTTTCCCCTGCAGACGGCTTACTTTGCCTCAAATATTGTTTTTTCTGACTGGTTCCAGCTGTTTTTGTGTAGTTTATACCATATAGTTTAGACCATAGCAGGGATTAAAGCTGTGTGTATGTGTATACAGTGTGACATGCATAGTGCCTCACATTAACGCCAGCATTGGCCCTCTAGGCCATTAAACCAAGATCCATGAAGATAGATAGACAAGGTGCTACTATAAGAGACATACTGGAGCTGCACCTCAACACAATGCTGACGGCCCGTCTTAAAGGGCCATGCATGCAGATAGTCACCGAATCCATCTGCGGTGTGCCCACGCATACGTTTGCAGAGAGTCTGCTGGAAGCTACCATCCTCCTCTAGTTAGGGTTAGAGAAGGGAGAAAAAAAAAAAAGGGAAGGAGCAATTTAGATCTAAATTAAAATGAAAATGAAGAGGGGGGACACTGGCTGCAAGACCTAGTAAGTGAGGAGCCAAGAGAGGATTCTGGGTAAAACAACACGAAGCACAGGAGGGTGGGGGAGAGGGTAACCCAGGGTGATAGGGTGATCCAGTGCATAGATGGCGGGGATTATGATTAGGTTGGTGATCATAAGGTCGGCGGGGTGGTGTGACACACAAGGTGGTGGTTCTTTGTTTTAGTTTTGTTTGTTTACCCGTCTGACACTGTCCTCATCCGACTCGGAATAGTGTCGCTGGAGGCGCTGATTGGCCTACATACAACATGCATTACCACAGAAGAAGAAGAAGAAGAAGAAGATATAAAACTGACCCACACTCTCTTATGTGCTCATCTAAAACAAACCATGTGAACTAAGATGGCTGCGAAAGAAAGGGTTAAGTTAAACTTACAAACACAACAGACAAACTTGATACTAAGCAAATAACCTAAAAAAGGGAAGCACATTTTCTATTTTCGGTTTATAAATAACTTGTACACAACGATATCATCAAAAACTGTATGAATATCGCAACATGAGATCAAATCGATCAGTATGACTGAAGTTGCGAATCGACGTAAATACGTGAAAACTTTGGACTCTTTGTAATCAAGGGAAGTGGAGCGAACAGAGGAGGGCGCCGTGGCGCTGCATTACCCCGTCTACGTGGTCCTGGTGCTCCCCGTCACTCCTCCTCTCGCTGGGGTAACCGCTGTCTCCACCGCTCTCCGACCCCTACGGACAGCAGCGGGCGAACCACAGGGAGGTCACCGTAAAGTTAAAGGGGATTCGGCACGCTGGGAATTGTTATAAATGCAAGAGTGCTGCTTAATACCTTTGTAGTGAAAAAAATTTATCAAGGCCTGCCACGTCGCTTCCGTTCCCCGCAAAAATGATTATCGTGAAGTTGGATCATATTTCCCTTTTTTTCCCACTTTTTTTTGGGGGGGAAACGGAGTAGGTGTTGCAGAACGTGATTTGTTCGTAACACGCACATGCAGCAGTTCTCCCTCATGTTACAAAATAGCCGAGTGCGGCGGTTTCCCTTTCACCCTGCAGCAGCACAACCCCGGCCACGTACTTTTGTTCCACAAAGTTGAACCGTGTTCACCTGGTTATCATTTGCGTTGCTGTTGCCGTATCTCTCTTGGTCATCGTTGCTGTTGTAGGACATGCTTGTGAATGCTGGAATGAAAAAAAAAAACGACACGGAAACATCAGCGATCTCACCGTGAGACACAGTGCACACTCGCAGTGAGGGGGTGGGCATGCGTGGACGGTTGAGTGAGCATGTGGATGGGTGGTTGAGTGAGTGCGCGTGTGTTTGCACATGTGTGAGTGAATGTGTCAGTGCGTGTGTGTGTGTGAGTGTGTGAGTGAGTGAGTGAGTGTGTGAGTGAGTGAGTGAGTGAGTGAGTGAGTGAGTGAGTGAGTGAGTGAGTGAGTGAGTGAGTGAGTGAGTGAGTGAGCGCGTGCGTGCGTGCATGAGTGAGTGTGTGTGTGCGTGCGTACCGCTGGGGGACTTGCCCAGGGAGCTGGGGATGGCCATGGGGGAGCAGGGCAGGAAGCGAGGTGAGCAGGGCACCGAGTCGCCGCCGTCGCTCGTGTTGTCGTCGGCGGACGAGGTCTCTGACAGGCGGGAGAGCAGCGGGGGGCCGCGGCACCCCGAGAAGGTGCGGATGCGGGGGGACCCACACTGCTCCTCGCAGCCCCTCAGCACCGTCTCGGCGGACCTCTGAGATAAAGATAAATACATTAAGTGTTAAAGTTAAAAGTCCGGTAAAAGGGAGTCTTTACTTTTCCTTCTGAGTGACATACTGGATATAGCTGTAAATTGTATTCTTTGTTATGAATGAAACCAGAAAAAAAATAATCACAAATAAGTTGAAAATTTACTGAAAAGAAGAGGATTTTATTTGTTTGAGAACGTCTATGAGACGCATTTCTATTTCTATTTGTACCATTTGAAAATATACACTCAAGTTTGACTTAATGATTTTTTCTAAGTCAGTTCATAATATACGGTGACTCTGAATGAGACGGCTGGTCTGAAATCCGTCATTGAC
>JAOPUD010000070.1:7115408-7135534 GCA_027122715.1 Trisopterus minutus
TGTTAAGAGTGTCTATGTAACAAAGTCGACCTGGTGAATTCCCTCTCAGTATAAAAAGAGGTAAAGACCTCCCACTTCAATTGTGGTCGCAAATCAGAGGACCTGGTTTCGAGACCAATGAAGGCAAACTAGCAGGAGGAAGCAATACTGACGAGCAACACAATGACACCACTTACATGTAGTATTAACATATTTTAGTAACCTAATTATAATGTTTGAAATTAAAATTTCTAAATGCAATAATTTGATAGAATATTGATCTTAAGTTTACAGTAGGCTACAGCTTAACTTTTTTTTATTTATTCTTTTATGCATTTTCAGAGATAAGGGCAGAGTCAGCATACATAGATGCAGCTGCCAGTGATGCTGCTGACCAGAGTGAGGACAGTGCAAGTCCAAGTGCAGGTACCTGTAGGCTATGTGAGGAGTATCTATACCAATATCCCTATATTATATATTATATATATAATATAGTTACGTTTTGGCCCTGGGCTAAGCCCCGGATCTTTCAGAAACCTAGAAACGCCCCTGCTTGGTGGTCTCCAGGTTTTCCACCAGGCCATCGTCTCTCAGGATATTGCCCGAGTCGGAGGACAGGCAAGCAAGCAGGGGATTTTATCTGCTGGCTCAGTAGAAATCTTTGAAATGTTCTGCTGGGTTGTCGGATCCACCCGCACAGGTTCAACGTTAGCAGGGAGATCCACGTGTCATATTTATTTCTAACTAATGCAAGCAAATAAGCCTGCGTGTGCTTCTCAAGACCATATCTTGTTCTTCTCCAAATCTGGTCATCTAACAGCTGTTCCCCAACGTCTCGTGAATCAGTGCACAGTGGGACTGTATCAGGCTTAGAGGATTCAGTCATTTGGTGTGCAGGGTGAGGCAGAAGTCTGGGTTGTATTCGGACAGTGGTCGCCGCGTTTGCAAATCGGTGGGTTTCTCCGAACTCAACACACGTAACCTCACTCACTACAACCTTTTCGTGAAACTTGGCGTGCACAACAACTTTGTACCGTGTTTTTATGTCGTCCGTGGCGATGATGGCGTTTAAGCTCTCTCCCACTCACTCACTAACTCACTCACCAGGAAACAAGGTTACATTTGTGTGTGGAAACCGGCCACGCATTAGGCTATGTTGTTTAAGAGATCTTGTGATGCACAAACAAAGCAAGCATAATCAAGGCGGAGAAATGCATTTATTGTCAGATATTTCCGTGAAGCATGAATAATTAATACTTAAATATCGTTTACCACTTTATCAGAAGTAACATTTCCCCAAATAAATAAATGTCATATTCTCAATTTAATCCAAAAGTAGGTCTACTCGTTAACTAACAATTGTATAACCATATGCTTCTAGGAAGAAAAATAAAGAAAGTCCAAATAGATTACATTTATTGTATGCAACTTATTGTATGCCCATACATTTATTGTATATCACCACAAAAATAAGTAAACTGATATAGCTCCTGTGATGTAGGCTTATCATCCGTAACAGGCAGAAGTCATGGTAGGACAATGCCTCTAAACATCAGATGTAACGATTTACATTACACACAAATGTCGCACCAATGCTAAGCACTATCTATTGCAATATCATACACATTTACTCGAGCACAATTACAGAGGTAGCCCTACTATTGCTTATGGCTAGTGATTATGAGAATGCTGCATCCAGGCAGTTACAATTTTTGATTGAGATTGCAAAGCTCAGTAACATAAGGCACTTTTCAATGTCATCTGGGAAATGTACATAGCAGTTGTATTGGTCCTTATATAGGACCTAATGTATTTCATTTCTCAGTGTTACATTCTACTTCAGAGTTCAACTAAATAATTGAGCGGCTCTTCAGTGTTTGCTTGAAAGGATTACCTTTTCGGTGGTTGTTTCTTTAAAAGAAACCACTTTGTACCAGCTACAATAAAATCACATGAATTCAGCTATTATCTCACCACCAATAATAACTCATCACTAACAATTAGGACTTATAACTAGGTATTTGGCTGAAAAAAATACAATATTGTCTTTGAACCTTTGTCCTTAAAACTATTAATTTACAGACAATTGTGTATGATTGTCAGACAGATCATATACATCCATCTTCTAAAACCTGTCCATATTAGATTTAGCTGAAACCAGGGCAGCCCAAACACCTGATATTTTGTTAGCTCATCTTGGGCAAATCCTCTTTTCTCATTGGTCATCAAACGTTGAGCTGTAATTTGACCTCCACTATACCACAAGATATTTCCATTTTGTGGTGGAATATGAAAATGATATATTTCTTTAATAGAGTGAATAATGACTCAGTGAAAAGGATGAGCACCTTTGTGTGTAAGGTCTAAAGCAGCATTGGTGTATATAGCGTAGTGCAATCAATGTTTCTCACCATATTGAAACCATGTTCACCCCATCACCAGATTTAGCCATTTGAGATAAGAATCCCCATACTGTCTATTCATAAATGCATTTATATATGCCGTGCATACCTTCATGTTTGGTACATTAAGAAGGCTTCAGTGCTATTACTGTACTATAGAGAACAGCCACCAGATGACAATAGAACCACCATGTCTTCCTAAGCAGAAAGACCATCTGGTATGAGTGCTGCTGACCAAACAGCTGGGCCGTGTGACCAAAGGTGATTGGCACCAAAGGATTATTTGCACAATCTTCTTATGAAATCATTAACCAATTCATTATTTGCATTTCCAGACCCCAAAAAAAAACAACTTCAGGGAATGTTGATTAAAAGTGGGTTCTTTCAATGGGTCTGTAGAATGGCCACAAGGATATTACTGAGCATGGTTTGCTGCTTGGTGCGGTCAATACCGTCAGATGTATTGTTTGGTACATCGTTACACTTTTTGGCCTATTTCAATACAGGTCCTATCCGATGATATGGCCTGTAAACAAAGTATTCACAAAGGGTGGAAACTTGGCAGCTGTTTTTACTTTGCATTGTGATCTTCAGATTGGGTTTTGACGCCATCTGTTGGCACACTGCTGTACTGACACTGAGTGGATACGTCCTGGTCTGGCACAGCCAGTGGCTGCCCCTGCGTTGCCGACTTCTTGTCCCTTTGGCCCAGCACGTAAAACGACACCATGAGGTACAGGCCGGATGAGGCAACAACAAAACTGCAGACCAAAAACATTTGGAAGTACTGCCCTGTTCTGTCCACCAGGATTCCTGCAAAGATAAGTAAATGCACACATGTTGTGAACATACACAATGAGCACAAGCAAACACTACGTAGTTTCCACTACATTTTATCTATGTGGATTTTTGCATAATTTTCATTAAAAAGAAGACTACTATTTATGAATGAAAGACACATTTTTGAAACTCAAAGCTCATACATATATATGATTATTGTGGATGGCTGGTGTATTAAGGACTTTATAAGCCCTGAAGACCCAGGCACAAGACATATGACACTTGACACCAGCAATGGCAGTGAAACTAGATCAGGCCCATGCCTGCCCTTTTCCTTGCCCGACTTCAGTGTTATGCTTAGTGTTCACCTCCACCAGTGGCTGCAAATCTCTACCAAGAGATTTTGCAATAATTACGCTTATTCAACCATAAAAAATATAACAAAGACTGTGTTGTTGCTGGAGAGGAACGGCCTGGAGGAAAAGAGGGTTGTAAATTCTATTCCTGTAAATGTTCAGTGAACCTGGCACACAAGTACTTATTTACATGAGGCAAAGCAGACCTTAGCATAGAGACCAATGTCATAGCGACAAGCACATTGGCAGATGGCTCCCGGCTTTATCCGATCACATGACTGTCACAAATGGCATCCAAGCAGCACAAAACCCCCTCCTCGTTAGCCAAAGACAACGGTTGTTACAAAGTACACAAGCTGAAATTGAGCATGAACACATTAGCAATAATGAATATCTTCAATCATCCCCAGGGAAGCATCCCTGTCGTCGGGCAGACGAAAGCCCTGAGAAAAAAAAAAAAAAAAAAAAAAAAAAAATTTACCCCCCTTTGCGGCAACCTCACCTGCGAGCGGGGGTCCGATGAGCAGCGTGACGCTCTCCATGACGGCGAGCAGGCCGAGCGCCGACGGGAAGGCGCTCATCTCCACCGTCTGCATGAGCACCGTGAACATCAGGGAGCCCACCACGCTCATGGAGAGCCCGTACATCACCACGTACACCACCAGCACGGGGAAGCCGGCGCCCACGCAGCAGATGCTGTTGCTCAGGCCGTTGACCAGCAGCGCCGCCGAGAAGACGTAGATGTGCCGCCCCTTGAACCAGGGCAGGTTGAACAGCAGGCCGATGGGCGGCCGCACGATGATGTTGATGATGCCCAGGATGGAGAGGAGCAGCGCCGCCTGGCTCCGCTCCATGCCGTTGTCCGTGGCGTAGGGGACCAGGTACACCAGCGGCACCACGAAGCCCAGCATCATCCAGGTGATGCCGATGGAGTACACGCGGTAGTGCAGGTTCTTGAGGAACAGGTCAAAGGCCATGTGTTTACGCAGGGAGGCGCCGAAGCCGGCCAACAGGGCCCTCGCCCTCGACTTGCCCCGCCGGGTCCCCCCACTGCCGCCGCCGCCGCCGTTCTCCCTCTGGGGCTCGGGCTGTTTGGGGGTCATGAGGGGCTGTCCGCGGCGCCTCCGGGGCACCAGGGGTCTCATCACCGCTCCGCACACGCAGCAGTTTAACAGCAGCGCCCCCAGCACCAGGAAGCTCCCCCGCCAGCCCAGCTCAGTGTTGAGGTAGTGTCCCAGGATGGGCAAGGTGCACAGGCCAAGGGCTGTTCCCGTGGACGACATGGCGTTGGCAAACGTGCGCCGGCGTACAAAGTAGTGGCCGAGGATGGTCACGGCCGCCTGGAAGCTGAAGCAGAAGCCCAGTCCTGTAGTAGAGAGAACGCGTTGTGCGACACTGTTTTAATGGTAAACAACAGCACATCTGTGTGAAACCAAAGGTTTCCACATCGCTAACTGCCTCATCTAGGTAGTTCCCCTTTAACCCTGACCTGGTAGACACCATCGAGGCAAAACCGAGGACGCGGAGGAACAAGCCGATCGTATAATATGTTGTACAGTTCATAACCAATATCATCACAAACATGCCGTTTGTAAGATCACACACACACACACACACACACACACACACACACACACGCACACACCTTTCTCACAAAGCAGGTTTACACAGAGTACATTGCTCATGAAGGAAGGGAGCCCACAAAATAACGTTTATCATTTCTAATTTTGTCTTAATTCACTTCTTCCAAACTCATTATTTCTCGACAAAGACCATAGGATACGTTACTGAAATACTGGATTTCACAAGTAACGTATATCCGTGTGATAGCCTTGTGGAAAAGCAGTTGGGACACACACAGATCATACCAACTACCCAAACATAGCCTAGCCGGATCCGAGGCCTCTGAGCAGCAGGTTACCAGCACTCCTTTCTCACAAAGCAGGTTTACACAGTGTACATTCCTCACGAAGGAAGGGAGCTCACAAATTAACGGTTATCATTTCTAATTTTTTACAGTCTAAGTTCACTTCTTCCAAACTCATTATTTCTCGACAAAGACCATGGGATACGTTACTGAAATACTGGATTTTGAATGGAAGCTGAATTTTCTGAGCAGAGCAGAGGGGCCCCTGTGCGGACACCATGAAAAGGCATGCTGGGAACCTAAACAGGTTCAGTTTGGATTCAGATCATATGCCATGAAAAGTTGGCTCTGAGACATGAACACTAACAATTAATCACATTTGACTTGAGCTGCTTACATTTTAGATAACTACTAGGGAAGAGCTGGAAACGAGTGACTAAGTCCTACTTAAGCTCACATGGTCTGGTGCTAAGCTTGTGACCTCACCATGTTTCAGCAAGGGCTGGGAAGCTGGCCGCAGACTTGGGGAAGGAAATCGATGTGGCGCGGTTGTTTCTCTTGTTTGTTTTTTATACAAAATAGTTATCACGCTAACAGCCTATAATATTTGAATGTATATTTAAAATATCTGTCAACCGGTTGTGGTCACAGGTGTGGTGGAAAAAAACATTAGCCTTGGTTGCAAAATACTGGGTAGAAAGTATTAACGTTATAAGCGACCGTCAAGTTTCCATATTCAAGACCTATCCAGAGTGAATACTTGGCATTCCAGATGTAAATTCACGTCAACGTCCTGAAGAAACATGTGCTCATTACTGCGATCGTGGACCTGACTTACCTGTAATTACCCCAGCAGTAATGTATAGCTCAGTGATGGAATTGGTAAAAGAACTTGCGGCCATCCCGAAGCCACTCAGCAATCCTCCCAGCATGACCGTTGCTCGGCAACCAAATCTTTCCACCAATGCACTGCAAAAAGGGCCTGTAGATAACACGTATTGCTCTCAGTTAAATACACAGAACAATATGAAAGGGCAAAGGTCTGGAGTGTCAGGGGTAAATATTGTTTAATCCAACTGGCTTCACCGTAGCTAAGGAACAGGGGATTGAAGATATAAATGTCATCTAAGGTTTATGTGTGAAAGTATGTGATCTGACAAATTTGAAACCTCAAGATTGATTGAAAACTACAACCGGAGTCAGGGAAAACACTAAACCACACCTCTGGGAAGGAAGTCAACTCAAAAAAATCTGGTTGGGCAAAGTACATCCACAAAGAGCTATTACATACTGTAACAGTTATTTTAATTATTATTAAATATTATTATTAAATAGTCATTTTTTTCAATTAACAATGATCCATTAGGACACAATATATTATCATGCGAATGTAATGCCAACATATAAACTTGAGTGTCCTTCAAAGTTAAAAGCATTAACATGTGCAGGAGTGTTGATCACTCGCAGATAATTATATTATCTATTTAGTATCTTTTTACTCAGACCGTTCCCTTGATTTAGATACAGTACCTCCCGCATGCAGCACCGAAGTCATGATGGAGGGCACCCATGAAGTCTGACTGTTGGTGGCCTTGAACTCCTTCTGCAAGTCTGTGTAGAAGATGCCCACACAGGAGGGGAAGGCCAGGGTCAGAGCCAAGACCATGATGGTAGCAACGAGCACCACCCAGCCCCAGCCGCCGTCGGGGGCTATGACGGCCCCCGGCATTGGGGCAGAACCCTGGGGCTCACAGCCAACTTTTTCAACCCCCTCCTCTGGGTCACAGTTGATGTTGCCTCTCTCCAGCTCCTGATCCTTGCCATTGGGCTGTTCAGGGACCTCGCTGGAGTCCATTTGAAGGCTGCTCGTCCCACTGTCTCCATTGTGCTTGGTCATTGTCCACGGAGTGGCCGAGTAAATGCTCCTGCACCACCCATGTCAACTGATGCAACCTAAAATGAAGCAATGAGTGAAGTATTAAGTAATGCATGTCTTGACACAGTACAGTAAAGACTAGTCATTGGGGCTATCAAACGAGCAGCTTCCTGAAGCAGGACCTTTAAAAATAAAAAATGTCTCACATTTTATGGTCCCTGAAGATGCCATAATTAACAAAAGACACTCCCGCCTGAAACAGTAATTCCGAACGTGTTTGTTCGTTAAATCTCCATATTGACCCCGCCTCCCATAATGTGACCAACATGATTTTTCAGGTAAACATAGAGCACGTAGAATTGGTAAGCCATTGACTTTGAGTTTACAACTACAATTGTGTAAGTGTTTATTCGATGGGGCTAAAGTTTCGATACTTTCAGGTTGTTGCGATGCTGCGTTTGGGTTGTTGCGTTTGGAGTGAGGGTTTTAGGTATTTGGCTACAACGAAACAACGTGCAGTTGCGAAAGAAAAATGTGAATGGGACCCTTGTAGTAGGTTAAGCATTTTTTTTAACGAACATCTCGAAGTAGCAAACGCACTTCGATCCACTCAAGTTACTTTAATGATCCAGTATCCATGATCCAGTATCCATGATCAATCACAAACATGCGTACACACGCTTTACATCGACTGAGCATCTTCCAAGGAAAACACAACGGGTGTTGGTCAATCAATCAATTACTGCGGCGGTCCCAGGAACCCGACCGTTCCACGTAGACGAAATCCAAATGAATGGATCTCCACAATTAAAACACTACTACACAACTTCACTAGTAGCATGTGATACACATCCGATGTCTGACGTGCCCTAGCCGGGCAAATGTGTAAGTGAAACTAAGATTAGCATAACACCGTTACACAACCATTGATATGAATGACCGATTTCGTAGATGTCGGACATGTGGATGGGAAACAATCTAACCTTTTTATATGTTGCGTCCGATGTTGGGTCTTTCCGTCCTTGTGGTCTACTACGTCTCATAAACAAGCGGCTTTAGCTCTGGCTCCGTGCTCGGTGGGAGGAGACAGAGCGCCACGGGCGAGTTGGAGGGGATAAGCAAAGCAGCCCCCCCACCCCCCGTACATGAACAATGCATTGCCATTGATCTCAGACTGGGGTTTGGCTGGCTGTTGTGTATTCGGTATGAGGCTTACAGTTCTGTCACAATGTATATATAACTTGCTATTGTTTCATTCAATGTACAGGCCTACTTGTATTTGCAATACCTGTAATACAGAGGCTCATGTCAAAAATACTAGTTGTGTGGTAGGCTATAGTATGGTGTGAACATAGGACCACCATACTCGCAGCACTGTCGTTGCATACACGTGTTAAACAACGTGTAAGCATGATGCTCCAGACTGGGGTGCCGCAGGCTGTTGTCAAGTAGAAAAAGACCGTCAGGCACAGATTTTGAAACAGACACCTTTTATGATTTAAAAACCAGACTGGGTTTTGTTAAAATTGTTACATTTGAAGAAACAGCATTGGTAGACAAATTCAAACATATAAAATAAATAAAAGTGAAAGGACAATTAGACAATGTTTTATCTTTCAAACAGTTCTACCCAGTCCTCATTGACAATATTCACATTTGACATCAATACTGTGGGTTAATGTGACACTCAAAGTAATGTTAATATATATTTTCAATACGTCTTTATTATGAGTGCACAGGGGTGTATCTCTACAAATGCATGCAGGTGTTTATAGTTTAGCTGTCACCATGGGCTGTCAATTCAAAACAAATTCTTCCAACATTTTGGACCAGTATTTAGATCGGATAATGCTATTTTGGGGATGGGGGAAAATTGCAATATGATTTAATATAGAATTGTTTATTTGGTTAATCTGTGTTCAAACCTTGGTTTTAGTGTTCAATCTTCATGACTAAATAAAAAAATAACATGAAAATAGAACATGTGATTATATTGATTATGTCTAGCTGTGGATCACTGGAACCACACAAGAAACTACACCTACCATAGAGTCATGCCTTCCCTCTGCTCTCCTGCCATGCATCAAACACAGTTTGCACTAACACATGAGGTCAGACAAATTCCTGTAAACAACATTATAGTCTCTAAAACAATACATGCTCTCACGTTTTTTTTGTTTTTTTTGCAGATTTGTTAACATTGCACATATATGTATCTAGTGCAGGTGACAATAAAAAAATTGTCAAACACCTTTTTTTCCATTACAAGAAATAAAGTGTGTTATTCAAATGTCCATGGCAATCACATCACAAGGTACAACAAGGTAATAAAAAATGGGCGAAATGGGTTTAAAAAGTTGACAAATAAGTGCTTTTAATGTCTATCAAGTCACTGTAGACATTGCCTACAAGCAAACATAAAATCAAGCCAATTATAGTCTCCTCATTATCTATAATAGTGCAGTTTTCTTTGTGTTGGTATTTTATTTTGTTATAATTTCCACCAACATAAAAGCCACTATCTGCTGTCCCTTCCTGCTTCCTCTTGACTTGTGGAGCACACCCACTTCCTTATGCTAACAAGCTGACAAAACCAAAAAAGACACAAGACTAAAGGCGAACTCTGTGTGTAAAACTGATGGTTAGTGGCATCCGTCTGAAAATGAATTGGCACAAAGGAAGCCCGAGATAAGCCTTTGATTGTTGTTCCAATTGATCAGCAACATGTTACACAAACAAAAGTATTCAGGGGGACCTGACCGTACGCCTGATCCGTGGGGACAAGCCTTTTACACAAAGGAAAATAAATAAAAGAAATACAAGGGGGGCAAAAAGACAAGTAGGTACGAGCCTGCTGGCTTTAAGGTGACATACACCTTAGGGAGGGGAGGGGAAACACCTGTGCACAACAAAAGTCAAAAGGCACAACAACCAGACACAGATGGAATAATACAAAAATAATAAAACAGCACACCACGCCTTTTCTCCGCAGACAGTTAGATGTTCTTGGCAGTACAAATTGTCTGCTCACGTCTTGGAAAAAGAATACAGCTGCACAATAAAAATCCACTTACGATAGAGAGGAGGGGCAAGGGGGGGGGGGTTGCACATCAACCAAGCTCGTGTATTGAGCTTCTGTTTCTGAAAGAAACAGGATATTTATTTTTACATCTTCAATATCCATTCGTCTTGCTCATGCTAATAACATAAATGCACCAGATACATGGGTTAGTGTATAATAGCGTTCAACACTGGTAAAAAAAAAGAAAAGAAAAGAAAAAAGAAACGGGCAATGTGAGTGAATGCTTGTTCTTCATAAAAACCACACAATGGCTAACCTAAAGATTTCCAAATTTACCAGCTAGATATGTGTAATTATTTAATCACCCATAGCATCATCATGTCGCTCTGTCCTCCTCTGTAACACGGCAGTAGTTAAACCAGTAACAATACACAAGCTAACTTTTAAAATGGCAATTTTGGTTAAGTGGTAACACAAAAAAGTATTGCTAAGACAAGTTTCATTGTTTTGGTCATTAAACATTGGGAAATAGAGGTTTATACATTTACTTTATATTGGTAGAATTAAAAATCTCTAAATGACTATTCCTAAATGGTCTCAGCAATGGGGAAGATGTTAGCTCTCCAAATGTTGCCAATGTCCAATTGTTGGGACTTTTAAAAACAGAGTAAAAGAGAGAGCAACCGAAATCCAAACGCAAAATAAGTACTTTAACCAGTTGCTTAACTTCTGTCGACACCTAATAACCGGACAGCTTTGCGTGCACCACCCCTTCGTGCGAGAAGCCTACTGACGCGGACTTCTGTGCGACGACATGGCAGATTACGTAGGCTCAGCTACCGTTTCTGTGTACGAGGTCGTACGAGGCGTGTACATTTTGGTCGGCGGCGCCACCACAGTTGCTACACATGCTGTGTGACGTGAAGCGACAAGGGCGTGCACTGTTTTAGATAGGAGATGAGGCGTGAGAGGCAGCTGCAGATTTAAAAAAAAAAAAGACAGTTGGCATGAGGAAAAACAAGGCTGGGGTAAAAACGCGGGTTAAGGAGTAGTTTTTTTTTGAGGCAGCATTAACTTCGTCCATGGTCCGAGTCCCAACTGCCTTCCAAAGGACACGCGACTATCGCACGGATAAACGTCAGTTGTGAAACGTTTGCTCTCAGTTTTTTTTGTCGTTACAATTTTTAGATATACAAGAAAGCACAATTTCTTTTGTTTTCAGGACCACAGTGGATATGCTCCATTGAAATGTATGTATGAATGTAGGTGCGTGTGTGCGCGTTTGCGTGCATGTCCATGTGCATGTGTGTGCTTGTGTATTTCAATAGTGACCGTAATACACAGATATGAGACGACAATGACGCAGGAATCAGTCATTACACCGCTTGCATTAAGTTTGTCTTCATCAATTCATCATGTGGTATATATGTACAGACTCCTTGCATGCCTTAACCTTTGTATACAGGTTCGTTTTCGGGGTATTTTCCAGTCCACCGCATGATTTTGAATGGAATCATAACCTAGTACAGCAGTGGACGAAAGAAAGGGGGCGTTTGTGGGAGCATGGCTGGAAGTTAAACTGGTGATGGGGGACGGAGGGGACAGAGGGGTTCCCACCAAATCGGGTGTCCAGCGGGGTGTCCTCTAATCAGGTCCAACAACTGTAGTCCCCTCCCTTCCCATCCTCGTGTCTCAAGGAACTGGAGGGCGGAACATCATGAAAATCTGCTTTGTAGCACCCACAGAACCCAGCTCCTCTGGGCTTTCCATGATGTCTGCTGCCATGCCACGTTGAAACCATCGACAGGTCTTGGGTTGGGGTGGTAAGGAGCTCATCCTGTACACAATTTTGCGGCGAGGAAGGCTCAGTCTGCTTTTGTTGCCTTCCATCCTTTGTTGTTGTTGTTTTTGTCCGTTCAAGAGTCCTGAGGAGATAAGTCACAGATTTCTTGCAGTTGATTAAAGCCACGCACACTGACTGGGCGGGCGAAAAAGGTCCTGTCGTTACATGTTCTGGCTATGTGGTGATGGTGATGGTAAAGACCGGATCGTGGTTTAGCTCTGTGATGAGAGGGTCCGTCCTCCGCGACTCCTGAACCCAGGGGCTCAGAATAAGGGCCGCACAAAAGATTCAAGGACGTACCGGGAATCCGAAGCTCTCTTGGACATGACAGTGCTGCTGCTAAGGAACAACACTCTGGAGACATTGTATCGCAGGAAATATCCACATACTCCAACGGCGTGTGACAAAAAAAGGTTTAAAAAAACAAAAAAACAAAACAAACGAAACAAGGCTGCAACCGCAAGTCAGGGTTAAGATCGAAGCGCTGTGGGGAAAGAGGAGTAGGAGTAGAAGAGGAGGTGGGTGAGGAGGGGAGTGGAGTGGGGCGCTTGGGGAAAGGCACACCAGAGGAGTGGAGGGGCGGGGTGGGGTGGGGGCGGTGGATGGGTGACGGTGGCAGGTGACGGTGGCTGCAGGGGGAGGTCAACGGATCAATCGTGGCTAAAACTGTAGACAATGTCACGTGTTGTGTTGTTCTTTTCTTGATAAACCTTCACACCCCTTGACAGGTCCAGGTGCCACCTTTTCACATCCTAGAGCCTCTCTCCTGAAGAATCTGAAGGCGGAGACAAAATAGGGGAGGCACCAGGTTAGAACCATACAACCTTGCATACCAAGAGTCAAGAGAATCCCGCCATTCATCCTAAATGTAAACTGGAAAATATTTCATGTGTATGGGATGATGGATGTTATAACACAAGACAGTGGGCGCTGCTGTGACTCCCTGACAGCACCTGGAGGGAATCACCACAGAGTCAGCTAGTCAGCTAGTCAGCTGCCCCGCGGCGCACTCACCTTGGCCTTCTCGGTGGGCTCGATGACGATGCCATTGGTGGAGTTGTTGAGCTCCCGTGAGACGACGCACAAGAACTCTGCCTGGTCCTCGTTTCCATAGTTATAAGAGGAGCCGATGCTGATGAGCTGCAGAGGGCGAAGGAGGAGAACACGTGGGGGAGACAATTGATATGCGGTAGAGATTTCAATTGTGGAGGGTGGTTTTGTCTAAAATTGACCTCTCGAAGAGGATACTTTGGTAGAAAACAATGAAGGTTTAAAAGGATATCTCTGCCATATGTTTGAGATAATAGTGGAACTTAACCGGGTCCACAGGAGGGGGCCCTGTCCCTTTCTCATTCATAACACCTCAGAGGGTCCTGGGCTGACCCTCTCATGCATTACAAGAAAGGATCCCCTGCCTCATATGCATTTTATAGACCCTTCAAAGAGACTGGCTCACGTCCCGGTAAAGGTAGACGCCCTCCTTGCGGTTCCCCTTCCTGTTGTTCTCATGATGTATATTCTGGTAGAGTGAACTAACTGACTTCACTCTATTAATCTATACTTTTATTACAGTCAGACAACACCAACTTTATGATGATGACTGTATATGCCACAGACAAATAAAGTGGCATTAATTGTTACAATGTATATTTTACTGTTTAAATAAATACAGAATTTACAGGGCTCATCTCATCTCAGCTCAACACATGTGGTAAGTCATGGTGATTTAAGATCAGGTTAATTAACAAACCGATGAATGGACTTTAATCAAAGACCTCACTTCATGTAACCAATGTATAATATAGCTTCATGTAATTCTTGCTAAAAGTTATATTTTACTATATATAGTGTTACCAAATATATTGTAGAAAGTGAGGGCGGGAAGATAAAATGGTAAATGGGAACGGGAATCAGGCCCATAGTTTAGAGCGTTGTGATTGGCCAAGGACGGTTAGGGCGGGTCAGACAACAGGAAAATATAATGCGAAGTCTGGGAGAGTTCGCAAGTTCACAAGCAAACCAACTCAGGTGATGTTGTTACTCTGCGTAGTGACAATAAAGCCTTGATCATTCAACCCTAGTCCTTCTCGACTTCTCATATTTTGTGAGTATTATTATGTGGGAACTATCCACGACAATACACCCCTGTCCCCCAGCATCAGCTTGATGACGTGGAGTGGCCATGATAATAGGTGAGATCTTTTGGCAAATGGCGCAAATGGCACTGCAGAAAATGTTCCAGTGTTTGCACCAGTGATTTCACGCAGATTCTCTTTGTACATCCCAATTACCTTGAAATTGAGCCTGAATCTCTGCCCAGTCTCCTCCCTTATTCAATATGCTAATAAGTATAAATAGGCCTGCAGTAGTTCCCTCGTTAGGAGAAAGGAGAACATGGAGAAAGGAATAAAAAAAAAGAATAATCAGAATGCGAGGTGGATGTGTTGATTTCGGAGGTAGAGGCCAGAAATAAGATCTTGTTTGGCTCTCTTTCCTCCAGAATCAGCACCAAAACAAAACAAAAACCTGGCTTGGGTAATCGTTGCCAACTCGGTCAATGAAGTTGGGGCGGATAGCCGATCTGTGGCTGACATAAGAAAAAAAGTGGTCGGACAAAAAGGTTAACGTAAAAAAAGTTCTCTGCCCACTTGAGAAGTATGGGTCAGACTTAGCCGGAGTCGGGGAGCTCGCCCTATTTGAGCTGTGATAGGGGATTTGCTCCTTTTTTGGCGTGGTCTGTGATGGAAAATCCACGTTACGTTTTTTCCTTAATGATCTTTGGTTTTGTATTATTCTGTGTATGGACTGGCCATCCTACTATTCAGCAGGATCGTTTGAAATGTAAATCTTTGTGTGTCAAATTATGCGATCTGGTCCCACATTCCGTTCCCGTGTTGTCTGTTGTTTGGTTTGGGCCTGTTCCCTTTGACACCTAAGAAGTACAGGGAAGCAAAAGGTGATAAGGAACGGCAGCGAACCCCCCTTCCTGACTTCTAAGGAACTTTAAACAATAGATTAGCATCTGGATAAACGAGGCTTTTGGTTTGAGGGACAGCTGCCCCAAAGATCTGATCTAAGAGTATAAGAACTCCTGACATGAGCCACTCAGTAGACTTCACCCAGCGAACCTCTAGAGACGCAGGGTGAACGCTCATCTGAGGCCTCAGATTATTATTGTATGCCTGTTTTACTATTTTGTTAATGCATATTAAGATGTATCCTTGTTCGTACTTTTATTACAAATATATATGATCAGCAATTGTCTGCAAGTATAGTGTGCCTTTTTGCAACTAAATATCTCATCTGTCTTAGACGCCATATCCGATAAAGGAATTGCCACGAGAGGTCCCGCCAGCATGCTTTTATATTCTCATTTATTTGGATGCACGCTGACGATAGGTTGTTCCCATACACCCAAGGTGTCAATAATATGTACGCCTACATAATTTCGAAATCAACCGATTCATTGATGGCTTGATTTTAAGTAACAATGGCTTATGCTTACTCCACGCAACATCAAATAATAATATTGCAGTCAAGAATTTCACGACAACTGCACGGAGAGAGATCCATTAGCCCAGATGTCATGCATGGTCCTGAAAATATGTAACGTTTAATAAACAAGTCGTCACTGAAAATAATATTGTTGGGGCTTCTGTTTAATTTCCTTTTAATTCCAATATTGACAATATAGTTTCATGGGTCTGTTTAAGTTTAGGCAAATATCAACAACAGAGTCACATTATGCATCTCAACAACAATGCACAACGCATGATTGAAGTGCATTTAAGATCACGCATCCCGACGTTCAAATCCACTTTTAACTAGCCTCATATAGCAATATTACTTCATGACTCGTGATCGAGTAGGCCTAATGTTGCACTGCATTACCTCTTTGTGCGGCCAACTGAATAGCAGAAATGTGAGTAAGCCAAGCATTTCGTTTGCGTGGAGAACCACACTTTCTCACGTCAAGGCAGTCTTTGTACATCTGAACGTTTGCGTGAGAAGTGGTTAGCTTACGCAGCTTTTTTGTGTGTAAGCAAGCTTTGTACATGAGGCCCCAGAATAGCAGCAGATCTACAATGTGGTGCAATGTGAAAGCAGGGTTGTTTGAGAATAGGTAGTGGATGGAGATAACCAGCCACCGGTGGCCGGTTGGCTGGCTACCCTGGGATGGCTGGTGAGGTTTGAGGTGTGTGCCCATAGGAGTAGTCGTGGCCCTGCAGCCTTGGGAATGAATTGCCTGGTCAGAGGTCCTCCTCCGGGATCTCGCTCGATGCGCAGAGCTGCCCCACCAATGCCTCAATGCCCCATGAAACTGGGGCCACAAACAAAGCAGTGGGAGTGGAACCAGGTTGCTTCTCGACACTGAATGGATCAAACTGCCTGGACAAAAGGTTGGGTTTATAATCTAGGCGAGAGATTGTGAGTCCAAACCGTGTAGAGAAAAGCGCTCACCTGGCCTAAATTAATCCGCTAAATTCAGCCTCCTGAATATAGGCCAGGTTCTTATGGTCCATCCACACAAAAAACGGATGCGTGGCTCCCTCTAGCCAGTATCTTCACTCCTCTAGTGCCAGATTAACCAGGCTCCTCTAGTGCCAGGGTTAATAATTGGGTTAATAGTTCCCACATCATAGTTCTGCTCTGCCGGGGAAAAGCGACATGAGAAGAACAGGGATGAGCCTTCCCATCCGTGGGGTGACGTTGGGACAAAACTGCCATCACGGCAATGTCTGAGGTCTTCTGCAATTATTACTATACCTAAGAAAGAGACGGTATCGGCATGAACCACACATTTTTCTCCCTTGATGAACATGGTGTTTGAGGAGACTTTAAAGAACCATCCTGACGTGCTGCTTATTCTCAGAGATATTATTCTTGGAGAATATAAGGATGCTGTCTAAATAAACATAAACGCTGTTGTCATGGAAGTACCTAAGGACATCCTAGAGCAATGGGTATCACCAAGTACTCATAGTGGCCGCGCAAAGTGTTTAAGCCAGTTTCACTCCTCCCACTCCTTATAATATCTGAGCTCCGTGTAATGATTTGAGGGGAGGTGTGGTTCCCGGTACAAGATCTATGGCACAGTCATAAGGTCTATGGGGGGGTAAGGGGGTAAGTCTGTAGTGGGTGTCGTGATAAAGACCTCCTACAAATCCCAGTATTCCCTGGGAATATTGGACATGTCTAGGTTGCTATTACCCTACCTAACCCTACCTGTGGAGACGACAGATAGACATGTGGGGGAGTTTGACTGTGGAACCTGGGAATGGCTATGTGAAGACCTATTCTTTGGAACAGTTTTACCGGCAGACCAATCTAGAGGTCGCTGCAGACCCCCTGTGTAGCACACTGCGTCTGAAAGGTGTATATGTATGTATATGTATCTAGAGCAGATTCTCTCTGGGTGGGTGCTTTAGCATCATTATAACAGTGTCAACGGGCCTCATGATGTAGCAAGTTGGCAACAGATGTCTGGCTTGTTATTGGAACTTTTCTTCGCTTCTTGCTCATCCCCTGCTAATTCCACACCTGCTGTTTCCACAGCAGGTTTGCTCCTTCTACCTTCTAAGCTCCTCCAATCCCTTGCACGTCACAAGAGCTGCCCCACATTCGCTGTAACATTCTGGCTTGCGGAAGTGTAGCTCCCACTGCACTTGTCTGGGTGTTGGTCCTTCAGCCCAGTCCTTCGTCACTTCATTCATGCTGGGAGTGCTGATCTGTTTAGCTAAGGTCACCTACTGCCTCTGAGCCAACATGGGAATCAGGCATCAAGGATATGCTTGATTTGCATTCCCTGTATTGCATCCTAACTGTGATTCTACTGCATCTATTTAGTCACATATTTATGTTGTGGTATTTATAATATCCCGTTAAGTCAAGGGTCTTTAGCTCAGTACGTGATCAGGCAGTGCTGATAGACCATCGTACCGCCTTCTGACCTTCCCCCCCAGTATCGTCCTTCTGACTACATTCCTAGTAGAGTGAAAAATTTCTTGTTCCTCACTCCCATGTTGTCCTTGTTGTCGGTGCAGGGCCATTTCCCTCTTGATCTACATCTCATCTGCAAGTCATCCCGTCTCTCTGGCGTATCGTATTCTGCCTGCTTTGTTTCTCCTCAACAGATACTCACTTCCTCTCATTACCCACTACACCTAAAATCATCCCTCTCTTTCTATCTCTTTTCCTTCCCCACAAGCATCTCCATTCACTCTAGTGCTCCACAGCTGCAGAAAACACACCCACCCGACTCGATCTCCCCTTTTTAATAAAGCTCCTCTTTTTATAGCCTACTGAGAGTGCAAGAACCTGTCACTTCCTGCGATGCAGACACTTTGCCATAGTGAGTGTGTAGGGGAAGTGTGGTGAGTGTGTGTGTGTGTGTTTTTATGTGTGTGCACATCTAAATAAAGATCTTATCAAGCATAGCGAAGAGGACCAATAGTGAACAGAAGTAGCTACAGAGCAGTGTTCTGTATACACACACAGTGGTAACGTGGTATGGTAGTCAGCATTAATTTCACAACCTAATCAGGTTAACAGGTCCAAGTTAATCGGGGGATTGCTCTTCATGACATGATTGAGTTATTTATCTAGTTATGTCTTAGTTTTTTGTTTTGTGTCTGGAAAAAATAAATAACAATATTTTAAAAAGAAAAAAGTTATAATGTTTAAGTTTAAGTTTTTTTTGAACTACAGTACATTACATACATAGTTGTAATTCTTACAACTACAATCTATTACTAATGCATTGTTGACACTCAACTTCTTTCACAAATAGGCAGCCCAACACTAGAATTTTCTTTTTCAATTCTTCAAAGTAACTCTGCTTTTATCTCGTTTGTTGAGTCAATAGTGTGTGGATATCTACAACCAGAACTGTTTTCCACATACAACGATGGTGTTGTTTCTATTCACTGGATTATTTTACTGTAGTAGTCTGCATGGCAGCAAAGAAGATACAGTATATACATTGGGATTACAGGTTTAATATGACTACATGCCAGTGTGGCTCGTGCACCCATAAAGGGTTTAAGTGCCATTATTTATATGTCAACACCATTTGCCAAATGGCTTTTATGGCATGCCTACAGTGTGTGTGAAGGTACTAGTAGCCTTCAGATATATGCTGTATGACGCTGTTAGATTGCTCGCTCCGATGTACTGTGTCATTCTTTCTTTATGGCTATGGAAGCATTAGGTAGTTAAAGACAAAATAAAATCAAGCAGCACAGTGTCATGGGTAGCAGGGAGTACCTTGGAAGGCAGATAGCTGACGAGTCACTTCTTTGGAACACTGTCTTGCAAAGAAGAGTATATAGCAGTAGGGGGGATGGCGCTGACTGAGCACTTAAATAAATAATAAATAATACAGCATATTTTAAAAATAACCCTCTCTGTAAATGAGGCATATCTGATGCCTTCTACCATCTTCAAATGTGATGAAGAATATACTGTCAAGGGAACCTGGAGTAGGCATGTTTGGTTTGAAGTTGTTTCAAGATGTGTACAATTAGCATTTGAATCAGTTAGGATTGCTGAACTTTAGTAAGTAAGTAAGTAAATCTTTATTTATATAGCGCTTTTTATGCATGTATGTTATGTAGGTAAGTAAATAAAGTAAGTAGTAAGTAAGTAAGTAAGTAAATCTTTAAGTAAGTAAGTCAATCTTTTAGTAAGTAAGTAAATAAATTTGGGAGGAATTTGGAAGGAAACAAAGGGGAAGACATGGCCAAACACCTCAGCACATAAGCAACATAATAGTAACATCACCAACACAGAACACGTGGTAGAAGGGGTAGGTGTAGGGGAGGGGAGGTGTCACAGCTCCGACCCGGGGGGATGGTCTAGCCTTGCGGCGAGAACGTCCTCAGCATACTGTGCTGTAACGGGGGAAGGAGAGGGGGAGGGGGTCCTCCTGAAGGCGTTGAGTCCAAGGGGGTGTGTGCATTTTGTGTCTTTGTGTGTGTGTATGAGTGAGCCCCAATGACT
>JAOPUD010000070.1:7252847-7263558 GCA_027122715.1 Trisopterus minutus
GGGGGAAATCGTGACCTACAGTGTTGTGCCATGAGTGTGTGTGAGTCACAACTACTTTGCTGGTTGCTGGGTCCACGTCTTAATTGTGTTTTTTTTTTTCACTTTCTTTTTTTTTTCTTTTTTAATACTTGACCAATTGAAAGCCTCTGTAGGTTACACTAAAGCTTTTAGGAGGAAATCAACACGCGTCACGGAAGTCGGTTGTTATTATGATAGCAACCTGTGGACCAGGGAACTGTTGCAAGGTGGGCACACCGTAACAGAAGCCCCCGAAGCAACAAAAGTACCGAAACGATAAGGGAAGCTAATATACGAGGACATGTTTGTGTATGTACTTATGTACTGACGTACATAACGGTAATAATTGTTTCTCCGCACACTAGAGTGTTGGAGCCTTGTGGGCAAAGACCATTAACTATCACCTCCGTCCGATCATTTTTGTTGTGTTTTTGATTAGAAAAGACATTCCATCACAGTAACGTGTGTACGAGAAATCTCTGAATTATTGGAAACGTGCTGAGAATGTCACTCCGACCTGACAATTCTGTGAAACACTGTAATGACAAGGTGACCCGAAAGAGAAATGGAAGTGATGCTGAACTGCATGTGTTGCTTTCTCATGCTCAGTCTATCACATGGAATGAGGGAACCGTGTTTCTTTCCTGTTGTCATTTCAGAAATGGCAACGCTTGATGGGTGCTTAAAATATCATCCCCCCCCCCCCCCCAAATCAGTGACACTAATAAGTGTCATAATGCCCTAATACTTTATCTTTAAGAAAATGGAATTGGAAAAACTGATTTGAACCTTGCTGATAGACATTGATTAGGGGTTGGATAAATGGTATTACGACAAGATAATTGACATGACCACAATAGTTTGCAATTGCATTCTGCATGCTATTAGGCCTAAAGCCCATGCTGTTAAGCTAATAAGCAATTGATCTGAATGCCCTGATCCTTAAATGATGGCATTCACAGAGAGGCGCACCTGCTTAAATTGGCAGTTGAGTTCTAAGATAATTTTTATAGAAACAACCTGGATTGAAATGCTCTGAAATACAGAGCAGAGGAGAAGAACCGGATTCGGTGCATCTCTTTTGATGCGTGACATGTCTAGAACAGAAAGATACGTAGAAATGTTCAATCAGCAATGCACTTATGTTCTGTATCAATACTATATATATATATGTAAAGTAAACTGAATGGATTCAGATTGGCACTAGGTGTGATGAAACTCATAGGTCTACTCAGAGCCGGCCTGGCAATGACCGAGTGGCGTTGACGTCACCCCTTACCATGACACGTGGTCAGGGGAAGCACCATAAATACTGAACCCGCTCACCTTTGTACTTTTTTTTCATCTGTTGTGAAATGTGAAATGTTTACCTTCTCTGGACCATGAGGACAGACACCTGCGTAGTCCTTCATTTACAACCTCCCACCTCGCTCAACCTCCCCCAACACGTGTTCACCGTCCTCGTTCCCCTGGCCACCCCGACTCGATGTGAACTCTGGAAATCGTGTAGGCGTCATCGACACGTGTCAGGTCTGTTGAACGGGGAGACCAAGACGACCTGGCCATTGTGTACAGCCCCGTGTATCCCGCGCCTGTACACTTCTACACCTTTGGCCTTCTTTGTCATATGCATGATCCTTCTTGTGCACTTTAAAGGCACTAAGAGGAGTTTATGTTTTTTGCTATGTACATTTAGATTGCATTTTCGCCGAATACATGTTGCGTTTTACGTGATATGTGTTTACAACGGAAAATAGTGAAAACCGCTATTTGACTGTTTAACCCCATAGTAGCCTACAAGCTGCGGGTCTTTAATTGTTCGTTTTAGTTTTCTTTTGCTTTATGCTGTGAGTTACTACGTTTTCAGGGGGAAATAGCAATTCCTCCTAGTTTCTGAAAGATTCTGGAAATGTTTAATCCCACTTATAACTGCATAGCAAATAAACAACTCCTCTAAGGGCCTTTAAAAACACCTTACCCAAAAATAGGCACTCAATGGTGTTTGTACATGTTTGTAATAAAACATGGCCAATAAAAACGGTGACATGGAAACATTAACAAAGATGATTTATTGTTTTCTATAGTTGCTGTACTACCAGTTTCTAAAGAGAGAAGAGACAAGCAGCCGTGTAGTGGAAAAGAGCAACCGGAATGAACAAAATTAACTCAATTGTAAATAATATCTTTATTTTCTTAAAGTGTGCTTCTCCATCTGTTTCAACGGTAAACGCAAGGTAAAAAAAAAAAAGTGTTTGTTTATCTTCCATAGTTTGTCATTTTTCTCGCTAATCCCTCTCATCCGATTCAACCGATATCCAGCCAAGCATTTCCACTGATGAACTGCTTTCGACACCGTTTTGCCTCTGAAAATAGAAACAGGCGACCAAGTCCAAACGCGCTCAAGAACAGAGTCCGGCCTAGCCTGTAATTCTACATCTTTTCACCCAAGTGTTGCAGCCTGTGTGTGTAGTACGTTTTACTGATCGTCTTTCCCACGCACTAGGAATAGGCCTAAGCACTATCGGTTGATCTTGTGCTGCTGGCACAACTCTTACGTCTCGTGTAATTAACTGCAGAGAATGTTGAAGCAAAATATTGATATAGTGACTCATCAAGTGGACCAGGTTACAGGAAGCTCTCAGCATTTGGCACATGGCAGCCCACATTTTTCCCCATACAGTGAAGAAAAATTAAATCTGTTTTATTAATTTCACATTAATTCGGTTTAACCTCAAAATGGTGACATATGCAGACAGAATACAAATACACTCATATATTCAACAATGAATGGCATTTTAAGTAAGGAAACCCGGTGGTGTCATGTTACACTGACGATTATCACCACAAGAGGCCGCTAAGCGACGTGCTTTTTCCACGTGTTGAACTTGGCCTGAGCAGGCTTAGAGCATAGACTGTAGGCTTTATAGGCGCTGGAGATGGGGTGTAAGTAGTTCCCCTAGGATCCGGGAGTTTATGTGGATTGACAGCTTCTCTGTGTCTCTTTTTTATATCGAGAGGGAAAACTCAACCGGGGTTCACAGTACTACTTTGCCCGTCCATATATTTTTGTGACTGTGCTACATTTTTGCTTCAGTGTATCGGTGACATTAGCTAGTTGGTAGTTTAGTTTTAAAGGCAATTAACTTGTCGATGAAATGCAATATGTCTCTTATGCCTTCATAGACGGTGGGTCTTTTTAAACTGTTGTACATGAGCACTGGCTTGAACATCTGTGATAAGTATATGCTACACCTGAACCTCCTCAGATGGTGCAATTTGATTGGTTCGCTATCTTGGGATATTGGGCAATATCCCATGATTGGGATCTTCAAACTTGGGATCTCAAACAGCTAATAAAAACGAAAAATCCTGGCAAAAATTGTTATCTTATTATTTTTGGAGTTTTCACGTGTAGTATATGCTAAAACAATTATTCACTTCGCCTTTGGCGAATAATTTTTCAATATTCTAATTGTGTTATTAGTACGATTTGATTCCTATTGCCAAACTTAAAGGTGTTGCTGTTTATCAGCGGGAGGCTTACTAACTTTAACTATAAGTTTAACATCACCCATAGGTTCTGATTCAATATTGAAATGTCCAATATGTAACGAAAACCTTTGAGTGAAGTTTAACTGGTTCAACACACATGCTCATTCCATTCTCAAAACCACAAAATAAGGGAAATCCGTTTTAAGGGCTTTGATGTTTAAATGTCATAACTGAATGTTGTGATTTGCAAAAAAAATAAAAAATAAAGACTAATGTTTTTGTGTCTTGGTTCTTCAATGAAGCTATACTGTTCTTTGTTTCAGTGTCAGTGTCGCAGCCATTAGCGATAGTAATCAGTGTGAACCTGGTGTGAACCAGGTATCACCCGGGCTCAAACCCAGAGGTTTTTGACCTGACTTGGGGGGGTATTAACCTAGAGTTTAGGATGGTGTGTTGCATACCTAGAGGCTGTGTTCACCAGTAACCCCGATCACGATCACCTGATGAAAGGAGACTATGATGACCTCACTTGTAAGGCGTTTAAAGAGTGGACGCCTTGGGAATGCGTTCAATACCAAGGTGTGCAGGTCTGTCCATTTGAACTTCATCAAGTAGTACAAATCGGTGAACATTTAAAAAAACATTATTTGAATTATTATTATAGGTTATTTTAACTTGGCTAGGACATAGAGGCAAGAGGCAACATAACATGAAAATCACCACCAAGGCCTAATGTTATAATACAATTAAAACCACGAGGTCATGTGTCGCCATCATGTGGCAAAAGTACAATGAAGAACGATTGAAGTTGCACGAGCCAACTAACGCCCCCTAACGTAGACGACGTGGCAGTGACGTCACCGTCACGTAACGGGAGAATAGTGGGAAACTCGTCATTATTTTTCTCCCGCCAAACAGTACACTCCTAATTGATTGCAGCTGTTGCGGGGCCGCGAGAAGCGGGCGCGGACTGCCCGAAGGTGCACGCTCTCTGCCACGTGAGAGCAGTCACCCCCTCGCTCTCTCTCTCGCTCTCTCTCGCTCTCCCTTCTCGAGAGGAACGAGCTCGTTTGAAATAGCAACAACCAGAACATTCACACACTGGAAAATTGTTGGGAAACCCCTTTTCCAGGAATAAGACCAGTCAAGAACTAAACGCAGCTTCCCCTCACTCACTTTAAAGGGACATAAAATGATTATAATCTTCTAACACAATGATCACGGACAACTTGATCTCTTTCTTTATTTGTCTCACACACGCTATGTTATGTTACGTTTAAACGCATAAGATAAGCAATTCATTTTGGGTTAAAATTAACCTCGTCCCCCAAGGCGTTCTCATCCCGCGACAGGCTGGACTGGAAAAAGCTGTTCCAAACGAGCGTTTATTGTAGCTAGGGCGGGGGTTAGAGATATAGATTTCTGTATATATGTAGAGAGAGGGACTAACTACCGATAGAGGGATATCCGTCACATGTTTCGGATATTGCTTTGACCATTTATTCAATGCTCCATATTTGTTCTCCTTTATTCGCCTCCGTTTTATTGTTCTATTTTATGTTCTTGTTCTTCAAATTCCTACTGCGACCGGAAATTGCGTTGCGGCAGACCGGGATAACGCTACAATTCGGATCCTCTCAGCCTCTCAACATAATTTAGTGGGAGGAGCATGTGGACTTCATTGCGGGATGTCCTCTCCGGGCATCTACGTCAAGGAGTCAAAACAAACTTGGTGGAAACGCAGTTAAAGTGAACGGTATAGATGTATATGTATACGTATCATAACTTTTAGTAATATGGCTAAAGTAAGAAGTTGACGTGGAGAAAATGAATGAGTTTTCGGCGCAGGGGAGAGAAGATGGACGTTTAGTGCCTTGTGGAATCTTTTTCTTGGGTTTGGGGTAGCTGAGATGAAGTGCAGTGCTTGAGCACAGCTTTTTTTTTTTCATTTTTTTTTTTTTTACCAGCAAAAGGTAGGATGAAACATTTAACGGAACGTATTTCTAACAACATTTAGGCCTAACTTATTTCGTGTTCACACATTTAAGAAAGTGCTTTTTGATCCAACTGCGGCATGTTTTCTTTATTTTAAAACATGAATAAGTCCCACATGAACAAGCTTATACGCCGAATGAAACACCTAATGAAATAACTTGTATTTATTAAACCTTATTTAATCGTTATTTGGCTATGTGTTACATGTAGGCTATTACACTCCCAATAGTTATTGGGACTTGATGTGCCTTTTGACATTTTACACCAGTCCATTCCTATTCGTGGAAAAAGTTATTCACTGGATGTAATGAGTCATCCAAAGTAGTGAAAAAGTAGCCTTGTCATAACAAGTCGGTGTAATTCTCATGGATACGTAGGATAGCTTATGGCTGTCATGTATGGCTTGTTTAAATTCTGGAAAAGTAAATAGTAATTGCTTGCTGTGCTTGTTTTCAGTGGCCCGGGTTGACTGAAATAATTGAACATGTCACTGTGGATCATTCTTCCCCTCAGCCTACCAGTCTTCATCCTCACAGGGATATGGGTTGTGTAAGTATTGAGAATGAATTAAAACTTCATAACCTCAAACATTCATGTTAGTTATCTTCACTTGCTTTGATGAATCTTTATCCATTGCTCTGCCACTTACACATATGATGAAATCGATTTGATGACCAGTCTGACAAATTCCACCGCTGTCGGCTCCAAACCCCTATATTGTTCATCATTGATCCTCGCCCGTGTTGTAGTCGGAGATAAACTACATGCCTGAAGGGAGGAATGTTATGGAATGCCGCTTCTCTCCGAGGTTATGTGGAGGAGTCAGAACCCTGAAGCCTAGCCCGGTGTATCATGTATGACCTTTAGTCCATTTATTTCTGTCCGTCTATCTTGAACCCATGGCTGTTCCCATCAGCGAACACAAAAAAAAACAAAAAAAAAACGCTGCAATGCTTTGATGTAAATTGAGCGTCTGTCAGTTTCAGCTCTTGTCCATACACGTGGTAGGACCTATGGCTGTCACTTAGGGATGGCCATTTGAAGTAACATTTGCACAGTGACTAAAACACGAGGTCCGGCCATGCATAGCAGTAGATCAGCAATGTATGACAGTAGCCACCTTATTTGCACAACCCTGCTTATACTTTATTTAAAGAGGGTACGAAGAACATTAGAACAGTCCACAATAAGTGATAAGGTAAATGTAAGGTCATTTGTTATTTGTGCAGTGATAAGTTATGTGCAGTGGTACAGTAATACATCCGATTTGATATGATTTGACTGTAGAGGCGGTGAAGCCCCAGGACCAGAGCAAGGTCTTGTGGTCTTGTGTTCATTCCGTTAACTGTATAAAATCGTTTTCATGGTCAGCAGTTGATCATGGGTTTCAATCAAACAAAACCTTTACAATTACTATGTAATATACCTATGCTTCTTTTATCAAACTAACCGCAACAAATGTTGAAAGTTTACGTACACAATGAAGACGCCCAAGTTTCACTACTTGACTACTACTTCAACTACTATTATTACCACAAAAAATGCCTACTTGTCATTAAATGGTTAGAGTGGAAACCGTTAACTCAAAAAGTTTACTATACATGACAACTTTATCTCCTGAATTGACTGTCCCCTCCCCTGTCTGATTGTCTTTCTCCCCTCCTCTTTTGTTTTCTCTCACTCTCTCTACCACTCTTTCTATTCCCCCACCTCTCTCTCTTGCTCTTTCTTGTCATTTCTTTCTCTCTCTCTCTCTCTCTCTCTCTCGCTCTCTCTCTCTCTCTCTCTCTCTCTCTCTCTCTCTCTCCTTTCTCTCTCTCCCCCTAATGCTTTCTCTGTTTCCTTTGCCTCCTTTCCTTAAGTTCCCCCAGTGTGCTAAGCTTCATAACGGCTTTGATCACCAGGAAGTGTCTGGAGTGTTGAGACAGTGGGCACTATCATTTCTCACACTAGCTCACTAAAGTGTTGGCTGTCCGAGACAATTGGGGATAATGGCCTGTCTAGTCCTGCCCTTACCCTTTCTGCTGGTTTGATTTAGACCTGTTCTACGCATGTATTAGACCTGTCTTTACTAAGCAACATTATAATAGTCAATGGTCATTTTTGAGGAACAATAAAGAAACAGCCAAAGATGGAGTGATAATTTTGCGTTTTGTTACGTGAAGAACTGCGTACCAATTAAGGAACACTTTATCCTACATGTAGATCGCTTCGAGAGTGACTGCTTCAGTTATCTCCTTAAGACATATAGCTGTCGTTTTGAAGATGTAAATTGGATATCTCAGGACCCTTGACAGAGAATTGATTCACAAAACATCACCACGATCAATGCATTTGTTTCTAAATTTCTCTTAATTTGTTCTATCATTTTCAAAATCATTTATTAACGTGTCTTCCTGAACTTTGGGTCATCGCTGGACATGATGGCCAACATCTTTAATCTGCTGTTCACTTGGTGGGAGGCTGACCCACTGAGACAGAACTTGGCCTTTCACCCAAATTCAACAGTCACTCGCTCACTTCCACATACACTGGCTTTCCAGCTCAATGCTTTTTTAATCGTAATGAGACAAACTCATTGTATCATTAGCCAACCTCAAAATTTCTAGCTACTCATTGTTGATGACCTCAAAGGGAAGAGGAAGAGGAAGAGTTGTATACTTCATGTAATAGCAGAAGTTAAAACAAGATAGCTATCTGACCATATGTTATGATAAGTAATAACTGTCAACTGCCTCCATAAATTGTCTTATATCTTTTATATTGCAAAACCCTGCTCCACCCATATGCTGTCCAAAGTAGTATTTATTTGTTGAAAATTTTCAATTTTATTGATTGAAAACAGCCATTCTCGGCTGTGAATGGCTGTGTTATGTATTGACTTTTGTACGTGTATGTGTATGTATTGACTTTTTTTTTAAGGTTTGTGGTCAACACGCTTACCTTTTCTTGGGACTTTATCCCCTCTGTACAGATACGCTATGGCCCTGTACAACCAGCATGTCTGCCCTTTGAATAACTGGTAAGACACCCAACTCACCCAACACGTTTCTTTGCTTTGGCCATTAATAATGTGGTTGTCTTGCTTAGGGGAGTTACAAAATGGCCGTTACACCTGCTTCTTGGGAATAACTGGAATAACTGGGAATAACTGGGAATAAATAGTTACGTGAGAGAAGTAACCAAATAGCAGTCCTACAAGAAGTATCCCTCACTGCTTACTCTTTCTGACTGAGTCTGGCGTAAACAAGTGTAAACTGCACATCTAACTGAAAACTAGCATAAAGACACTAGGATACTCAATATTAATTAATGCATTATACACGTTATTCCTTACTGCAACATGAAAAACACCACAGACACAACTTAGTGTTCATACGCACTTGAGTCGGGTGAGCATGTTTACGGCTTGGCTCATTGCATAATACGAGGGAATAGTTAGTCTTTTCTCCACCTAGATCAACACAGCCTCTTACTGCAGACTCCCAGTGCAGGGTTACAGTCTTAATTTAAACATGTTGAATCAGCAGGAGTGAAGGGTACGGATGGTGTTTAGCATGTGTACATATATCCAGAAAAAGAGCAGAGAAAAAAATAGATAGTTGTCCGCAAAACTGCAAATAAGGCTGCAAATTTTAACCTTCAGCATCTCTGTATGTCGAAGGTGAGGAGCTCGACTGCTATGCAGAAGACAACTCGCTAGGCTTGAGTAAAAAACATATTATTTACATGATACATTCTCGCAGATGCTTCGGTGGTATGCGCAGAGTAAACAGAGATTCAAATCGCCCGCTAATCCAATTCACACGTCCCGAACCAAAACGAAAAACAAAGACACCGAGTCTGTATCTAAAATCAAGTCAACAGTGCAAGGTTAATTTTTTACGCTCATTTGCGTCCAATTCTGAGGGTGCAGATCATGCAGACACATTAACCACCTTTCTAAACAAACCCGTGAAACCATGCACACTTGCTCAGTGCCAATCAAAACCCCCCTGGCCCTTGGGAAAAACAAATGTCAAACTCTTGAGCACGTGCAGAGTGCAGGAACACAATGATTTATATGTTTATGCTAATTTGTACTTGGTCCTTCTCTGCGTGCTCCTAGGCTGTACAATGATTCATGTGAGGAGCTGCTTCCACTACAGAGAGGTCCTGTACTCTGCTGTACTCTGGAGAATCTACCCCTCATCAGGTTTGTGTTTGACCCTGTGTTTCTCATTAGATGTTACAGGAATACTGAAAGTAGCATTTCAACAGGATGATGTGCATCAACGCGTCAACACATGTGAAGTCAGCACGTTGTCCATTGTTTTACCGTCCCCTTGCCTCACAATTATGAATGATGATACATTTGTAAGATGTTCGCACATACTGAATGTGAAGATAATCTGGAACTACTCGAGTGTTAACTATGTGTCTTAAACTGACTACAGCCTCACAGGTTTGAGTTAGTCCACGCGTACTGCATTCCATTGATTTATGCAGTTATTTGTTTTTTCTCTCTTTGTTCTTTTTGTTATCTATTCCTCCCTGCTATTGAAACTTGCAGCATGGCTACATAGTGGTCACAGGTCAGCATTTCTTGGCACATATTTTCAGTGAGTTGAAAGAGCAAATTTTGGAAAGTGGATATCTGAAAAATGTTGTTATATGTTTAGAAATGCTATCTATTTACAGCACACGTCACAAAAACAACAACACAACCAAACCCTATTTCCAGAATAGCATTTGATGTTCTATTCCTGTAGCCCCTAACGCTATCCGTGACTTGGCTCACCTCACACATGGTATGTGGCACTAAAACCAGCTTTAAACCGGGGTTAATCACTACCTGCTAAAATGGTCCGGGCGCAGGGCTGTTGTCAGTGCCGCTGGGCCTCCAGGAGATAAGCCTGCACTTGTCTCAGCCCCAGCTCCTTGACTCTTGTGTCAGTGGGGGTCGCAGACCCCTGTACTCAGACAGGAAGACAGCCTTTGTTTTGCTCAGGGATCCTCTTGGAAACTTCCGCACACTGAGATGCGATGTAAACAAGACCTGCGACCCCCCCTACACATACACAGACACACAGACACACATACACACCTACACACACACACACGCACACCCACCTACACACACACGCACGCACACACACACACACACGCACACACGCACGCACGCACGCACGCACGCACGCACGCACACACACACACACACACACAC
>JAOPUD010000070.1:7283856-7305624 GCA_027122715.1 Trisopterus minutus
GTGTGTGTGTGTGTGTGTGTGTGTGTGTGTGTGTGTGTGTGTGTGTGTGTGTGTGTGTGTGTGTGTGTGTTTGTGACCGCCTAGAAAGCACGTGGTGTCAAACATTTGTGCTTCAGAAGATCTATATCTGTTACATCTCATCCCAAACGACCAATCAAATTACCTACCAAAAGTATTCCAAACCCTTGAAAAGCCAATTACCAATGCATTATCATTGTAACATGCGATGCGAATTTAATTTCAAACGGAACTACCTCCGGGGGAGGATGAATGTGACACTGTTACCATGGTAACACCACACAAATACGACGCTAAGCGGACTTTGGGGGTCTGTTTAGAGCGAAGTCGTTTTGTTCGTTGAATAAGAGTAGCCGATTTTGATTGCTAAGATTAAAATCACCAACGATTTTCTCTCGCTGATGCTCTTATTTTGCACTTCTGACTTTTGACCTCGTATCATTTTAAATAGCACGATTTCTCGGGAAGTCAAATGGATTCCGAGTACTTAAAAAGACACCTGGGGAAATGCCTGGCTGAAGGACTGGCCGAGGTGGCTGAACGACGACCCGCAGATCCGATTGAGTATCTTGCCCACTGGATTTATAAATACAACGGTGACCAGGAATACGAGGCCACGGTTAGTCGCACTGTTACTTTATTGCCAGTAGGGGTCAGTATTGCACCACATATTTACGTTATACTGCTCACAATGGTCTGCGTTACCTTTCCGTGTTATTTTCGGTATAACTTAATCAAATAGATGACAAAATACAGAAAATATTTGATTGATAACAGGTAATATATCACTTCAACGTGTGTGATGTCAGAGAAAGGAGAACCAAGCGTTACTAGAGCAGGAGCAGGCCAGAGCCAGAGAGGAGGCGCAGCACCAGAGGAGGTTGAGGAAGGAGGAGGAAGAGATCCAAGAAGCGCTGGAAAAGGCCCAAAAGGTATGCAAGAGGACCACATCCTTTGATTGTTTGGGTTGTTATTTCTGGTGTTCAACTTAGTGGTGATTCATACGGAGGTGTGATCGTTAAAAGGCATCAGAACCTGCTAGCACTCCTGCGGGACCAATCGTCAAAAGGCCCAAGAGTTCTTCCAACCCGTCAAGGCTTGCCCCGGTCTTGGAAGATGAAGTCGTGAGTTTTACTTTAAGTAGGCCTATCTGTATTGGAAAAACGCTGACTGAACGAATGTACTGACATGTGTTTTTAAAGCGGTTGTAGGTCCGATTATACAGCAGAATAACAGAAGATGGCAAGATAAAAAAAAGAAAGAAAAAGATGATAAAAACGCCGCAGTCTTACCTACTCTTAACATTAGAGCATCTATAAGATTTATACATTATATATATATTTGCGGCTTCTTTTTAAAAAGGTATTACAATCATATACAAACAAGGACAGAGAAGGTAGGCCTACAGGAGAATAAATAATAATCACCAAAACAGCAACGCATGGTCACATCTCCTGGCTGCGAGGCAGCGGTTCCTCTCCATCAGACCAGTGTGTTGTTCATCATGAGAATGGTGTCAGATCTCACAGACGGAGCCTGCTGAACCCCGCGTCGAGGAGAGCCAGAACCCACAGGAGCCTCTGGTCTCTGAAACAGAGAACCAGCAGGGGGCAGCAGAACCCACCCTAGCTGATGAGCATAACCCTGAGAAGGAGGTGAACTTTCTGACGAGCGTTTTCAGGTGGTGGTGGTGGTGGTGGTGGTGGTGGGTGTGTTCGCCCTTTAGCATCGGTGCTGTTTGTTTGTGTTGCGGTGCTTGATGAATCGTGCCGCAGGATGATGCATGTTGCTCCATACACAGTTCTTGTCGGGGATTCTTTCTTGGTTCTGGGTGTGTGTGTGTGTGTGCACATCTCTTGGTTTTCAATATATTTCTCCGGGTGAGGCTGATCAGAAGGCCATAGACACCTCCTGCAGTTATATAAGTCTTGACTTGACACCAGTGTGTCTCCCTGCTTCACCACAGTCATATTCCGTGTTCGAGTCATAAGGTCACTCATAACTCACTTATCGAGATACATAAATACCAAACTATAGCTAGTGTAGAGCCTTTTGTCCATGCAGTCTCTTCAGTTTTCTCGCATGATGCTGGGCATAAAAACTTTCCCAATGGTCTTAACAAGCGGGCGCCCACCATGGGCATACCTTGCCCTTTGCAGTGGCGTTTTTTCTGGCATGGTGTGTGAATGAACTGCCTATGACCTGGGTGGTGATGGCGGTGGTGGTGGCGGCGGTGTTCTGTGTCAGGTGAGGGGGACAGACGACGTACCGGTGGTAGACCCCGCGGTGGGAGACCCCGCGGTTGCGGTGGGAGACCCCTCTGTGGCAGTGGGAGACCCCGCTGTGGCAGTGGGAGACCCCTCTGTGGCAGTGGAAGACCCCGCGGTGGCGGTGGGAGACCCCGCTGTGGCAGTCGGAGACCCCTCTGTGGCAGTCGGAGACCCCTCTGTGGCAGTGGGAGACCCCTCTGTGGCGGTGGAAGACCCCGCGTCGGCGGTGGGAGACCCCACGGAGGCGGTGGGAGACCCCGCGTCCGCGGTGGTCGAATCAGAGGGAGGGGTCCCCTCTTCTCCGGCAGAGGTCCCGGGCTCCCCAGCTAAGGAGGAGTCACAGGAAGTGACGCAAGAAGCCTCTGAGGTGACTTCAAGGCCCGGGGAACCGCGGGGAGAGGGGGACACGGCGGGGCGCCAGGATGAGGAAGAGGTAAATTGGCTTGTTGTCGTCAATAGTCCGACAGGCCTTGGGATTGTATTGAAGGTCCTATCGAGGAAAATGAGTCACAAAGTGAATTGTCAAAGATGGCTCTACTGTAAGATTCCAGATTAAATTGGTTGAGATTCACTTTGATAATGCACTCACTTTGTGTTGTGTGTTGTTGTGATTCACACCCTGGTTGTCACCAGGTGGCAAATGGATCCAAACATACAGAAGCAGAGTCCACTGAACCCTTAGAAACCTCCGGTAGCCGAGATAATCTGACCTCTGACCAAAAGGAAGAAGAAGAACCACAACACCAGCGAGAGACAAAGACACAGAGCCCCTCACCCCTTGACCCTCTGGCTGAAGATAAGGTGACCGGCTGACAGATGGCCTCTCTGAACCCACGCTGGTCGGTCTCTTTCGCTGACGAGGAGACCATGCAGGGAAATGCACAGGAAGAGAGAGCAGGCTGGCAGGGAGGTCAGATGCAACAAAATCTGAAGACAGGTTTGACACCTTTTCAGACGTTAATGTTTGTAATAAGGCCGAGGTTTCGGCGTCAGCTGAGTTGGTCCAGGATGGCTGGAAACCTTGGACCTCCCAACTGTGCAGGCAGAGAAGGTTTCTTTCGGGACAGGGACAGGAGCAGAAGAGTAGAGAACAGAAGGTAGACAGCCAGTCCTAGTGGGCACGAGCAGAGGAGGGGAGGGGCGTAGAAATAAATGGCCCGCTACCAACTCCATGAGCTAACCTACTGCTTTCACTCCTACTGACCGGTTACACCAGACAGAAGAAGGTCCAGATGAACCCACAGCCCCAGCCGCGGCTGTGGAACCGGGCTCCATTCCCGGTCGGGAGGACAGTCCGCTGCCAGAAGAGAAGGAGAACCAGGAGACACACACGCCTCCTTCTTTTCCCTCTGATAACCGGGCTCAAGACGAGGTCGTTCTGCCAATTTTGCGAAATTTACTCATTCATGCTGTATTTGTATTTGAATCCCATTTTAATCACATTGACAGTGTAAAACTGCTTAAGATGCCATATATTTATGATGCCCCCCAACCCTATATCAATTTATCACACACACACACACACACACACACACACACACACACACACACACACACACACACAAAAACGAGTCCAGTGGAGTCAGTCCAGAGGAAGTAGCAACGTGAGTCTTGAGGATTACCAGACTGTAGCAGCGATAGAGAACCGGAGGCAGACATGGACAGGGTCCGGCAGCAGAGTCACACAACAGGAGACCCTGGACAAATGTTTAACCAAACCTGTGTGTTGACGGTTAACCCAGGAGGAGGCAGACAGGCCAGCTGACACAACGGCTCCAGTTCAGAGCGACGCGCCCAAGGAGGGTGTGTCGCCGTCCGATAAGGAGGAAGTGACATCTCAAGGGGGATCTGAAAGCAATTCTGTGAGCAAGGAGCACGCACCTGAGAAGGTAGAGTGCCATGAGGCAGGGAAAATGTTAAAGCATGTTGTGCAATATTTTGAAATCAATATTTTGAATGACCAAGAGTAACACTGCATGTGACCATGAGTGAGAAGCTATGCCCCCAAAGCTTTCCTTAGATAACTTAATCATTTAATAATAAACAATATATTTTTTCTGTTGTTCTTTTTGCAGGAAGAAGAGAAAGATGCAAACTAATCTCACCACTAGTTTCCATAATATATACTGTAGTTTGGTATCCATAATCTATAACATAACTTGGAAATCTAGAATCTAGAATTATACTGTTATTTTGAAAGGCCTATGCATGCGTTTGAAATAAAGGTTTACTGAATCAGTGCATCATATCGGCTTTTGTTTTGCCTCATGATGTGATTTTCTACTTTAACTTTGTACATGAAAATGGAAGAAGGGCAAAGGTTGTGTGCACTCATGTGACTGGGCTGTGGGCTTAATTGTGGCGTCAGCCTGGTTGACTCAGCTGCCTGCAATCAGAGCGGATCAGAGAGCTGTTTGTGGAGCCCTACATGCCGATTAAAAATGGGTCCATCTCTCTCAGCATTGAAATGACGCACAAACAAGATCATTTCTGAGCTTTCGCCTGGACCAGAAGAGGCTTTTTTTGTGTGGGTCTTGGAAAGTTCTCTTTAAGATGGAAACAATAGCCCGCATCGTGGGAGCGGCTGTTGCCTGTATTACCCAGGTGTTGAACTACTTCACCGATGTGTTTCTCACTCAACCGCTGAAGGCTACAATACAACATTTGGAGGAGACCGACCTGACGACTCTGAGCGGAGGTGAGTCACATTCTTATGGCAACGTTTTGGCTGTGTCTGTTGTTGCCTCTTTTCTTACATTTTTTTATTATTTTATTTCTTATTTCTAAGAAAAAAGGTCGTTCAAAGCCAAATCACTGTGGGCCAGCTCCGGAGCTGTCATCATGGCTGTACGTCGGCCTGGGTGATTTTTGTGCAGAGAGGTAATTGAAATATGTGCTAAATGTTATTATTAATTGGAGATTGAAAGTCGGACAGATAAGTATACTGCGCTAGTGGCATAGATTTGTAATTAAGCACCATTACACATGCTTTGCCTGGTCGTTCTACTTCAGTGAATGGCACTGTTGGAACAGTATGACGGATGAGCACTCCTTGATTGTTGCATTTAAATCATAGGCTCAATGGTTGGCAAAATAATTATATATAATATTTAATCAATTTCATTTTATGGGGAAATTTTTCAACATAAAACGGTGCATCATAGGGTTTCCTTTGTTGAAGGAACTCAAGCATTATGGTACTTGTATTCTGCCTAGGCCAGGGGTCAGCAACCTTTTCAACATGCCGTGCCAGTTTGACATTTTTAATGAGTGTGCCTTAAGCAACAACATATTAAATATTAAGCTGAATTGAAAAAACATTTCCAGAGGATCTGTAATAGTCTTATTTCCATATAGTCCAGTCATGCAACAACAAAAGTTGAATTTGTTATATTTGCAACATGGGCTAACAAGTTATAACTGTATATATCCCATCTCAAAACACTGCTTTCAGAAACTCATTCAAAAATATAGTTGCACTAAAATGTAACAATTTATGATAATGATGGAAACATCCACATCAATATCTTTAAGACATGTACAGCTTTTCAAAAACCATGTAAAGGCCATTCATACAGGCCACTTGCAACAATATTTTACATTTTTTCTTCTCTATTACTCACAATATAGGTTTAAAAACTATTAATTGATCCCATTTCAGAACACTGCTTTCAGTATCTAATTGAAACATATTTGCACTGGGAGGAAATGCCCAAAACAGAATAAAGTGCAATCTGTAGTAATGATTATACTGCTGCAAAAGTGGTAGTGGTCAAAAAAAAAAAAAGAAAAAAAAAATTTTGCAAGTGTGCCAATGATTATGCGGCCACGTGCCAGTGGTGGCACGTGCCTAGGGTTGCCGACCTCTGGCCTAGGCTAATGAAAAGTTCATTTTGCACCTGCCTCGCATGAGAAAAGCTGTGGCACTTTCAACTACAACAATTACAACACCCCATAACGACAAAGCATTTCACGATTAATTACTTTAATTTTCATTCTAAACGTCATGGTAACTAACATTCCTATGCTCCCAAAATGGTGATGGTTGTTCCGATGTAGAACCCTTGCCTGGTAAACA
The DNA here is from genome assembly GCA_027122715.1 of Trisopterus minutus. NCBI lineage: Eukaryota > Metazoa > Chordata > Actinopteri > Gadiformes > Gadidae > Trisopterus > Trisopterus minutus. Next base: position 7,290,223 of record JAOPUD010000070.1, read on the forward strand.
ATCAGTCACTCACGTAGGCTATTGATGACGAGCTATGGCATACACTATATGCGTTGCCAAAAGTCTGTCTGTAAATGTATTTTTAAAAGCCAGACCTCAAACATGGCGATCACAATGCTTTGTGCCCAGTCACATACTGCGTGCTTGACGCCCAGTGTTTTACTCAATATAAAATGTCCAGGAGGCTGCAGAGCTGTCCTCTCTGAAACCCCAGCTGGACCAGCTAGGGGTCCCCCTCTACGCGGTTGTGAAAGAGGATGTTGGTACAGAGATCCTCAACTTCAAACCTTTCTTCAATGGTGACATATATTTGGATGCAAAGGTATGCTGATTTTCCCAAACTTACATTTTCAGTCACTGTATTCCAGCAGTAATGCCGTAAGTAAGTAGTTAATGTCTCTAGGGATTTTTTTAAGCTCCTGAGGAGGATTCGCATCAACGAAAGTCATCCCCTTGTGTGTTCTGCTTCCAGCGGCGGTTCTATGGACCCCGGGAACGGAGCATGGGTCTGCTGGGGTTTCTCCGGATTGGGGTGTGGACGAATGGGCTGCGAGCCTTCAGGAACGGCTTCATGGGGAATATTTTAGGAGAAGGTTTCATCCTGGGTGGTGTCTATGTCCTTGGACCAGGAGACCAGGTGAATTAACCCACTGCCAAATTGTACTTTAATTTTATTTGTATAGCCCTTAATCGCCAGTACGGTCTCAAAGGGCTTAACCGGCCATATATTTATCACAATAATGCAGGCTTTCGCCATATACTGTTCTCACCAATCATCTTTTGCATGTGGCTAGCACCAAGGTATTTGTTGTAACAAGTCAGCTTTATTGTCCCGGTGGCATCTTTTTTGTTTCTTGCAGGGAGTGATTCTGGAGCACCGTGAGATAGAGTTTGGGGATAAGGTCAACATTTTGGAGGTCCTCACCGCTGCCAGGGGGATACAACGGGAGCTCGTGTCTTTGAAGGAAAGATAGCATCGCAGAAATCCAGAGCACGTTTTTAAATGCAAAAACTTGCAAATGTTACAAATGTTTCTCTAATTGCTTCAATGTTGAAAAAAAAATTTGTATTTGGATGTTGTTTGAAGAGAAGGCCTCTGCTTCCATCTTGTGTGTGTGCGTGTGTGTGCAGTTATGGGATCTGGGAGTGTTAATGATGGCCTGATTCTAACCTCTGAATGAGAGAGCAGGTCTGATGTCTAACAACCAGATGAAACCTCTTGTTTCTATCACCACCTTTCAGATGTCGCTCCACCAGAAGCCAGAAAAGCAATAAAAGTGTAATGGTCTAATGTTCATATGGCCCATGTGTTTTCTCTAAAATGTTTATAGCTGTCTGAGATCCGACTGCAGTCGTTTTTGAAGGCAACTCTTACTGTTAATTATTTCTGGCTCTGAGGTTTAGTCTAGTTCCTTCCTCAGCTTGTAGGAAAGCTTCCATGACTAAGAAAAACTGTGAGCTGCCCCACGCTAGACAGGAAAAGTTTAATCAGTGATAAACTAATTTGCACATTGTGATGTGGCTTTGAGACTCCTCATAGAATTCTTCTACTTTGCCAGATCTATCTAAACGTGGGCGGTGCAGGCTTTATTTATTTGAGGCATACTTCTTTGCCTAATCCGTTCCATTGCAAAGCTGTCGACTCTGCACTCAACGGTTTTTGTTTGTCATTGTTGATCGTAGACAATTCTACACATTGTCCACCTCCCAGTTTGGCATAATATTATTTGTTGGCAGGGTGGAGTTTGTGATTCATTCAGAACCATTTATTGGTTAAAAATAGGGGGGAACCCGCCACACACTGCTGCGGAGACATGCATTCCGTCACTAGAAGTGAGTCCGCAGGCTTTCAATACTGCATTCCAAAGTCTTTAGACAGCAGAAACATTTTTGTTTTTTAAGATGTGTTCGAACACTGGAAATTGGCAATAGTCTGCGTTTCCTTCAGTTGTGCAGAGGAAGCTACGTGCACGAGCTCAGACTATTTATAACGTACTTTAAATGCTACATGCTAGGAAGGAACAATAGTATTATCTATGAGACAAGCCCTGGTATTGACTCAGCCATGTGTTGCTCAGTTGAATGGAGCAATTCACTGAGGCCAGTCTAGCATAAGGATAGTTAGGATATTGTGTTGGGAAACCAGAGATGAACATTATGGATGTTTCACCGGGGAAACATGAGGAAGAATCAAGTAAACAAGAGTGCAAGGGTTTTCTTTGGTTAAGACTGCTGAAGCAAATCGCAAACCATTTTTTGGCATAACATCCAAGAAAATCAAGAATTTTGATGCTGACAGTTGAATATCCTTGTTTACTGCGATCAGTCAACGGGTAATGGAACAGTTTTATGGCAATCTTTTATTTACCAATAACAAATGTATGTCACAGTGGTGCAAAAGGAGTAACAGTATTCCTGAATGTTTTCAAAAGCTAAAACATGAGAACTTGAGAGGAGAGCCATGTTTTTCAATTCAAATGTACACATTAGCAACATACCTTATTATAGCTTGACTCAGCACATCAGTCAAAAACACTTCCCCAAATGATACCAGAAGTTTACAAAGTCTATCGTAAGCACGCAACAACATACAGAACCCACCGCGCCCATTCACCCATTCACATTGCACAAAGAAAGGAGTAACAATTACTTAATCGCTATTGTCGCTGGACTTGAATCCAACAATACTGTTTGTGGGGGAGGCTTGAGGGGAAGGACTTTTGAGTGGCAGGGCCTCCCCGGGTGGAACCAGGACCACGACGTTCTCCTTCTTGGGCAGCCAGAAGGCCGGATACAGCGGCTCCAGGAACTCCGCCCGGTACTCGTGGATGAGGGTCATGGCGTCGGACACGCCGTAAAAAGCCAGCAGCCCTTGGCTGTAGTCCAGGTAGACGCCGATGCGCGTGAACTTGTCCAGGCTCAGTGGGGTCTCCACGTCGCTGTGCCACGCCGAGTAGGTGCGGCCGTTCCACTGAAGGCACCAGGAGAAGTTGTTCCCCGTGATGCAGCTGTTGCTCTCCTGGCCCTTGCGGTCGATGCTCTTGTAGGTGAGGCCCACGTGCGTGCCGTCCCCGCTCGCGTCCACCTCGAAGTACTTGCGGCCCAGGTAGAAGCTCTCGGCGGCCAGCACCTGCCGCCAGTTCTCGAAGCGCTCGGGCAGCTCCGGGTACGGGTGCTGCCAGGGCGTCGTGTTGGTCACCTTGCGGTTCTCCTCGGTCAGGCGTAGGAACTTGTGGGCGGTGTTGCCGTCCAAAGTCACATGACTTGCGTCTAGAATGACGGGATAATGAAAGTAGGTTACTGTGATGATTGTTGTACTTTACTGCGATTACTACAAATTTTGGATTTTGAATAATACGTACACTTGAGGAAGTCATCTCGCGTCTTTGGATCAGGGATGCCAATGTTTTGTTTTGATGCGATGATTTCATGAACCGTTGTCTTTATTCCCATCTTGTCTGGGGGGGGGGAAAGGGGAAGGAAGGTTATTAAAAAAAAGAAATGTTTGTGTCCTTCACCTTGGTTGACTTAAAAGGATTAAAAGGTGATGTTTTTGTGTGACACACCAACAACGTGCCTCAGGTGTGCACACACAGATAGGTGGGTGGGTATCGCTCAAGTGACCACATTTAGACAAACAACAGTGTTCCACAGGCGAGCCCTCACTCATCAGCTGAAATTCCTCCACTCTCCACCAGACAAGTCTGAACACACTCAGACAAGACACTATGCTTGTGCACATTCAATGCTTGTTTGCCTTCATCGCTGGTGCAGATTATTTCATGCTTTTTGTTTATTTCAAATGAAACATATATTTGTGCATGGTGATGTACTGCTGTTGCTTTTGGAAGCTTTTGACTGGGGGTCGTTATCCTGCACTGTACCTAACACATTAGTTTGGCCAGCCTTGATTTTAAGTAGCTTTTTTATTTAAATTGCTGAATGAGGGAAAATGTGTTCCAGAATTGAAAGGGATACGGAGAGATATGATTTCAGTCCAAATTCATCTATGAGCATCCAGAAGGGAAGTTTGCAGGGTTCGCATTTTCTTTCTGTTAGCCGCTTCCATTGACTTGCATAGTTACAGTAGCCTAGCTCCTGTTCATGTGAGGGAAATACACCTTTAATTACTCTCCAAAGATTTCCAATGTGCATAGGGTTAGCTGTCAGTGGCGCGGTAGCACTATAATCGTGGTAGCACTATAATCACAGTTCATAGCCAATTTATAGATATCTCAGTTTATCCATCTAAGACTTACCATTTTTGCACGTCTCTTTGATCTTATCCATGTATGAAGATGTGAGCTTCTCGCTCATCTCCCTCGTGGAGTCCTTAATCTGGCGGCTAAAGGAATGTAACCGATCCATCAGACCGATGTAGACCCCGGGCAGAGAAATATCCAGTGTCTCCTTCTCCCACTCTGAATACTCCTGTAATGAAAGAAACAATTCATTATTGATACTTTTTAGTCATATATTATTTTGTTGTATAATATTTCCATTTTGCCACCAATTGGGTTCCAGACCAATTCCATGACATTGACACTTATGTAATAGTCTCACAAATACGGCTTTAGATGAATATCTACAGTCTGGTGGCAGTTGAGCGCAAATCTGGGTGGAAGGGCTGTTTCTTTCGTTTCTGAGTGGTTTTCAACATGTCATTATGCTAAGAGATGGGGATCTGTAAGCTCGTGAACAACACCAAATGGTCCAGCAGTAATCAACAATAAGACAATAGGATTCAAATCAACACTGTATAGAAATTCTGAATTCTGAATTCTGAGAGTGGATAGAACATCTCTGTGTAAAAACAGGAACAAGGCGTTACCCCATCTGGCTGTGGTTTCAGGCCCAGGCTCTGTGCCAGCTCCCCCTGATATAGAACAGATGCTACCCAGATGGATCATAATACTTGGTCCCACATTACCTGTAGGAAGTCCACGTCATTTTTGTTTTTGGAGAACTTCTCCACCTGGCCCTGGGTCTTCTTCAGCTCAGCACACCTCTGCTCCAAGTGGGCCCGAATGCCCTCGGCCTGCTTCAGAGACTGCTTCTCCTCGCTCTCCAGGACCTCCATCACCTCCTTCTTCACCCGCTCCACCACCGCCTGCAGCTCCGCAAACTGGCTCTGTATCACCTCCCGTACCTCTGTAACTGAGTTCTGAGAGCAAGTAACACACACACACACACACACACACTTTTTAATCCACTTTGATTCGGTGAGTGCTGTTGTGTGATCATCATGCTTGGATTGGGATGTAAGCCAGAGAGTATCCTGAATAAACCGGATTGACTGCAATGCAATATCCGTATACCGTAGTTAATAGTCACCGGAGAGAGAATGAGGACATGGCAAGAACAACGACAACAATGACAAGGAGGATATATATATGGAGTACTTTGAAGAAGAATTTGACCAAGCAGTAACCAATATAGACATCACTCCCTCAGAAGTCCCGCCCTCTCTCCAATGGCGCTCGCTTGGAGGCCCCGTTCAACGGCGTCCCGTCGTGAGATGGGAAATAGGAACGCTGGAAATGGAGGTGAGGGCCATTCCATTCAACCGTGCCACAAATAAAGCCTTGTTGACTCATTGTCATCAGTCAATGACATCACGGAGGTGACATTGACTCCCCACCAGGTGGTGATTGATGTAACCAGGTCAGTTAATGGGCGGATCAGATTCCTTGAGGCTTGGGGAGGTAGGGGTGTAGGGGGTTAAGAATGGCAGAAATTACCAGTGGTGGGTCTTCTTTACAAATCGATGTGTTTGTTCACATTCCAGTGACAACAGCATGTTGCACGCAAGCATGCACGCACGCACGCACACACGTATGCACACACACACACGGCACCACTCTTGTTTGATGGGACAAAGTTCATGGTAGAGTGTTTCTCTGTGAGTTACCTCGATGGTGACTGCGTTGACCTGGAGCTTGTTGATGGCGTTCTCTGCTGCCGTGACGGTCTTCACCATCTCGACCTGCTTCTCCCTCAGTTTGCCCTGGAGATACACACGCACAGGAATGCAATTCATTACAAAAAACGTTGTTTTTTTTCTCGTGGTTATATTAAACATATTTCAACAGACTGCTTCTTTATTTTGATAAATGGCAGTATCACTGTATTGAGTAATAAGAAAAGAAAAAAATGCACTATGCCGGAAATTGACATTAAGTTTGAGACAGCAGGTTGGCCTTCAAAGTCCAGTCTGAATACCTCAGACAGGCCCGGGCACCTCTTTTACAATCTCCGGCTGTAGTCAGGTAGAATTCTTGTCCGTACAATTTACCAACCCAAAGGAATTCCATTGCAGTGAACAGCATTGGATCCTTGATAAGCTCTAGCTGTAGAAGTGGTTTTTGAACAAAACCTTGTTCACCTGTGATTCATTCTTCCCTCCCACCAGTTGGGGAAAGACCGAGTGATCACATTTCAACAGGCTAAAACCCTTTTCTTTCCTCTTTTCTTTTCACCAAGTGCAGACAATGCAGCTCAACCAGTTTGTGAGCTTGCATTTGCACACGGAACACCAACTATGTTAATGCTGTTTAGCGTGCTGTCATCTAAGATGAGGATCATCAGGCCAACCATCAGACAGGACCAATTGCTATCATGATCAACAGTGCGGTATCTTTGCAACAGCTTGCATTCTGGGACACCTGAGAACAAAGTTTCTCTGCGTTTGGTTTAAGTCTGCTTGGCTTGAAGTCACATTTGGCACAACGGTGGCGGCCGGGGTAGATTAGATGTAATGGTGAATAAAACGCTAGGCTCTGGGGGGCCATATTGACTGAGTAAACACCTAGATCAGCGTGCTTTAAACACTGCCTTTGTGTTTATCTAACGTCGACCTTACTGTTGGAGAAACTGAGGTAACACAAACTTTTGGTTACCAGAACATTCAAACTTGGCCTAGTTTTCGACTGGATCCAAAAGATGGCGAATTAAATAACGTGAAACTGGATACCACACTGTTTCCAGGGAAACGGAAGCCACAGGAAACACACGAGAAGAACATTGACGTACTTTTCTTCTTGAAAAACAGAACAGGGTGAGATAATAGAGAACTTGCCACCCGAGATAAAGGCGTCTAAACCACAAACATGACTATGATGGAAATGAATGCATGAATATTAAAACATAATTGGGTTAACAAATGGAGAAGCATCTCAATAAGTCCATAAACGGCTCAGTATGCACAGCAGGTGTGTGGGTTAAAAGAAATGTCTGCTCTGATCTCATCACCAGTCAAGAATACTTGAACCTAGAGGTCAGTGGCCGTCACAACAGAAAGACAAATGATGTTTCTGCTGGGACTTGAGCTCTCCTTGAGCCACAAGCGGACTTGGACACGAGGATGGAGTTTCCAGGACACATGACCAAGGCATTTAGTTTGCTATTTTCTGACTCACTGAAACGAAGGTCTAATAAGCCAATTGAAGGTGATTCACTACATGTAGTAAGCCTAACACTTGCTTAAAACTAAACCCCTAAATCCATGTAGGCTTTTTTTTGATGGAGATCATATAATGGACTCTATTCTCATAAAGTCATTATACTCAACTATTATTATCTCGTTATGCCCAGACACCAGACGCATCTTAATAGCCTACAAAACTAGAGCCACATCTCACAGCAAAAAACAGACATATTGCAACCAAATTTTCTTTCATGGTTCAATTGATCCCACTCCTTATCAAAAATTAAACCGTATAGGCCTAGATATATATGATGTTAAACACACCATTGTTAATAATAAACAATGGTGTGGATCTCATATAGCCTAGTGGCAGTGCAAGTAGGCCTATGCACTTGACGCTCCAAGCACAGGGAATTCCCTTGCTGTGTGGGCGTTGGCTCAAGAGAAAATGTGACTCAAACACAAAACAGCACAGATAATAATGAGTTAACCTGCCTCGATTAGTCTGCGGGCATCTCTGACGGGCAGGGACTTGTGGCCCTTGTGCTCCTCAAGGAAACAGTCCCTGCACACGCAGCAGCTGTCGGCCTGGCAGAACAGATCCAGGGGCCACTTGTGGTCCTCGCACGTCCGTCTCTCGATGTCCCGCAGGGGCTCCACGAGACGGTGGTTGTGGAACTTCTGGTTCTCCAGGTGCGGTCTGAGGTGGGCCTCGCAGTAGGACACCAGGCAGGTGAGACAGGACTTCATGGCCCGCCGAGGGCTGTCGATGCACGAGTCACACACCACATCATCCGGGCCGATTGGCTCCTCTTTGGCCGGTTCTTCTTCCTTTTCTCCCTGTTTCAGTTCTTCTTCACCATCTTCTTCTTTGGGTTTATCACCGGTCTGTGACTTCTCGTCACTCTTTACCTCGTTTTGCTTTTCGGGTTCCTCCGGTTCCAGCAGGTTTTCCTGTATCTTGGTCTCCTCGATTGCCTTCGAGTCCTGACTGACCTCCCCTTGGCTCATGATCATTGGGGTTTCGATCACCGGTGTTTCGCTGACCGTTCCGTTCTCCTTCAGGGCGGATGCTGGTTCCGTCTTGCCGCCTTTACCCCCCTGCCCCCGGGCATCACTGCACACGGGGCACGGGGGTGCGTCGGGCTCCGTGGCCCCAGAACACGCAGCGCAAAGTTGAGGCTCCTTTAAGTCGTGGACCGCCACTTTGGGAGCAGTATCTGCCATGACTGTATTTACTTAACTTGTTTCTTTCTTTACTCTCTCTCGCTCTCTCTCTCCACTCCCTCCCTTGAGACAACCTCCCTCTCCTCGTCTGACACTGAAACTAACCGGCCCAGCCACTGAGTAGTTGATAATAGGTCTAGCCCACCTTTTTTAGTTCCTGGATCTCAATGAGACTCGCAGTAAGCCACACCTCGACCTGAGAGAACCTGTACAGACCTGGGATCGAAACTGAACAGCCTCTCGAAATACACAGGGATACATAACGGCGATAACAGATCAAACACAGCCACTAGGTCTGTCTGCTTCCGCGTTGAATACGACACCTAAATAGATACTTATTATAACATTCCTGCCTGTCGAGGATTGCTCTATGATTATGCGTTTTATGCCTTGTCAAGTTTCTCGAATGTTTTATTACAGCCGCGTACTTTAACGGTCCGATTCACAATCAATAATCGATCTGGTTGAGTTTATTGAGTTGATCGAGTTGCCGGTGTTATCTGTCAGCTGACAGATCAATTCGTCCTATGATTAAGACCAGGCGAAACAAAGAGCCACTGTTATTGAGATTCATCCTAAACATTATGAAGCGAAAGTCAAACATTGACGCAAACATTGACTGACATGGGACAGAAGTTCTGCAAATTGCCATCTCCACTAAAGACAATGCTGCCACCTAGTGGCCGTGACAAAAACCTGACGCGCAACTTTGACCAACTGGAAACTGTTTGCTCAACACAATGTTAGCGTTGTCATACACCCTGAACCATTGATCTTAGCACAATGTAGAAACAACATTTTAAAAAACAAAGACAAAACATAGTAAATAGGGAAATAATATATTAAAGATGACATATTATACCACCAGGTGTGAGTGTGATTAGCTGTTACAAGCGTTTTGAAAATCTGCCTCTTCTGACGAGTGGGCGTGTCCACCTCCTAGATGTATGCTGGATAGATGGGCAACGTTTGCTACAGCCCACTGGGTACGCTGGTAGACTGATCTATCCAGCACACATATAGGTCGATACGCCCACTTGTGATGTCAGAAGAGGCAGATTTTCAAAACAGCACATAATACCACCACACCTGATGGTATTATGTCACCTTTAAATGTAGGTCTTTATGTGTAGGTTTCACAACCTACGCAGTGCACCACGTTGTACAATATATTTGCTCTCCCTCTCCCTCAAACACCATACACATTGGCAATTGAGTCTTGTGCAATATTTACTCGTGTGTTAAAATCACTTTAAGAGCTGTTTCATCTTTGTTTTGCTTCAGCCAATGATTTTCCATAGGCTTTAGCTTTACACAGTGACCATTATCTCATCTGTTTCAACACAGTAAGCTTGGTTAAAAAAAACACCTATACAAAAGGTAATATAAGTCAAGAGTTCAAATAAAATAACAGTTTTAATAATGTGTGATTTAAGGAAACAATATTGCTTTGGAATAACTCCAAAAGGTAGGTTGTTTGTGGAAACTGATGTTCGTAAGAACGGTCATTGGATGAAGCTCACGTTCAGGGACAAAACATTGCGACGACACTATTACAACAAATGTCTCAAAGGAAATATAAGTGAATCCAGGCCTTTTAAAGTCCTCCAGCCCTTCACAAACTCAGTCATTATTTTACTTTTTTCACTTTTGTGGTTTTTATAAAAGTTAAAACCGAAAAAAGGTAATGTTAATGTTTCACACTATAGTTTGATGAATCTGAATGGAATATTGCTACGTTAAACATTGAACTAAATAATGTTTCAGATAGCATTATTTATTAAGGCAATATATTAATATGAATATATATTTGCTGTGCTCCCGATATAAATTGTGCATTGTGTCGTGTTCACAGAAGCCGAGCAGCATGAATGCTTGTCCATTTCAGCTTCAGCAGCAGCATTATTTAAAGGAGTAGCCTTAGCAAGGCAAGGAGGCAAGGAAGACCAGAAACACCTAGAGAGAGCTCTTCAACGTTCCCTCCCCTGTCACTGAAATCCAACCAGCTGGGTGATGGGCGGAGCAAACACCATGAGTTCCTGGTATCTGTTGAAGATGATGCGCAGGCGGGAGAGGTAGCGGTCTTCCTGGTACGGGAGCTTCTTCGCCTTCAGATAGGACGACACGATGGGCTTGATCTGGGAAGAGGGGAGTGGAAGTCAATGGGGGATTCAAATGTTCGGTACAGTTTAAGCAACGTACTACGGAGCCCGGGTGACATGGGAGTCATTTTTTTGAAAGAGTTTCTCTTTTTAAATTCTGATTAAACAAGATACCTCAAATCCCAAGAGAGGCTGTGTTTAGGGCTGAGAGTTTTAGGATAGAGGAGAGCGTGTTATCCCCACGGTTACGACTCATGCCAACTCATGATTGTTGTTGTTATGAGCGATGTATGAATATGAAACGCATCACACAAAGTAGCGTTATACTATAGCTGTCCGGGAGGTGACACGGTAGAAAATGCTAACTCATATCAGCTACGGGTAAAATCCAGCCTTTGTACCTTGAGACACATGCGATCAGACAGGAAGGGGAAGAGGTGATGCTCCACATGGCAGCTGATGAGCGAGTGTCCGAAGACCAAGTCCAGCAGAGGGTTACTTGGCAGATTCAGAACCCCGTGGGTCATCTGGTATATCCTCTTGGGCCGCTGCTTGGCCGAAAACATGGGAAGGCCAATGTGCTGGAAGGGACAGTAAGAACACTGTCAGACACTGGGGGCAATCCCCTCCTGATGTGTATGTGTGCATGAATGCACACATACACAAGCACACAATGTTGTGTGTTTTATGCTTGAATGTGAATCTCAGGTGTTTTTTCATTCATGTTCTTTACATTTAGTTATTTAGCGAATCGTTTTATCGAAGCGACAGAGCTGAGAACAATGAAATCGTAGCACAACCCATTTGTGTTGAGTGTTACGCAGGTTTGGACAAGTTGCGAAATTAAAAACATAGATTCAGTGTAGCTATGGGATGGGTTGAAAGGTATACCAGTATCTAAATTAGCATCAGTACCTGAGTACTGAGTTACTCAGTAACTCAGAGTTCACTGGAGGTGAAAAATTAGACCGAAAACCTGAGGAGAATGTGCTCATTTTAGATCTCTGTTCTTGGACATCAAACATTAGTAGCATATAGAGCAAGGATTTTCCTAGATTATCCTCTGACATCAAGACCACCTGAGAACTCCCAGAAAGCCAATCCACATTCCAACATGTGATCAAAAACACTATGCATAATGAGCTGCAGGAGAAAGTCAGAATCTGGGAAAGTTCTCAGGGAAAACCATAAATTAATCTGTTCTATTGAGACCGCCTTACAGACCAAGAACAAAGCCGCTCTGAAATCCTATTTTTCTTCCAAAGTTCACAAGACGCAGCCTCACATATTTCTGCATGACTTCTTGAACCCAGGGAATGCTACCCTGTTCAATCAAATGAAAAGGAATCACATGGTACTGGATGTGGGCTCAAAAAAAACAACAACCCTGCCCTAAAATGTCTCCCACAATCTTAGCACAACTAATTATGCAGGAGTCTCTTCTACAACAAGAAAGGTATACAACGCATTCTATTGTGTTTCCATTTATTGGCACACGCTCACCTGGAATACGTTGACGTGGATGTAGGGCAGGGAGAACATGGCCCTGCACGCCATCATGCACAGCAGGGCGCTGGCGGGAGACTGGAAGCCGGAGACGTGAAGCAGCAGCCAGTACTGGGAGTAGAAGCCCAACGAGATGTAGAGCACCGTCCGGAGGGCATAGGGCACACTGTGGTTCCTCAGCTCGCCTGCAGGGGGAAAGGTTAAAGGGGGGGGTCAGCTTGAAAGGTGTGGTTGTAGTGTGGTATGGTTTTGAGGTAGGAAAATGTATGGTAGGTGGGGTAAGGAAACGTATGGTTAAAGGGCTGGGCAATGTAAGGGAGATGAAGGGTAAGGTAAGCTATGGAAGGGGGAGGTAAGGTAAGCTATCGATAAAAAGTACAGTAAATGGTAACATTAGGAAATAGAAGCGAGTTGAACAGTATAAGTAGCAAAGACCTAAACAGCAGTAATTATATTAATTGGTTTTATTACCTGCCAGAAAGGACAGCTCGGCTTTTGTATTACTTTGCTAAAAAACATAAGTCTTAAACTTTTGTAGTTTACTGATCTCTTTCCCCTTTTAAGTTTGAATGTTGTATTTTCCACATCGGTGTTTATTTTGTACCCTGCTTAAATTATAAATATAACAAAAAAAACAAAAAAGCGTTAAATCTGTACTGAATTCTTCCTCGCTCTGTTCGGAAAGCGCCTATGTCAGCGCCACCATCTCCGGTGCGCGCTTGGAGCCGGATCCTGCGGGGGAAGGAGCTCTCACCTAGGGCCACGAGCGGGGTGATGACGGGCAGGCCCAGGGGGGCGAGGAACAGGTAGACGCTGCGCGGCAGACAGGGGACCTTCCAGACACTGGAGTCCCCCAGGCCGATGATGTTGGTGTGGGCATGGTGCATCTTGATGTGTCCGTGAACCCCCGCCCGTGCTGGGAAGGAGCTACAGATCTGGTGGAGGAGGGAGGAGACAGGGAGACACCATATGTCAGTGTTTACAGATTTTTTTTTGTTGATTTACAGTATTAGTTTTGAACAATTGTAAAATAATTTCACGTTTATGAAATTTACAGAATCTTTATACCCCTTGTATATAATTAAGTTAGTCTGATCAGTAACATAGCAACATGTTTGGCTAACCATTTGGTTAACAGCCTATCACTTTAAATGTACTTGGCTGAAAAAATAACTTGGGTATATTAGTAAAGTCAGAAAAGAACCAAGGCTGTATACCATTAACCAGACAACAAGAGTTAGGAGAATCCAAAGCGGGCCAGTTTGTGTTCCAGTTGTTCCAAGCAACGGAATTCTTTGACACTAATCTGTCCATGACTTCTACTTAGTATTTCTACGTTATCAGAACGGAAAGCAACACATTTCGGTGGATTAAAGAGGCGGTTGAAATCAGGAAGTGGGCCCCAAAGACTGTCAACCGGGAGGACTTACTACATCTGCACTGCCTCAAATGGCAATCAAGGAAATCTGTGTGTGCTGCCCACCTCACCTCGAGGAAGAAGCTGGCCCAGAAGTCTGCCCCGGCCTGGGACCCGCTGAGAGACCCGTGGCTGGCCAGGTGAGCCCCCTTGATGGTGAGCACTCCGTGGGCCGCTCCCATCAACAGCACCCCCGCCGTGAAGCACAGCGGCTGGGAGGAGCCGAGCAGGAGGAAGGCTGCGGGACAACATCACACGTTAGCTGTGCTCTAATGGGATTATTGGTTCCCTCATTCACTATGAGTGAACTCTATATAATAAACTATTTAGGGATTAAGTGAATGGGTAATTCAGACTTGTATTATTTTTTTTAACATGACCATGGCAACCGATGCACTATGGCAAGGCACGGCAAGGCAACTTTATTTATATAGCGCTTTTCATACACAAGGCAGACTCAAAGTGATTCACATATAAACATTGTCATACAATAAAATAAAGTAAAAAAGTAAAATAGATAGATAATAAAGGCAAAGTAAAAAAAAAATGCATTTTAGAAAGTGCAATGTATTTAAGATCAACAGTCTCTGATACCCACGTCGGGACTCCGACCCGACATTAAGGTACTTGGTCCTTTCTCTGGGACTCCCAAGTCTGCAATTCTCTTTTAAGGTGATAATATGCTGATTATGTAACTGATTTGATGTGACTGTCGAAATGTAAATCTGAATCCATGATAACCCCTAGATTTCTGGCTTTGATTGAGGTTTTCAGGGACAGAGAGTGAAGATGTTAACCCTAACCCTAACCCTAACCCTAACCCTACTTTAAGCCCTTCTGTGAAGTGGTCCGACAGTGAAGGATCAGTCACCGAGAGATCTGAAACATTGAGTCCCTTTGTGATCACCAGGTCGTAGTAGCCTCTTTCACATGTTGAGACATTTCAAATGTGTCCAAAATGGTAAAAAGTTTTTTTGCACACTTATATATTGAAATCATCAGTATGAAAATTGAAGTCACCAGTTATAACTAGACAGTCTAAGTCTGTGGAGATGCTAGACAATAATTCTGTAACGTCATCGAAAAAATTTGCATTGCAAAATTTGAGTAAATGGGTGGCCTGTAAATAATTTATAGGAGAACTCTGGGGGAACATTTCAATACAGCACAACGGTATTCAAATGATGGAAAGTCACCCAATAACATGTTTCCCCTGAAATACATTTTTAAATACAGCAGCAACCCTTCCACCTCTTTTTCCAGATCTCCATACATCAAAAAAGTTATAGTTGGGAGGAGCTGTCTCTATCAGAATGGTTGCACTGTTATTTTGTTCTAGCCAGTTTAAAACATAAAACCCAGTTGAGAAGTGGTAATAAAATCATTAACTAAAAAAAAAGTGTTATTAAGAGACCTAACATTAAGTGAGGTTAGCAGTGCGTCTAAGTTTCCCTTTGTTTACTCTCTTAGTGGTTACAGCAGGAATGCAAAGGTTAAAATGTTATGACATGGGCAACCTTGGGTTCAGCAGATTATGCGAAACTTCCTTCATACTGTGTCTACAGCTGAACCCTTTTTTGTCTCAGTTATAATCAGGACTACTATCAGTACAGAGGGTGAGCTGGGGCCCCCTCTGCTTGGGTGTTACAGCCTGTGGCAATGACGTGGCGATGGTATCATTGACACAGATGCAAGTTTGATGCCAACATTTTTCAGTTTCTTAA
>JAOPUD010000070.1:7324450-7336125 GCA_027122715.1 Trisopterus minutus
ACACACACACACACACACACACACACACACACACACACACACACACACACACACACACACACACACACACACCTTGTTGAAGTCACAGAGTTTCCAGAAGAGGGTGAGGAGTTCCTGGTGGAATTGGATCTTCTTGGTGGAGTGGGGCAGGTAGGTCTGTGCCAGCGGGTTGTTCAGCAGCCTGGCGATGCCCTTCAGGATGAAGCCAAAGTCCTGAGAAAACAAAGCAAAGACCCCCGTACACCCAGGTTTCCTCTCTGCTAGCCACAGGGCATTGTTTCTGCAGATGCCATGTGTTGTCTTACCTCTTCTCTGTGGATCCTGGATAAGTAATTCACAAAGAGATTCTCAGGGCCCAAAGGCTGCAAAGACAAAATAACAAAGACTGCTTTTTAGTGTTCTGATTATGGGATTCTTTTATTTTTGTCTTTCACAGGTAACGGTTAAGACTTAGTGCAGTGCATGCGAGTGGGCGCACGGGACAAGCCCATAAGACGAAGCCTAGACAGCGTAGCGTACATGAAATACATCGAAGGCTGCAAAGACAAAGTAACAAAGACGGCATTTTACAATTCTGATTAGCGGCCTTTTCGGTGATCTGTGATTTTACTTCTGTCTTTTGCAAGTTATAGTTGGGTTAAGTACTGGAGGAGGGGTCAAAGGTCGGGGGGGGTCAAAGGTCAGGGGGGAGCCATCGTCACCACCACATACCTCCTGGTCCTCGGGGGCGAAGGGGGAGCCGGGGGTCTCCAGGTGTTCCAGGGAGGCGCCGGCGGTCGGGTCCACCTCGTGCTCCAGGGTCACAACCAGGATCTGCACGGCCAGCTCCACCAGCTGCTCCCGCTGGTCCCAGAACAGCAGGTGGTTGTAGGGGATACCGTAGCCCACCGGGTCGTACGCACACACCACGTTGAGCAGTGACGTGAACAGGGGCAGCGCGTGTCTGATAGAGAGAGGGGGGGGGGGGTCAGGCAAGGGAAGACGGTGCAGGTCAAGGAGTGTAATGGGTTAGGGTTGATGGGGCAACGCAATAGAGAGATGAGGTAGGTTTGGGGTTTCAGTGTGGCAGGTCTATTAGCTGTCCTCTGCAGGCGGCTGGGGAACCATCTCTTTAGATCGCCCATACATACTGCATAAACAAATAAATGAGTTTTTCCTGCATAGATTGGATCATAGATAATCCCTTTGGATGGATAGGTTGGCTAAATGCGGAAATATAAGGTGACAGCATTAGCTCAGCAGGTAGAGGGGGTTGGCTGGTAACCGCAAGGTTGCTGGTTTGATCCCCGGCTCCTCCTAGCTCAGTGTCGTGGTGTCCCTGAGCAAGACGCCTCACCCTAATTGCTCCTGACTGGAGCAATTAGGCTGGCTATCGCCTTGCGTGGTAGACTCTGCCGTGAATGTGTGCATGAATGGGTGAATGTCGGGTGAATGTCAGTCAACACTGTAAAGCGCTATATAAATGAGGACCATTTATAATGCTATGGAGATGAAGGTCAATGAGTCATATATATATAATTGTTCATTCTAAAAACGTCTTTTCAGCTTTTGGTTGTGTCTGAATTGGATGCATTGAATATAATTAAACAAAAAAGTTAGAGTGAGCTATAGATTTTAGGAAACGTATGAAACTGTAGACACTAACATTAAATATTTCTATATTTGTGTTTTATATAAAAGGGCCCAGAGAGAAAGAGACCAGACTGTCCTCCATCCCTCTCCCATTTTAAAACCCTTCACAGCGTTAACATCCAGTGTGTTTCTGGTGAGCTGGCGGCCGGGGTACCTGTCGTCTGTGGAGCAGAAGAAGGACACCCAGGGGTTCTTGCTGTCCGAGGAGGAGGGCGAGAGGTACATGGCCTCAGAGAAACAGGTGAGCAGCAACTTCAGCAGCTCTGTCCTGAGCGCCAAACAGAGCGGGAAGAGAAACGTCAGTCTCTTCAAAGGAAAATCTAACTGTAAAACAATTTACTTTAGATTAAATAGTAGGAAGGAGGTGGGAATGATAAAAGTGAAATAAATCGATCCAGGTTCAAAAATGTATGCAAAAAGGTTTTAAGAAGAAGGATAAGATGTACATAACTATGGCCCTCTTTGGGGTTGGACGCATGCTAAGCTAAGTGTTATGCTCAGTTTTGGGATGCCAGGTTACTACAATCAAGTGATCTGGCTACACCCTCATACATCTGATGTAGTGAATGGAAACAGCGAAAGCCTAAAAAGCATTATAGCCCTGCTCCTCAATGAATAAAAAAAGGGTCTCCCAGAAGTGTGCCCAATGGCCTTTTTTAAATGTTGATTGTGGGCGGGGAATAGCTCAAACAGGTTGAGTGTTTATCCAATGAGATACCTACCTATACAGACACCTACCTATTGAGGTCATGGAAGTAGTTGAGGGGCGGGGACTGAGCAAAGCCCACTCCAGCCTCCCAGATGTATTCACAGCTGTCCATGGACTGGATGTCCTCTGCAGACTCCTGCACATGTCATTGTATTCACTACATTAGCATAGTTTACATTTCGGACGGGGGAGCAGCATACTTTGGGCTGGCACAGTTGCTCAAAATAGATAAACTGCATTTCTCTTCAATAACATACAAGCTAACACACATACTTAGAATGGTTATTATAAATACAAACAGAAATACATTGATATATGGCTGTACATTAAAAACATATCCAAAGCCAAAGTGTCAAGGAACAAACATGAAATACCGAAGAAAACTGCCATAGTTAAAGTTCCAGAGAGCTCCCCATGCCATGTGAACGAAGGAGGTGACGAGCACATGACTTGGCACGCAAATATACGACACCTCCGTTAGAGATAACTCCTAGGCTGCTATCGGTAAGCATTTGGCTACTGTGCCACTGGAACTCTAGAAGAGCTAGAGCAAATACCACCATGCAGTAAGCACACCCCTTCCTTTGGACAAATCCTGAATTACAGGTATAACAGTTAACTGTTTGCTTGTACCTGTGTGTGCCCGTGTGTGTGTGTGTGCGTGTGCGTGTGTGCGTGTGTGCGTGTGTGCGTGTGCGGTGTGTGTGTGAGATAGTGCAGGTTTAGCAAGCCCTTGAAGCAATAACGGGGACAAGAATAACAGCCACTGGGCATTTCCCTCCCACTATGACATGCCTCATTGAATGTGACATTTCCTTGGGGTGGCTGTGTTGCTTGAGTGTGTGTGTGTGTGTGTGTGCCAGTGTGTGTGTGTGCCTGTGTGTGTGTGTGCCTGTGTATGTGTGTGTGTGCCTGTGTGTGTGTGTGTGTGTGCATGTGCGAGTTGTGTGTCTTGGGTCAAACGAGAGCCGGCAGCAACTACAACACGCAGGTGTTTGCTCAGCGTGAATAAGACGTGGCCACCCTCTCCTCCTCAGCCCAGTTAACAAACACAGGCCCGGCGGCCGCTCCCACACACAGGGGGGGCACAGTGACTGATTAACTGTGGTGGAAGGCTGCCTAACAAGGTGGGGTTTGTGCGCGGGGGGAAGAGAGCATTGCTCACGGGTGTTAATCGCAGCAGAGGAGCTCACCAGCTGCTGCAGATCTCAATGACAAGCTCACACAGAATGGTTCGCTTCCCAGCCCTGTCCCTTGGGGTCAGACGTGGGTGTGATGCTTATTCCACAGACAGTATATATATAAATATATATGCAGTTATTTACTGTTACTTGTCTGCCAAAATTCATAAAAAAAACGAATGTTTCTCATTTTATCCATAAAGTAATCTGTAATCTCATGACTAATGCTCCCAAGGAGTTGCATTTCTTTAAGTTTACTCTACGTTTAAAGTTTACTCCCCTTAACCGCATCATTGACTGGATGGATAGGATATTTTGTCTTAACGTGACCTCAACGCTTTGAATGTCATTGCACTCAACCATTTTGTTTTCACAAATCTGTGGATGCCAGCCAGGCTTGCTGACTACAGCAGCGGTCAGCTAACGGGCATCCTTTAAATGAACAAATGAACTCAGCAGGGGCACTTCGGAAAAGCTGGTGGCGGTTGCCATGCAGACAGACGGTGTGGCAGACGGAGGACAGATGGACCCACCGGGCCGTCCTTCTTGTGGCCTCGGACCGTGAAGTCCGGACAGAAGAGCAGGTCAGCAATGGCCATCAGGAGTGATTCTGCCAGGGGCCTGGCGTCGTCCGAATCATCGTCCGGGTCCAAACACTGGAAGAGAGAAATACAAAAATGGAATTATTAATTTCTCTGACTTTTCATGACTTTTCATTTTTCAGGAATGGAATTGGTAGTGTACCCAACTGGTTTTGGTCTGGTTTTGGTCATAAACAATGTGTCATTGTTATACAAGTTAAACAAGTTTCATATCTAAAAACACATCAAGGCGCATATCAAACATTTGATATTTCAATCTCTATCTCAACACAACATAAAAAATGATTCCCCATTTGCCATTCCAGTCTTCCACATTTCCCCTCATTCTGGCACTTTAATTAGGAGTAATTCAATACCTGCTTAATTCAAGAGGGGAACATGGGAGGGAAGAGGGGGATACAATATAGGCAGTGTTTGGACCAGTCTCCGCTGTAGACCAAGTAACCAGAGAACCATGAGGGAGAAGCAGCCAGCATGAGGGAGTAGGAAAAAAAGGTTGAAATCCAGTCCTCTGCACTGGCCTTGTTGTACCCTATGTATACACCCTATATAGTGGGAGCCCCTTCCCTCTTCCCCAGGGGCAACACAGACCCTGCCCAGCCGGGTGTGGGAACTGGGGGGTGGAGAGGGAGTGTTTGAAGGTTGCTGATCATCTTAAAAGGCCAGCTGTGATGTGTGGAAACTGAAGAGGATGCTGACAGATTTTGAGTTTGTTTGGGTTTTGGTAGGCTTTTTGTATTATCCGTTACATTCTGAGGTGGTTGGGAATAAGGGATTGATTTGAAGAAGGATAAATGCAGACAGTATTTATAATAATTACAATGTGTATGACTTTCACAACTAACTCAGAGAGGCCGTCTCTGGATAACTGTTTGCACGGCTCCGCCATAGATTGAGACAATGGCTCTTTGATTTAAGAACTCTTTTGGGAAATAAAATACATTTGAAGTAGTATAGTAGTCCTGTTTTACAATAAAAAACTAAGTTATTTGCACATTTATTTTCCCTTAAAAGACCATTCAAGAACTAAAGTGGGTTCTGATCACACCAGGATACAGCAGAGCTTACAAATCCTCATCATCATCAGAATAACAACTGTGGCGACACACAAACGTAACAGAATGATGATAGACTGTAGCTTTAGTTTTCGTACATTTTCTCAGTTGTTGGTCATTTCAAAGATAGTGGGGACCATAGCAACAGGAGTAAAACAGCAGTCCTCACTCTTTCGCCACTCGGACAACAACACCTGCACCACCAACTTATTTACACACACCAGCTCCTCGTTGTTTATACGCCTCTTTTACAGCGCTGACAAGTGATAGCATAACGATGATGATGATGATGATGATGATGAAGAAGAACATCTCACCCCGGCTCTGCCCGCTCCGGGCACGTTGGACCAGAAGAAGCCCCTCCAGTCGGCGTCCTCGAAGATGTAGGGTAGGATGCGGGTCAGCAGGCGTGTGCAGTTCAGAACGATCTGCCTCTCTTTGTCTGAAGGGCAGCCCGAGTCGGCTCCCTGGACCAGCTTCTCCACCGCCTCGGAGATGCGACACACGGACACACACACACACACACACACACACACACACACACACACTCAGTATGAGCCACGGTTAAGGTGGCTGGAGCGATTACAATTCAATATACAAATCAGGCTCCCTTGAAGAGCAGCAAAGTTATTGATTGGGAAACTCCAGCTTATAGAAATAAAAAAGATAATGTGAACCCCAAATATTGATAGTTTTAGGTTCTTAATAATCACAGGTGAAGTTGAATTAGGTTTGTGTGTAATACAGACGCACGGCGGTCAATAGCTTTCCAGAATTTACCAACTAAATTCATCCAATGAGTTTTAGAACAAATCATTTGAAATAATTGTTTTGTTTAGTTAATTCAGTTGCAGTGACCCGTGATCGAATACAGCAAAACTAAAGTCCAACTGGATGAAGTGAATTCGACAATTTAGTCCTTACACCTGCTCCTCTTATCCCAACAGCTCTACTCCCAATCCAATTAAAGGCCATTTGTATCGGTTACATGTTCTCTGACCCTTAAAAAGACCCCCAGGCTGGGAATAACAAACACACTTGCATTCTTTGTGCTCTGACTGTAACCAAGGTGGCTACACCATCACAAGCCAAGACTTGAGTTGGAAAGCACATTATAGAAACCATGGTAACTCTAAGCTATGTGAATTTCATTACAAGTGGAATACGAAGAAAGAATCTATACTATATAAAATAGGAAAATATAAACATGGATGAGTTTTTGTTTTTCAATTAATTTGGGCTGATTTGAGAGAACTGAGGAAGACTCCATTTCTAAATTGACCGTCGAGGATCAATAAACTATCATCTTATATCACCTTATAGCAGAGGGTTGCCAGGTTGGACGGGGATTCCTCTCTGACAGCCCTGATCTCCGCTGCAGGTACCAAAGCAAAGGCATCCTGGATGGAAATGGCTGTATCAGCCCAGAACTGGTCCCAGAACGCGTCGTCTGATGCCTCTACGGGCTGAAGGACAGGGCGGTACACGTCATACAGTGTTGTGTGTGCAAAAAAATACAAATGTTCTGCATTGTCTGCATGTATGTATGCATGTACTGTATGTCTCTGCATGTATGTATGTGGTGTAGGAGTGTTGTGTCCTATAGTCGAAAGGTACTGGGTTCGATCCCCAATGTCCGCAACGTACCTCTAGGCACCATGATGCCCCACATCTACCTGCTAGTTAATCGTAATAGTGGCAACTGGCCCAACCTTCTTCAATGAAGGAGGTAGGTGGTAAATTAGTGTTGCAGGCTGACTACTTAATTGCAGCAGTCCTTTAAATCAAATCATATCAGACTTATTCTTAGTTTTCTTAGTTTGTCTTTTCCTAATGCATGAATTATCTAATGCATTATCAGCTTCGTGAGGCCGTGTGTGACCTAAGGAAATGCTTGCGAGAAGTGGGATTTGGGAATTGTATAGGGCTACATATTATTGACGATTGACGATTCACTGCCTATATGCGATGATGCATAATAAGCATCGAGGTGGCGTTGATGGCGTTCAGGTTAAAGCCAACGGTCCACCTAAAATGATCAGCTCAAAGCGGGGCGCATGGATATGTTTGTATCTTCAATTTATGAAGACTATGTATGCATGTCAAACTGTCTGTTTAGCGATTGAACTGTCTAGAATATGAAGACATTTTATTTGTGATCGTCTTCAAAACGCATTTTGACCAAGAAATATCGCATCAGAAAACACACTAATCGCAGCTAAAACTTAAACAATCGAAGAGTAAATAAACTGTAAATACATATTTTTTTTCAAATAGCTTCCGCCCATCATTACTAAAGTAGTTATTTTACGTTTTATCACGTAGAAGTCTATTGACGGTTCTTAAAAACTAAAAAGTAGGCTACCATCTGGAACTCGATATAAAACTCCAGAAGAAGAAAGAAATGTCAGAAGAACAAACAACAAAATGCAGTCAAAGTAAGAGCAGCCTAAAAAACAAACCTGTGTTTTGGTGGTCAATTGTATCACTGCCTTTCTAAAGTGAAGTTTCGAGTCAGCGTTTCCCATTTTTTTCCAGAAAGTGCTGCAGCCACAAGTGCGTCTGCTTCCAGTTAACAGAACGGTGACGCTCAGCCAGCGACCGTCTCCCTCATCCACCTGACAGCTGCTCCCGCGGCCCGCCAGCGCTCTCCCGAGCAGGATGCAACACCAGGCCACTTCCGGGATCTAAAAGTACATATTTACTCTCAATTAGTCCTCATCATTCTCGCTGGAACCGACGGGAGCATTTCGCCCTGCGCCACATCAACCGTCTCGATTTTTCTGGTCGTTATTATCATCATCATCGGCGTCATTATCCTCCTCCTCAGCAGCAGCATCGTCTTCCTCCTCATCAACAACAACAACAATGACAATGTCACCACCAACAATGTAATACAATACATAGCCTAGATGTATTATATGTTATATTCGATTTAAAAATGTATTAATAGACCTTACATAAAATTGAATATATGGAAAAATAGTGACACCAAGTGAATAAATATAGACTTGGATACACTGCTTTCAAAATATGAGCTTTACATGTGTTTTAGAAGGCCTACTAGTTCAGTATAATATTTGTTTAAGGCGTTTGTTGGTCCAAGACAAAAAAAGTTAATGCAATATATTAACTTGAGTTTTGCCATTATTCAAACAAATACAAACTAAACAGTAGGCTACAATATCAAGCCGTTTAAAGATAAACAAGACTATTCACATTAGTACTTCAAAGTTTAAATAGGCCTACATTATTATTATTATCACTGTAACATATTGCATTGAAGAGGACTTTTTATTACATGACTAGTCCTTCAGGTTTTAAAAACAATCGTTTTTTTGTTTTAGCTGCAACTACCGTAATGTATATTTCATATCGCCTTAACATTAAGTGTCTGTTCTTCCGAACCTTTCATCAGCCAAATATGACACCAACTGATCAGTAGCCAATTAGAAGCATTTGGCACAATAACAAACAGCATGTCCTCTTAATACTGATATATGCAGTATGTAAAATATACTATCTTTATTGTTTAACTAAACTAAATAGCCAACACTATAACTCAGTCTACTAAATTATAATACCTAACAGTTAGACATCACAATCAACTGATTATCAACTGTTTTATTAAATAGTATTGCAGTGTGAGATAGTCATTTGTTTCTATGTAAACATACTTTTGACATACTTTTTTATTTCCAGATTTCCAAGTAAAGAATTGTGGACTTTGCTTTGAACGGAAGCATGACTCATCCTCTTTTGTTTTGCCAAAATATTTTTTTCACACAAAATGGGCAGTAGCTTAGGCTTATTTGTCGTAAGCCAATCATATCTCTGCCCCCGCCTAACACATGCACATCTCAGAAGACATAATAGACCCTGCAAGCACAGTCATGCAGATGTGGATCCGTAGTCTCACACTTGGACCTGATTCTCTCTGCTAAGACGAAATGCACATAACAACAGGGCTTGGTTTTCTGTTGGGCGCCCTGGCTGCATTATCCACCATAGATGCAGTAAGGATGACATTACTGACATTACTTTACTTGCTTTTTACAAAATAATATTGCAGTATGTATTGCAGTATTGTATGCTTGCAAAGTTTTTTGCCTGTTTTTAATAACGCTTAAAGTAATCTTCTGTTTCTCTTTAGGGATTATTAAGGAACGAGCGGTCAGTATTGTATGGACGTTCAGGTAAGCCACCTTTCCTCACTTGAAGCTCTCTGGAAGATCATCTAGTTCCTCTGCATCCAGTAGAGAGGCATACTGTATCTAAAACTCTGCTTCATTCGTCTTTTTCAGGAGGATTCTGCCAGAATGGAGGCACATCAGTTACATCTCTGCTAGGAGAAGATCACATGTATTGCTTGTGCCCTGATGGTTTCGTAGGTGACAACTGTGAAACTGGTAAGTGAAACTCCTTGCTTTTAATTCTGCTCTCTAAAACTTTTTCTCATAAATTAGTTGTTAGAATCCTTTCTGTACCATTTGGGCCATTCCCTATCTATAGACTCCAGTGACGGCTGTATAAACGGCATGGGGCTGTACTACAGAGGCACCAGGTCCACATCAAGGAGCGGGAGAACCTGTCTGGAATGGGACACAGACCGCTTCTTGTCCTTCTTTGCATCGGATGTGAATTCTGGAAGACACAACTACTGCAGGTTGGACCCCAGTACACTCAACAGACTCTTGGCTCTAGGGACTATGTGGTCCGAAATGTTTATTCAATGTTTTGGTTCCCCCAGAAATCTACAGTTCAGACTGCGTCCCTGGTGTTACGTCATGAAAGACGGCGCCCCGGCCCGAGAGTATTGCAGGATTCCCCACTGCAAAGTTCAGCCAGGCAAGTCTGCTATGCTTTGTACAGATGAACAGATGTACAGATGTACAGATGTGAGTAACCAATATATTTGTATGAGTCTCATCTCCGTGGGTTGACTTTTCACATTGTGATGTTGAAGGTGGTGTTTCGGAAGATCCTTCCTCAACTTTAAATCCATCCCCCGAACCACCAAGAGGTAAGGTCCATGTGTTGGAAATACTTCATTTGAGGTTGATCTCCAAAGTTGGACTCTCTTTTCCAAGAAGGGTCTTAACGTCGTTCATCTCTCACACAGCATCAACATGTGGGCGACGGAGCAACAGGCAGATGAAGATTGTGGGGGGAACCATAGCCACTGTGGAATCCCACCCTTGGGTGGCTGCCATATTCTGGAGGAGCAAATCAAAGCAGATACTATTCCGGTGCGGGGGAAGCCTGATCTCCCCCTGCTGGGTGCTGACTGCCGCCCACTGCTTCCCGGACGGGTGAGAACCAGGACATGCTCAACACCCGCAGTAACTCCAGCAGGTGCAATGGCTGGCGGGACAATTCATTACTCATTCAGTGTGTTTTTTCCCGACCCAGTGCGGCGACCAAAGCTCGCCGCCTGTCCATCATTTTGGGGAAGAGTGCGTTGAACGAGACCGTGCCAAACTCGGAGCAGGAGTTCCGGGTGGATGAAGTGGTTGTCCACGAGGATTTTGACAACAGCGAGGGGAGCTACAACAATGACATTGGTAGGATTTCTTCCGAAAATACTGTCTTGAAATCTTTGATCATGAATTTGATGGGGCCTTGTTTTTTTACTCTTTGAATTTGAGTTTATTATGATTTGCTTTTCTCCAGCTCTGCTGAGGTTGAGGGGGAGGCCTGGGCAGTGTGCAAGTGAGACCAGGTCAGTCAGGACGGTCTGTCTGCCACCGCCCGGACATAGGCTCCAGTCCGGGACCCAATGTGAGATAGCAGGCTATGGAAAAGAGCAGCAAGGTGCATTACTTACAAGTTCCATGCACATATACTCGTACAGAACATTGCTGATCTGTGAACAGCTCTCCTAAAAAGTATTGGTTTGTTTTGTGTTGGATTTCTCCAGGCCTGTGGTATAACTCCCAGTACCTCAGACAAGCCAAGGTCCTTCTCTTGGCTCAGGACGTGTGTCAGGATAAGGACTATTACGGCCACCTGATCACAGGGAATATGTTTTGTGCTTCTCGTCCGGATTGGAGTCAGGACGCATGTGAGGTATGTATCACGCAAGTCCAAACCTGTGGAGTTGACGATTATGTTATGTTTTGTTTTTTTCATGATTTTTTTTCCCCACTCCGTCTACTTGTTTACCACAGGGAGACTCAGGAGGACCTCTGGTGTGTGAAGTAGATGACAGGCTGTACCTCTTTGGCATCGTCAGCTGGGGCGAAGGTTGCGCAAGGGAGAACCGGCCAGGCGTGTACACTATGGTGACCAACTACAACCAGTGGATAGCAGAGAAAACCAACCTTTCCTCCTTCACAGCTAGCCCCATGCTGGCTCCTGTGAAGTGAACTCCTCGCAATACACACTATATCTGCTGTGTGTGTGTGTGTGTGTGTGACTGTGGATGTGTCTGTGCGTGTGCGTGTGCGTGTGTGTGTGCGTGTGTGTGTGCGTGTGTGTGTGCGGGTGTGTGTGC
>JAOPUD010000070.1:7337571-7348529 GCA_027122715.1 Trisopterus minutus
GGGGTGGGGGGGGGGGGGGGGGGGGGGGGGGGGGGGATGAGGGGCAGAAATACTAATTCAATATTTAAGGAATGTGGCTTTAAACGACCTATGCAATGCACTGTAAACTCTCATGCAGATAAGGTTTCACCATTCAATACGTGGCAATAAATGTGTCAACATTTTTGCATTTAGTAATTGTTTTTTTTGTTGCATTGGGCCAAATGTTGGAATGTCTCAATTATTATCCTGCATGGTGGGTACCTGGTTGGTACCAACCAACCAGGCCGGCTCTTGAAACCGTGAGGTCTGGTGAGACTATAGGCCCATATCAAGCTTACTAGGCCTGAAGAAGTTCAATGTGAAGTCCACGGCTGCATCTCTCAAACTCACCCATAGATAGCAGCACTGACTCTTTCACTTGATACAGTAGGTCCCGCTTAACAGGAATGATCTTTAGGTAAGTATTATTTACTTAAAAACGACCATTTATAGATACACATTCCAATGTGTATAATCTGCTAACACATTGTGATATGATTAATAGTCAAATTGGTCATTATTATTCATCATTAATTTCTTTCATTAATAACTTCTGGGTGTTGCGCTGTTGTGCAGACAGTAGAGAGTATTTGGGCCTCCTCATGGTAATTCATAAATAAGTTCTGGATCATGGATTCTTAACACCATGCAGCTTGTTAATTATACTTCTATGAGAATACTAGCAGTGTGATAACAGTGAAAATATGTGAACGATTCAGAAAATAAATTCTGGTCAATACAAGAGTTGCCTACACTGCTATATCAGGACATTCTCAGAGCCATACAAACATGTACAGCCTTCTACAGCTGATGTTATCTGCGGTAGAAGAGAGGGGCTGGCCAAGGAAAGACCACCCATCCATCTTGACCTGTCTGCTCACATTCCCCAGAACACACACACACACACACACACACACACACACACACACACACACACACGGGAGGGACTTGTCAGTAACTTGAGACCGGAAGCGAACTGCAGGTTCCCCCTTCTCTTGATGTCTATATTCAGTTTGTTGTTTAGACTCACGACCACTCTGGGAGAGTAGTGATGTGATTTGCAATGTGGGGATCCCAGGCGTTCTCCTATTTCTACTGTAAAGTGTACCGTGTGTTGCATATTTGGTTGTTAATGTAAGAGGAACCATTGGAAAAATGTGGAAATGAAAAGTAAAATCAACCGAAGATTTGTCAAAGTTATCAAACCTCCTTTCTGGTAGCTGTGTTCAACTGCTTCAATAAAGGGAGAAAAAAAGATGTTCAGGCCATCAAAACTAAAGATGGGTTGTTGTATTGTACTGTGGTAGGAGGATGAACCCATAATTTCCGGAACTGATGCTGTAATTGGTGGTAATTCTGTGGTGTGCGAATATGTGTGGTCGTGGGTGGGTTCAGGTCCTTTGTTCAACGCTCGCATACTTTCCGCATGTAATACCGAGTGTGGTACGAAGCTATGGGTCTTTTTTCAGATGGTTGTGGTCATATGAAGACAGTGTAATATCTCCTAACTAGAAGGCAAATGTGTCAAGCCCTTGTATGTTTAGCTTATGGTTCACAGAGTAACTTCCTTGATTCTTTCATTTTGGTCACTTCCTTTTTAGGAAATGAGCTGCTGTCTTGTAGCCCCTCTTGGGATATGTGGGAATTCCTTAGCTAGTTTGCCTGGCAGTTGGTTTTCAAGCCACTGAAAATGTTATTTCAGGGTGTAAGGGCAAGGGGAAGATAGAATTGAAAAAATGTGCGTTACTTTGTTCAGCTCAGTCTTGGTTTTGTAAAGAAATAAGTGTGGTGTGTGCTTTCTAAAATAACATTTTGAATCTAAGCGATGTTACAGGGTGATGTTAGGTAGACTAGCTTTCTGCTGGGATTTAGTATTGGTTTACTTTTGTATTTTTTATTATTACGAATGTTAATTAAACCACACTGCAAACTACATTTGTATGGACCTACAATAAAAGTCCAGATGAAAAAATATTAATATTTTATTCTTTTTAATGAAATGAATATTTTTGGCATGACAAAGTCGTTATCGACAGACCATAGTTCCCGCCAGGGATATACACTTTAAATATTCATTATTCTCCATCTGCCGAACCAAAAGCAGAACTTTTCCTCCCAGACGTAATGCACACAGGAGTCCTTGCCGTTTGAATTCCACTCCTCTCAACAGTAGGCGCATATTTCCCTTTTTAGGGCATGAGAATGTATTACGTAATTTAGGGAGTACTCGCATCTCTAGCAAACTCGACTTCGTCCGCCGTGGAGGGCGGAGCCACTTGAGAAAGAATGGCACCAGCGTGAACCATTCACGTATGTGGGTCATGCCTTCGAGGTCGCCCATTGGCCAGAGGGCGGACATGGTTTCATTGAGCATTAGGTTGCTCACTCATTCTGTGTAGGGGAGATTTTTTCACGTTGATGGTTTCAAGGGGAGTAGTTGTAGTCTTCCCAGAGTCAAACTGTCCTGGGGAAAAAAGTTAAGAAACTGATTCGGCGTTCTTCACATAACTCAACGGGGTAAACCGGAAAGGATAGTTGATCCCTGTTTTCCTAATAGTGAGTGGTCGAAAGTTGCCATCATGCCGGTTTTTCATACAAAAACCATAGAAAGTATTCTGGAGCCGGTGGCTCAGCAGATATCCCATCTGGTGATAATGCACGAAGAAGGTGAGGTGGACGGGAAAGCCATCCCGGACCTCACAGCCCCCGTGGCCGCTGTACAGGCTGCTGTCAGCAACCTCGTTCGGGTATGTATTCTTATTTACCACACGGGCTACCGCCTTTCTCCGCCTTGACGTTATGCGGGCTACCTGTCGTTCTTTGTCCCGCCTCTGTCCCGCTTCCAACTGTTGATAGTTGAAGAGGATCATGCTACGATGTATTTCTATTTTAGACGTTTGCCCTTCGCCCAAGCATTGGGCTTTCGAAAACTTTGTTTTAGGAGTTCTCGGGGCAAAGGGCATTGACGCCCATTCCTGTTGTACACGCAATGCCCCATGCCCCGTCCCCTCGGTAGGCCACTGCCACCTATTCGCGTAGGTATCGCTACAGGGATTAAACCTTATATTAACTAATAATCACACCAGCTAATGTAGATGGTTGTTGATTTAATACTTGACAGAGTGCTTGTTCCTCGCATCACATGCTTCAGTGTGTAATGTTTATGATCTATGACACCATTTAACTTTTTTTTTTTCTTCGAGAAAGGGAAGTTGAAGATATTATTATTGTCCTTAAGATATAACCATTTCCACCCTGGCCATGCATGTTCAGACTTATATTGAGCCATACGAGCAGAGACAGATGTGGCTAACTCCAGCAAAGGCTTGTGTTTTGCCGAAACCATAGACATACCTTTTATATCCAAAGCAGCAAGTGAGCAAAATATAGGCCAGTTCCTCAGAATTCTAGATTAGCAAGGTCGAATGCCACAAAGGTTTAATTTTAAACGGAAACGAACCACAGGTTCACATTCAAACCTCAATCTGCAACATCACAAACGTGTCTTGCATAGGAAGCATATCACATGGCACCCATACTGTAAAATGTGTTAAGATTATATCCTTCACGGTGGTGACTGGTGAATTACCCAACACTTGGAGTCAAACACGCTCCATTAGGTTTGTTGTGCTGGTTTTAGTCTGCTAGAGACAAACTACAAAATTCCTGTTTTCCTTTTAAAACAAGTTGTTTGTTTTGTTGGTTACAATGGTCCCAACCCACTTAGGTTCTTTCTTTACATTTTGTGCTTTTCCACTGAGGCAATCTCATGGTTAGCATTGTTCATATGTCCACACCCAAAGACTTCCTTCCACAAAAAAACAGTGTTGAAATGGTTCATTTTGAAAATTCACCAGCATTACCTTTTCAACTAACAAACATTTTTCTTTCACTATTACTCGGTTTCTGGAATCCTATGACACCTAATGTAATGGGTCAGGTCTACACTGAGGGATTAATACAGGCTGGCTCCATATCGACAGGCAAACATAAGTGTTTGTGAATATTGAATATATAAAGTATCACATAATGTAAATGCACACCATGATTTCATAGAAGTATGATGTAAGCAGGATGACCAGCTCCAAAAGTAACATCAAGGCATGTTTGTATCCCTAATTGTGCGCTATGAATGGGAAACGCATCATGATTTCATTGTAATGAATAGTCAGATGTTCCCTGGTGTGGGTTCAAATGCCGCCAGGAATTGTGTCTGAGTCATAAACTGCCAAGCAGATGATGAAGTGTTTCTACATGCAGGCTCTTATTTGGAACAATTCTTCAACATTATCATATGTATACTAGGATTCGGTGACATACTCTCTTGAACTATGCTAGTACTTTGTATTACTTTTACCTAGCTGGGTCACTTTTAGGTCATTGTGTGGATATTGACTGTGCTTTTTTTCCTCCCACCTTGAAAGATAAATGCTTGTTTTGGGCTCATGAGAAACCCGGCCTTCTTAAACCTTGTGTGCACCGTAACTCGCGTGTTTCAAAGACTTCCTCAAACGTCTAATTGCCTCTCTGGTCGTTCCCAGGGCCAGAGAAAGCCTTTCACCTCATTGTCTCTGCTCCAGTGAAAAATAACAGAACTTTAGTTGCAAAAAGTCATCAACCACCCATAATACCACACTTGGAACTGTTGCATTGTCTAACCAGACACCTAAAAGTCTAACAAAGAAGTTATCTTTCTAAATGGCTAGAGACCCTTGTTTTTCTAGCAACCCAAACCATCTAATAGATGCTGCTGTGCTCATTATCCATAGAAAAACCCTGGACAAGAAAGATCACATGCTCTTCTTGGCTGGCTGTAGAGATAATTTCAGCTAAATTTGCAGTCTTGTGAAGTGCATTGTGACGGCCCTAATCTCATTATTACAGATGCATGGGCATGAATAGGGCTTTCAGCCTAATGGGCCACGAAACTCGGTAAACAATCCTCAGATATATTTTCTCTGTAATGGAGTTATTATTATGCAGTTACATTAGTATGTCTCATTGCCGTGTGCAGACAATGAAACGTCCTAATGCGGAGACCCCTGAACGCTGGGGTTGTGCCTTTCATTGTTTGTCTGATGAGGACAATGAAACAGCCCCCGATTAAAGATGAATGCGGGGAATGTGAAGAATTCTCTCAAAAATCAAATCCATCTTGGATCAAAGTAGCATGGGAGCCAATTTGATTTCCCCTTGGAACGATTTCAAGTGCCTAATTATTGACAATTGAAATTGAATTGAAAAACAGCTCTGGGTAACATGTTTTGTTTCAAAACCACAAAGTAATGGACACACACAGAAACATGCATATCTTGATGTAATTGCTTCTCAAAGTTAAAAGTATTGTAAAACCGGTGTCTGGTTTATGTGAAATGATTCACCACTATAAAGTTGTCGTCATGTTTTGTACTCACAACTCTATATACTAATGAAAAGGAATAAGCATCTGCATCATTCCTGACTTGCTTCATGATGTTTTGGTACTTTTTAAGGTCAAAGCCAAGCCAAGATAAGCTGGAACTTTTTAAGTATATTTTTTATTTGATTTCGTTATGGCCTTTAAAGGCAGTGGCTGAGCAGTCCATGAACAAAGAAGAGAGCCACATTGCACATTTCTACATAATATTGCTTCAATGATAACGCTACATACAAGTGACAGCCAGTAAGCCATGCTAACATAGCATGAGAAGAAGAAGAAGTTTGATGGATATACTGCAAACCATCGGAGCATACTCACTGCTATTTTTGGTGATATGGCACATGACATTTTCACAGTGGTGCACACATGTTGGCACTTAGTCACCAACTAATTAACCTTCCTAGTTGTGTTATTTCTTCAGTCTTGCTAAGAACTAAACTGTGCAACACATTAGTAAACATAACTTCTGTTTAATAGGAGTACAGTAAACAAGCTATGTTTTCGATGTCAAGGTCTTTACAAATAATTGGAGAGATACCTGACTCCATGCAACACAAAGCAATCCCACTATTAAAGGTCGGGTAGGCAATTGATTCTAGAAGCAATTTTTTGGTATATTTGATGAAATTCTCTTTACAGTAAGGCCTGAAGGGAAGAGTGAGATTTGTTTTCGGTTAGATAATTCTAAAATCTATCTCTGGCTGGTTTTTCCAAATTGCCTACCCTATCTTTAATCAAACCCAGATGCATATCAATTGTATGTAAATACAATTCTTTAAAGAGGTACTTCAAAATAAATTGGTATTTTCAGCTTTCTGTTACAAGTCATGCAGTCAAAGCTAGCTTTCCTTTTTGGTGCCTATATCAGGAAAGGACCAAGGAAAGTTTGAGGCCTTTCAAACACAACATGATGATGATGTGGTGATGATGATGTGGCCACGGCACTTCGGGCTTGGGGAGCCGGCCCTGCAGCAGCTGGTGGCTCTGAGAGAGGGAGAGATGGTGGGGGTGGGAGAGCCAAGGCTTATGTTTAATCCAGGGCTAAGAAACACATCTCCTTCATGGGTGGTTGCAGACTAATGTTGGGGGGGGAGGGGGGCAGAAATAATCCAGAGTGAGTGGTACCCTAAACACGCTGTTGATTCAACTCCGGGGAGCTGCAGGGAGCTGCAGTTTGCTCTCTCTGAGGCTGTTGCATTAATAATGATCTGTTGTAATTCGATGTTATGCAACATTTCTCTCTTACTCCGTCTCTCTGTCTACCCTGACCTGCATTGGGACGCTTTCTTCAGTCATGATGCAGAAATCGGTGTCCACTGACACTCCCAGTATTTCAGGAGAAGCTGTGCGGCAGTTGTAATATGACACAGACGGTTGTGATATTTCTTTGGCCTTTCTTTGGTTACACGGCTGCTTTTGGCACACACATGCAATGGCCATGGTGATTTGTGACTTTCGTCGCCTCAGAAACATGGATATAAGCGGCATTTCTTCTTGGCGAAATGGGACGAGGGCTGAAGGTGACTGGACGATTATGCCCTTTGCCTTCGGTGCACAGAGTCTCCCCTGTAGTAGTGATTCGTTATGAGTCATGACGTAATCTGAAACCATCAACCATCAGTAAGACCGCCTTACCGGACGTGAGGGCCATTAATGTCAGTTGAATGGAGGGCCGTGCCAGGGAACTGTAGGGAAGCAGTTCATCAAACGCCTCTAAAAGTCAGAATGCAGAATGAGGAACTGTTTCTCAGCTCTTCTTTGTCTGCCCTCTGTCCGGTGGTACAATCAAAAACATAAGCACCGTTGTGTGACGGTTTTCCCGTTGCACATCAAGGTTCATCTGTAGGACATTGCTAAGGGCACCGGGCACCAGGGCCCCGGGAATCCAGCCATTACGCTGGTGTCTCTGGTCACCATGACTAACATAGCTTGGTGCAAAAGCCACCCGACATGTGAAAGGCAGGCTTGTGTTGTTGCAGCCTAGAAGCTTTGAAAGTGGTCTTTCTTCTTCCCTCTCAGAGCGATGGGCTGTTGTCCACAAGGCCCAGTTTGTTCTCTGGGCCTGTCCACTTTATAAAGCTACTTCACAGCGCAGGGTTCTCCTCGTTTTTTGCCCTCTTGGCTGGAAAAAGGGAGCTCCGTGATTCCCACTCCAGATGTCAATGGCGAATGACTTGGCTGACCAAGCATTTCATTGTGGGGTGTTTGACAGCAAAGGCCAGACAATGACACCGAGCCGGCAAAAGGATTCCCAAAGAAAGCGGGTGGAAGTGAATTACTTAATAACGGCCACTCCTTTTTTTTTTTTTCTTTTTTTTCTTTTTTAAGGCTCTCTAGGTTCTATTCATGGAGTAAGTGATTTGTGCTG
This sequence comes from Trisopterus minutus, assembly GCA_027122715.1. Lineage (NCBI taxonomy): Eukaryota > Metazoa > Chordata > Actinopteri > Gadiformes > Gadidae > Trisopterus > Trisopterus minutus. The sequence continues at coordinate 7,345,380 of JAOPUD010000070.1, forward strand.
AGGTCTGGGTAATTGCTAGGCAGCCCCATTGAGCCTCTTTCTTGTTGGTATTGACTAGAGGCAGAAGAAAACCTTCCACTACAAAAATGGGCCCAAGCGGACCAACCCTGTCCGGAAGAGAATGTATGGAAGGGTTGAGAGTAGCAGTGGTGGGACCAGCGGGATATGCTCAGAAGAAACGGACAGTGGCTCAAAATAGAGAAGGGGGGCGAGGCCTCTCAGGACATTGCTTGACAACAACGGTTGTGAACTTGTGTCACAGTTCTATTTTTACAACAAATTGTTCGGGACACTGCCTGGTCTGTTGTTTTTATTTCCAACTTCAGAATGCAAGAAGGTGGAAGTTAATAGGCAGACCCAAAAGGAAGGGGATGCAGACTGGAGCAATTGATATCTTTATCAAAAGGCTCCTCTTTGCCTTGTGAAAGATTCTCTACACAGTTTATAATGCAGTCCCACGGGAAATAATGGCTCTGTGCTCGTAAAACGCAAGATAGCTCAGCGCCTGCATGTCAACTTTCTGGTTTAATTTGCTGCACTACAGTGCCAACTCATGCTTCAACGTGCTTATACGTGAACCAGGGAGTCATGTTTTCATTTTAAAGTCTGTTCGTTGCTATGAAATATATGGTATATAATAAAACTATAGGAGTGGCAATGATACGATAGGATTAGGATAGGAGTGCATTGGAGCACACATACAGAGTGTAATCACAGACGCTTGGACTTTGCACCCTTAACACACTTTGATGCATTACTATTATAGTACGTACACAAGTAACAGACATGCCTCTTGGGAAATTCCAAACTGGGATCCTTTGGTCCAGCATTTAAGGGAAAGGCCTTTCTTCCACTCTCCCAATGCAATTGGTCTGTGTAACACTATCGACAGGCATGTCTGCAAAATCTCTAGACATGACAACATTCTGCTTTTGTATGTTTGCCTAAGTGGCTAGTGGTGAGAGGCTGCCTTATATCTGCAGTGCTTCAGTACAAATGTGCGGATCTAGTTTTAGTTTAGAGTGTGACCGCCATAAATATCCCATATGCAACAGCACACATAAGAGAAAGCTCAACATGCAAAATGGTATTGCGTTGTGGTAGCTAGCACTTCTTCCGGCTCAGCCATGTCTCGGCTACCAAGTTTGCCACAATCCCACAGCCCTCTCGACCTCCCTAATGACGCCTGAGCCCTTCTATTCTGAATGGTATGCACTGGTCCATAGTTAGCCACGACAAGGTTTTAATGGCAGCTTTGGTGGTATATGTTAGCTGGCTGTCACTCTGTGTCCATGACAGGTCCCCTCTGCTAAGCTGAGGCTTTCAGCATGCCATGAAATTCAGTCAGTCTAATTCACAAACACGACGCAGGCCACAGTCCCTATGGCCCAATGAAAAAGGCGTGAGGAGACGCATGTCTACATGCTGCTGCTGCCCCCATTACAGGCTTCACGTCAACCATCTGGAATGAATCCGCCACCGACCCCTGATGGACTTGCTGACAAGCTGTGCTGACATGCCCATTGCCCACCCTTGGGCCAGCTCTCTATAACAAACACCAACGGTTTGCATGTGTGCCCCATCGTTGGCCAATGGATTTTGTGGTTATTTGCTCACCGAGCCATTATACAATTTCAGCTGTTTTGTCACAGGGAACAGCAACAGGGAATTAGGTAACAAGACATGTTGATACCTGCCGAATATGAGGATGTGAACAGAGTTGCGTACAGAGGGGGAATTGGATTTGCATTTAACAATTTAAGTTAAAGCTCCTTATTGTCAGCCTGCATCTTGATATAGGCGACAAAAGGATTTCCTTTAGGGCAGTGAGTGACGCAATGTCATTTAGCTATACTGCCTGCGTTGTTGGCATGCAGATGTGTGTTTGTCTCTGTGCGGGCGTGCACATGTTCACCAGCCCTGCATGCTCGGTGGGGTGAGTTAGGCTGTCCCAGTGGAGTGGATCTGATGACACAGGGAGTATGAGTCATCCTGGTGATGGGAATGGAGGGGGTCATCTTGGAAACACATTATAGACGGTGGAGGGAAGGGGGTGCCTCTCCATTATTAACAATCAACGTTGAGAAAATTGCCTCCACATTTAACTATTAACCACCAATGAAAAGACACATGGAATGCTGCAGCGGGGCCCAAATGTTCCTTTCTATTAAACGTGTCTCTCTATGGCCTTCGATGAAAGGAAAATACGATATGTCTTCTGTTAAAATCCATGACTAATGTTGGAATGCTGGTCCTTTTGTGTTCCAGGTGGGGAGAGACACTGTCCAGACCACAGAGGACAAGATAATGAAAAGGGACATGCCGCCGGCCTTCAGCAAGTAAGCACGGGGAGATCAACAGGGGCCTCCTGCATCCCACTCCCCTGATGGGTTTGATGGGGATCATCTTGGGTCAGCAGCGATCAACACAAATATCCAACTTCCTAAGGCTCTGTCTCACTTTGCCTCTGTCTCTTTGTCGGTGTGTCGGTTACAGTAATGGCTATTTGTACCCAGGCAAAGGTCACAGAAGGCATGTTAAGTGCTTAAATGCAAGTCAGGCGCTGGTTGTAATATAAATAATACCACAAGACTTTTTATCAAGGGAAACATTTCCTTGCTTGAGGGAGATGGGGAGAGGGTGAGAGGGGGAGTGAGTGAGGGAGAGGGAGACTCAAGGATGATATGACTTCCTTCATATTCAGGATATACAGTACACGGCAGTGGTATAAAATTACTTTGTCACTATACTATTTGCCTCAATGGTTTTGATTACCCTGGTGACTCCGTCTCAGCTGTTGTCGACCCCCTCCCCCTCTGAAACGGTTGAATTCAATACCTCGATTCAGCTGACTACTTCAATGAGCCCAATCCCTCGTTAAATACAAATCATTAAATCATGCTCAGCTGCTGGCCACTCCTATCCCTGTCCCACCCTACACATCGCCTGAGTTATTAAAACAGGAGAGCAAAGCAGAAGGGATGGCCGGCCAGGCTGGCCGAAGAGGCTCCCCCTCCTCCACCCAAAGGTCATGGATGAGGGTCATCAGGCTCGACATGTTTGGCGCCTTGAAGTCACATCGTCACCCTGTAGTCAGCCATCAGCTCATGTGCCAGAATGCGTCATCCCCCCCCCCCCCCCCCCCCCCCC
>JAOPUD010000070.1:7498048-7518719 GCA_027122715.1 Trisopterus minutus
TAGCTCACTTTATTACCCCCATGTCAGATACTGCCTTCGCTTTGCATAACGGGAGCAGCAGAAGGCCACAATCATAATTGTGTAATTTCCATGTCCAATGGAAGTGTTGCTTACAAATTACCAGGGCAATCCATTTAAAACCAATTTCTCTGTCCCACGGTCTTAGCTTATGAGGAGATTACCCTGGGAGGGTTGGCAGGGCGGGCAGGCAGATATTTGCTTGATACATTGTTCCCCGTGCTGGATTTGCATTTTAATGACTAATAACAACACAGGGCTTGAGTAATGGGAGCTGACTGACACGTGTTTCCCCGGATCTCCTAACAGGCAGATTGGTCTTTGCTACATTAATGTTTCTGACAAGCGAGGGGGGGACAGGGGGGGGGCGAGGAGAGGTTTGCTGAGGACACGGCCCAACAGGGGGGGTTCACTCACCTGTGGGCGTGCTCAGGGCGTTCCTGATGAAGTCGGCCGCCGTGGCGAAGAAGGGGCTCATGTCGAAGGTCGGCATGTCGAAGGCCGCCACGCCGTGGTACGTGATCTTGGTGTCCCGGTAGAATCTGGCCCCCGTGTTCACGTTGAACTTCCCGTCGGCGGCGTTGAGCACGTGGGTGATGCGGTGGGCAAGGAGAGATCTCTTGTCCTTCGCTGCATACCTAGCGGGAAAGGAGATCCGGCTCAGCTGCTGATTTCGGAGGGACAGCGAGAGGTTCCCCTCCCAGCTGGAAAGGTCCAGGGTTTTTCATTTCATAATGGCTCCCGGCTACTTGTAGCAGGCACACTTGAGCGAGATGGCTAGCCTCTACCTGCTCATTCATCAAATAGGTGTTCACTACCAAGTGGCTTTGGGTAAAAGAGACTTAAGTGTGTTGTGAGGCACGTGGGTCCTCACCTCCTTGTTGAGATATTGAAGGAATTCTCATGTTGGAAACACCACTGACCACCCAGGATGACAAAATATACGCTGTGCACGGGACTCACATGTCCCCCACGTAGATCCTGGGTTGGACTTGGTCCAGGTGGCCGCTGGCCCCGTTCTTGGTCCACATCAGCCTCTGCAGCTCTGAAGCCTGGGGCGTCTCGTACCTCCCGTTGGTCCCCAAGCCCCCGGGGCCGGCCTCACCACCACCGCTGCTGAGGCCCCTGGGCATCTCTGTGGTCGCTCACCGTGGCCGTCCCTGGTTCCTCACCCCCCCGCCGAACCGCCGCATGTGGATACTAACCAACGGTTAGTATCCAACGGTTAGTGTGTGTTCCAGTTCAGTCCCTATAGGAGCTAGTGACAGCACTGCGCTTTAAAAAGCACAACACCCGCGCACCTCCAGGGGTAAGGCATCATCGTTGTCGGAGGGGCCCGGGAATGTGCCCCCCCCCCCACATACCTGACGCATCTCGACCCACGTGCCTGAGAACGCACATTGGGTTACACTCGGCATGAGGTGATGGGATATTGTGGGAAATGACCTCATCTGACTACATTAGTGTTACAGCTTCTGACTACGTTAGTGGTTAGAATGACTGTGTGGTCAGGTGTTTAAAGAGTGTATTTTAATGTTTTGACAATGCTCAAACATGCTTCCACCGGTGTCAATCCGAAGTGATTCACGTAAATGACCCAATGGAGCATGATTTAAATGAAAATATCGAGATACATACTGTTTCTGTTTCTATGCTGAAAAAAAAAATGTACCACAGAAATATACAGGCACTAACTCACACACACATGCACACACACACTTTAATGTATACATGTATACAGTACAGCATGGGCCCTATATGCGGTATATCTTGCTAAGTGCATCCCTTTCTAGGGAATAGGGAACGGAAGAAAAAAAAAAAGTATTGTCTCATAAAGCTCCGTTCTTTATTTCCTGCCGGCAAGACCGACCTGAGCGTCTCCGCTGTACACGGGGTGTTGAAGGCTTCCATTATGCATACTGTATACATTTGCATTCGCTCAAGGAAGCGGAGTTATCCCGAGGCCGGGAGCGTTTACATCACCGGTGTGGTGTGCATTGCGTTGCCACTGTAAAAGAAAGTGTTGGCCCCCAGTCTCTCAGTCCATGTGGTTCGCCGGTTGTATAAATGACATAACGTGCTGTACAGGAGCAAAGGGGTTTCAGAGACTTATTGTCACATCCTCCGTAGGGATGAATCGCTGAGACCGAATCCATTTCTCTGACCTTTGGTAAAGCAGCCGTGGCATATGGAGCTTCACTCGCACCATCCCGATGGCTGCATCCCCCTTTGCCCAGGCTCTTCCAGAAAGCCTTTTAACACAGAGACTTGTGTACGTGTGCACACACTGTATGTGTGTGAAAGTGTTCGTGTGTGTGTTTGTGTGTGTGTGTGTGTGTATGTATGTGTGTACCATCCTTTGCTTCCCCACGTACGCCTGCGAGAGACAGAGAGAGAGAGAAACCTATACATCTTCACACACTTCCCCAAGTTTTGCTAGCAAGTTGTGTACCCGCTTTGATGAGTTGAAGAGGCTAGGTGGAGCGCATCGGGGGCCGCAGCCGAGGAGCAACACGTGGAGCGGCGTGGTGCACCGCGGGCTGCTCTCCGCGCTCCTCATTGATCTATAAGCACCAGCCTTCCCCCTTCCCTCCCACAGTCAGAAGGCCGGAGAACTGATTTCCCTGGGTGCACATGTTGCGCTGCAGCTTTCATAGCCTCCCCGTAGCCCGAGGCTAGCCTGTCCTTTCTGCTCCACTTCTGTGTAATTAAAGATGCTTCGTATCTGGAAAGTGCCCACGGTTACCACAGAGAGGCTAAACAGAAAAATGCTTCTTCTTTTTTTTTTTTTTCGCTCCACCACGAGTCGGCTTTATGAACTGCTCTGGTGCGCCTTGGTGGACGTGGAGGTGATTCGTCTGTTTGTTTTTGTTATTGTTGGCCGAATTAAAGGGGTGATTTTATGCCACCAGGTGTGGGTGTGTTAAGCCATTGAAAGCCATTTGTAAAACTGCCTTTTCCTGTGTTTTTTCGTGGCAATCACAAGTGGGAGTGTCCACTGGGTAGGCTGGTAGATTGATCTATCAGTCTAATGGCTAATCCCACTCACACCTGGTGGCATTATGTCAGCCCTTTAAAGGCACTAGAAAGTATCTCTGGGTATTCCACAATGCATTCATAAAAAAGGGGATGCTTTGCTGTCTTTGTGGACATGATTGCCTTTGCAAGGACCAAAACATGCTGTGTATGTGTATTGGTCGAGAGTATATGGAAATCAATACATTACGAATATAAATACTGTGCGTCATACATTGCACATCAACATAAACATAATCATATATGTATAAGAGTGTGCATCATGGTTCAGATATCTGTCTGTCCCCCAGTCACACATGAAAGAACGTTAAAACATAAATATGAGTGTGCATCATGGTTCAGACGTACGTCTGTCCCCCAGTCTCTCTATGTTTACTTTATTTTTCTTCCTTTTTAGGTTAAGATCTTAAACTAATTTCAAAGTGATTCTGTCTTCACCGTCTGTTTCCCTGAAAGATAAACCAAGAACGGGACACTTGCACACAAATGAAGAATAATAAAGTTAATTGAATTGTGTGAATGACTACATAGTGTGGGAAAGGCAGATGTTCGCCATGCTTCCAATACCATAAATGATCCCAGTAAAAAGTTTGAACAGTTAACTTGAAAAATTAAAGAGGTATTTTTTGAGTTAGGTCTAAAAAGGAAGCAGTCTCTTCTCTTTTGAGCTGCATCGATTTTTGATTTATCATAAACATCTGAGCACAGTGCACATTAAATACAACAACAAATGAGTAGCCGAGTGCCCTCGAATAGTTTTGGTCCATTTTGTTGTGATACAAATATGCGATCACCGTTAGATCATTGTACAAAATGAAAAACGGCAGTCCAAGACCCGAGTATTCCCCCCCCAAAGTGTTGCCTCATGTGGTGTTATCATCTCGTGGTGTTACTCCATGTGCTCACAGCAGATAACATAGTACCGAGTAGTGCTCAGTGCTGCTTACTGATAGCTCAGATATGGTTCCAGGTCGACGCAACGCAATGACCTCGCAGGCGCTTCGACATGTCGTGAACCTGTTTTGGTTCTGCGTCCGGTTTTAGTGAGCGGACCAATCACAGCCCTTGCTGCTGCGTCACAATTTTTGGGAGACCCACGTCAGGCACTTGCGATGGACGCAAGGAGGGTCCGCAAGGACGTAATAGGACAGTTAAGTCTTGCGTTAAGTCAACTTGGAACAATAACTAAGCCTATAGAGATGCTGTGGGTTTCTCGTGTGCACTGACCACTGAATAAAGAGTGCCATACACCCATGCACGTCTCAGCAGATTACAGGATGAGGCATGTTCTCTCCTTTCTCTTCAGCTGCAGGTCGAGGTCCAGCAGCAGAGCCAGGAAGTTGCGGTTGGGGTAGATGGCTCTCTTCTCCACCAGGTTTTTCAGCGCCCGACGGAGGGGGACGTGACGGTGGATCATGAGGTAGGCCAGCACTAAGGTGGAGGAGCGGCTCAGTCCCATGATGCAGTGCACCAGAACCTTGCCTAAACAGAGAGACGGGAGTGGGAGAGAAAGAGAGCGATGAGGGGGGAGAGGCCAACGGATTGGCCAGAGGTCTGTTTTAGGTGGCTGCTCATGTCGAACTGGAGGCCTTCGTTATCTACTCTCTCAGCCATCCTACTGCCAGCTGAAAAGAGTGTCCACGATTAATTTCCTTTCCATTAAATAGGTTTCTCTCTCTCTCTCTCTCTCTTTCTCTGTCTCTCTCGGCCCCTGATTGTGAGAGGCCGTCCTTGACTTGATCGCTATGCTTTAAAAGACACTGTCGTGGTGACCTCATGATAGACTTAATTCTGTAAGGGTTGGACCCCTGACTGCTTCCATCTCCACTCCAGTACTGCCAGGAGCGTAACGACATGAAATGAAATGACAGCATGGGACACCGAGGGTTGGGGTGAATGGGTTTTATTAAAGAATTATTAAATGACATGGGGACTAAAAAATACACAGATTCAAAGAACTGGACTTGAAAGAAAAATGAAAAGGCATATGTTGGCACTAATAACCTGAATTCAGACGCCCGTCTAATGCTGTTTTAAACAGAGTATGCATTGCATCCATCAGCGGTTTTGCCGTAATTGAAATAACTCATTCATCCATTGTTGCGAATCAGGCGCCTTGAGGAGCCTTACCATCTGGAGATTTCAGTGCCTTGTGAATGAAATCAGCAGCAGGTTTGAAGTAGACATCCATGTCAAAGTAGGTGGAGTCATCCGCTGGAATGCCACAATACACAATGTCGTTGCCGTAAAATCTTTGGTCCCCAATGCTGCCTCGCTTGGAATGGGCAGCGTTCAACACATGAGTAATCCCTAGTTTCTGCAAAGCACTCCTGTTCTGGGCTACGTGTCTGCAGAGTACAGAAAGGTAGTGAGCACGTTGACACACAAACAACACACACGTTAGATATGTCATACTTTATACACAACACATTTTTTCACGTGCGTAAGATGTTTCATTGTGGATGTCAAACAGCCCTGTAGAAGAGCTTAGCGACTTACACATTCCCGATGTAGATGTTGGGCCAAACCTCGTCCACTTGATGTAGCTGTAGATTACACGAGTCCAAAACTTTCTGCAAATCCTTCACTGTCATGTACTGTTTACGCTTGTCTTTCGCGGCAGACATTTTAATTGAAATCGCCCCCTGACTAGACGGTCTGCCTTATTCCAAAGGGGTTGTTGTTATTATTATTAAAGCTCGCCTGCCCCCTGCACAGGGTGATCCGCCGGAGCAGGTGTGTTTTGACTGTCCCGGGACGGCTTCCCAATTTAGAGCTGAACCCTGACCTGGCGTGTAGTCTTACCAGTGGGCGGGGATTTTATTTTCTCACTTATACTCCCAGAATATACACATTATACTCATGTAGACAGTAATATGCAAATTAAGCCATAGCCAAAAGTTAAATTGTGTTGTTGTTATTGTGTCTAGAACATGTAGGCAGGCCACATCGTCGTTGAATGAAGAATCCGTCCAATCAAAGTGCTTGAACAAAGATGCAGATGACGTTGATATAAAAAATGTGAACTATAAGGCCGGTCAGCAGTCATTCGTTCTCTGCTCTGTTTTTTAACGTTATGTCCAAAGCACGCAGCTGTTTGAGGAATCCTCTGTTTGGGAAAATCCAGCGTCGTTCTTTGACCTTATGGATGGCGTCCAGCAGCGGGTAATGGTGGCGGATCATCAGGTAGGCCAGGACCAGTGAGGCGGACCTGCTCACCCCCACCGCACAGTGCACAATCACTCTAGCTGGGAAAGACCAACATGACCAAGTTACACTAAAAGTTATACTCTTCCCCCCCTGGAAATAAATAGTATATCCTATACAGTCGGGTTCTGAGAAAAAACAACCCAAAGGGGTGTGTATGGTATTATTTACCACCAGGGGTATCAAGGGCCTTCTGGATGTAGTCCGAGCAGGGGGAGAAATAGCGGGAAAGATTAAACGTGGGAGCGTCGTCCGCGGGCACGCCGAGGTAGTCCACGGTGGAGCCGTAGAACAGAGCGCTGCCCTGGCAGTGCGCTTTTCCGTGGGCAGCGTTAAGGACGTGCGTGATGCCCAGTTTCCAAAGACTATAACGATCGTTGGCGACTGACCTGTGTGCGGTAAAGTGAACGGTATTGTATAGGCTGCCATGAACGTATTTCAGAAACTATTGGGTTATTGTTAATTAAAATAGATAAACTGATAAAACATAAGGGGAATCATTAGCCTATTGAACTATTATGCATTCCAATATGTTATCAGGCTTACATATTTCCAATGAACAAGTTGGGCCAAACCTCGTCTGTGTTGTTGCCAAATCGTTTTCCTCCATACAGAACTTTCTCCAACTCCTTCAAGGTGGGAGTTCCCCACGGAGTTCCCGCGGAGACGTGGCTTTCTTCCCGTTGACTGATCATGACTGACAGCTATAGCCAACGCACCCACTGTCCTGTAGTGAGTGTTCAGTACTGAGAGTTCAGTGGAGCGGTGCAGTGGCAACAACAGGTGTTCTTAGGCTAAAAATAAAACAGTAACCCCATTTCTGACTGCACATTTATTGCACATTTATTTAATGCAGTTTCATTTCCATTTTTAAACTGGTTGTGTCTTTATTACAAACATAGAACAAAGGCTATGCACAATATGTTTCACAAATGGAAATACCTTTTTTGAACAATATTCAAACGATTTAATCGTGTTTTTTTTTCTATTCAGTGTTTGTTTTAATGATTGGAATGGGCTTTTATATGCAACAACACAGGCATCAACCTTAACCACAATTGCTAATATGTGTGAAATGAAATCTCAACAGGTAGGTCTAACCACAGTCTATGGGTCTAACATAAACGGTGCAATACATTATTGTGTCGACAGGGGTCGCAATTGCCAACTAACGGCACGGCCAACATAAAAGGCATTTATTTTGCGCAGCTCTTTAAGGCGTTACGGTGTGTTGTCAACAGTTATGCTAACCACAGAAGCCAAGGCGAAATGATATTCAAACATATAATCATCACAGTGCATGTCGATACGCTTTCACAAGATTCGTGAGAGATGACATATAGCTAGCTTTCCAAACACGCTGTCGCGTTGTCTTGTGCTGCACCAGATTACAGTGAGTAACCAATCCGCCTTAAACATGCTTATGTCTGCTAGGTAGTTCAAGCTAGTGAGCATTAGCCACTTAGCTGTCTGGATGTTCCAACGCAATAGAAGACTGTGGTCAGACACACTGAGGATTATCACTTCATGACCCTTTTAAGTGAGTTGCTTCAACCTTGACGTTTATTAGCCGTAGCTTTTGTATAGCTTTTTCCGTAATGTCACTAAAAGATTTTCCAATTAGACATATATTTGTCCATATTTGTGCAGTTCTTTATAACAGATGTAACAATATGATATGTTATTTATATTCAGAATCTTCCGTCTGTATATTAGGGGGACGTATTTTGCACAGTACACACAATCCGTTGTTGTAATACCTTATAATTTTAATATACAAAGGTTATATATATTGTCATGTAGTTTGTAAGGCCTAATTACAGGAGAATGTAGCTTTGGCGTGTAGTAGTAGGTACTTGGGGTCGCTCCGTGCCCCTCCCTCGACTTCATTTAGGAATATAAATAGTGGGCGTGGATCGCATTGTGCAAACTCCTATGATTGTGCAAACGTCTTACTCAAGCAAAAGCACATATTTGCCTTTCCTGACTCAGAAGTGTTCCTATGCTCTATAAACAACTACTACACTACTTTTCCAGCCGTTTTGTCTTCAAGTATGTATAAACTGTGAAATACCCTTTTTGGACTTTTTATGTCAGATTTCTATCATCATTAATGTGTTGAACATCTGATCCCATCCTATAGCTCTTTCAGTGTGGAGGAAATGACCCAGCTTAGCATTCGCCGCTGGACCACCAAGCACGTCGCCCGGTGGCTGAAGGAAGAGGGCTTCTGTGATTACGTGGACCTGCTGTGCAACCGGCACCGACTGGATGGCACCAGCCTGCTCAGCCTCAGCGAGTATGACCTCCGCTCGCCGCCCCTGGAGCTCAAGGTGCTCGGGGACATCAAGAGGCTGATGCTGTCCATCCGCAAGCTGCAGAAGCAGAACATGGACCTGCTGGAGGAGCTGGGCCTGCCCTTCGACGGCCACTCCCCCACGGGCCCCGGAGGTGGCATGGACTGGCTGTGCAACGGGGACGCCGGCCGGGAGTGCGACAGCGCGGAGACGGCGCCGGTCGGCGAGGAGTACCATCAGTACACCAACGGGAAGTACAAGCAGCAGTCCCGCCGCCTGGACCCCGAGTACTGGAAGACGGCGCTCAGCTCCGTGTACGTGGTGTTCGTGTTTGGGTTCACCTCCTTCGTCATGGTCATCGTGCACGAGCGGGTTCCGGACATGCGCACCTACCCGCCTCTGCCGGACATCTTTTTAGACAGGTGGGTGTGATCAGTCTCATCTCTAGTTTGTAATGTTTTGTCAGGTTCAAGGAGAGTTCAAGTTAGCAAACATAACTTGCTTTTGTTTTTACTAATCCTTGAATCGGGCAAGATATGGCTGCTGGCTTTGGGTTTTATATAGGGCTTTGAAATTATTCAGAATTATTGCTCATCTTGTGTGGTATGAGAAAGTAATGGTTAAACAAAGCAAGTGACTCACCACAGTCACTTAGCTCGCTCTGTCGTCTTAAAAGGATTATGATTACGAAGATGTGCTCTGCAATGCTAGAAATGCCACTTGTTTTTTCTAATCCTATTCTGTGAATAACTGCGTATATAGCAGTGTAATGACTCATCTGCCTGTTTAACAATGGTATTAGGATTTTTAATCACAAGTAATAAATCATCTGTATTGTGTAAAAGTCCTCATTCTTAATGTGTTGGTAAATTTTCCCACCCAGCCCTAATTTGATATAAAATATCTGTGATATCAGGTCAGAGAGGGGACATTATGAATGCCCTGCTTTCTAAAAGCCAGTGTCCTTGCGTATTGAATGGACTAACGTTGACCCACTTCTAAGCGGAACCAGTGGGTCAACGGTTGTTTACAATGAGATGCATGAGGTGAGTGTCTTCGCTCGCTGTGAGAGCTGATTGCTGGGAAAGGGGTAGAATACTTTCGGTAAAATTACTGAATTTGAACTTGTTGGTACTCTGCAATCTGTCTGACCTCCCAGCTGTTTAGCTAGAATTGTATTGATTTGGTTAGATTGATTAAATTATGGTTTAGTAATTATGTGGAATCTAATAGCCTTCAGGCAATTATTGATGCTATTTTGAGAGCTAGGTTCTCGGCTGTGTAATTTCAAACTTGAACCTTTATTTTTTCTTTTTCTTTTTTTACCAGTGTGCCCAGAATACCTTGGGCCTTTGCCATGGCTGAGGCTTGTGGCGTGATCCTCTGCAATATCTGGCTGCTCGTTCTACTGCTGCACAAGCACAGGTGGAGTACCCATTCCCTTGTGTTTCCCATGCACGTATATACAGTACTCGTGACACCTCCCGACTCGTCGTGACCTGAGAGTCGATAGACAAAACAAGGACGCCACACCTCCAACTAGGCTACGTCCTGAAGCCCTGCGCTCCCTTCTGCACTCTCCCCCCAAGGTCCATTCTGCTGCGCCGCCTGTGCAGCCTCATGGGCACCGTATTCATGCTGCGCTGCATCACCATGTTCGTCACCTCCCTGTCCGTCCCGGGACAGCACCTGCAGTGTTCGGGAAAGGTAAGCAGCCCGGTCGTCTGTGTCCAACCGCGCCACCCAGCTGGCAGACCGGCAGAATGCGTGCGTAATCTAGTTTGGGCGCTCGATTTTTATTTTTACATTGTTTGTCATCGTTGGTTGCCTCTGCTCCCCCCCCCCCATTCCAGATTTATGGGGACATGTGGGCCAAACTTCATCGAGCGGTGGCCATCTGGAGCGGCTTCGGGATGAGCCTCACCGGAGTGCATACATGCGGGGACTACATGTTCAGCGGCCACACGGTGGTGATCACCATGCTCAACTTTTTTGTCACAGAGTGTGAGTTTTTCCAACACTGTGTTATTAGGCTCTATATAACTTCCCTGAGGGAGGTTGAACTAGGGGGTAAAGCATTGTTAGGAAAAGGAAAACGTCTGATTAGGATGTTCTTGCTGCCATCTGGTGGTTGCAAGCGGTACCACAGTCATGGACAGAACCACTTCCACTGTTTGAAACGATAATAAACCAAAAGTATTAATATTTCTTATTGATTTCCAAGAAGTTTTGATCTCTTTGGCTGCACCTATCGTGGAAAAAACACTTAGAAGAGAGAGTCTGTTATGGTAGCTCTGTCATAAACTCTCTGGTCAGCCAACAACCACTACTGCGTTAGTGGCTGTTTGCTACTTGTGATTTGAATGCAAGGAGGGGAAGTCGCCACCGACACCCAGTTCCGAACATTTATAAACCGCAAATATCTTAACTCATTGGGTGGTAGATCTAAAATATACAAACATTTATTTTAAATAAAATCTTTGCAGAACTTTGAGGAAGCCACTTTGAACAATGCTTGCATATAGCGTGGCTGTACAGCGTCATTTAACACGTGGCGTTCCCCATTTCTGCGACAGACACCCCCAGGACGTGGAACTTCATCCACACCCTGTCGTGGGTCCTCAACCTGTTTGGCATCTTCTTCATCCTGGCCGCCCACGAACACTACTCCATCGACGTCTTCATCGCCTTCTACATCACCAACAGACTCTTCCTGTACTACCACACGCTGGCCAACACGCGCGCCTACCAGCAGAGCCGCCGCGCCCGCATCTGGTTCCCCATGTTCTCCTTCTTCGAGTGCAACGTCAACGGCCCCGTGCCCAACGAGTACTGCTGGCCCTTTGCCAGGCCCGTCTCCCTGCGGCGTTTTTTTGGCTGAGGGCGTCCAGACTCAAAAGCGTGCCAGTACTATTTTATTTTATTTTTTGATTTTATTTTATTTTTTGTCCTCCATCTAACTGTTGCCAACTGTTTAGGAGCCTTCTCCCAGGGCATCAGGTCACCCTGACGACGCCCGGTACCAACAGGGTGCAAACGTCACGATGAAGTCTCACGTTCGGGACTTCGGGACTGTCAGTATTTCCAGTATTTCCAGGAGTGGATCACGTAGGATCCAATGAACCGTCCAGTTTGGTAAAACACAATACGATTCACTTCTTATTCACATTTAACGCGCGTCACTACAAGAAGGGTACAACACATGAATCGTTTTTTTTTTGTGGCTTGCACAGTATTTTTTTTTTTATGTTGTTAAATTATAACTATTTCAAGAATATCAATAAATGTATTTATAGACAAATATAATTCTCCATCAACATACAATTTATTGTGAAATAACATCACTCATTAAGTCAAGTTCAATGATAGGGATTATAGTGAACATTTACTGGTAAACTTTGTATATTTAATTTACCTTGAGCTCTATAGATGTTAGTAAAAGCAATCAGGGCTATCGGGACACGGTTGAATATTGAACTACAGCCCTTACTCATGCTGTTTAACGGGTTGCAGTGCTTCAAACAACAAATTGATCTACATTCCGTAAGATTCCTGTGTTTTCATCAGCTTGAGTACTTACTAACTTCCACCGCCACTAATGTAATTCTTGTTGTGAAATGAATCAAATCTTCAATATGTTTATTAGTGTGGCTTTAATGTTAGTTTTTCAAATGCCCCTGCCTTTCTCTTGATTATGTCAACTAGAGAATAATGCAAATAGAGCCAAAATGGATGTAGTGTAAGAGGTTCTTAAAATGTCTTAATATCTTTTAATTTGCCAATCACCATGGATGTTGCAAAAGGCTTGTCTGTAGATTAAATAGCTGATGTCTTTAATGTTAAATGGCTTTCAAGGTAAATGGCCATGTGTCTGTGGATAGATAGTTGTATCCTTTTTGTATTAATATGTAATATACATGACTAGAAAAGTACAACTTATGCCTAAATTAATACCAAGGGAGTGGTGTCTTTTGAGTAGCATTTGCTTACATTTGTACGTATTTGTTCATTTTGTATTAATTTATTTTGTAAATGTCAAGTATTTTTTATATTTTATATATAAGGTTATTGCAACATTGCACATTCAGAGGCTATGTTTACAGTTGCTCATAACTATGTATTTGTTTAAAAAGACAATGTGCATTTTTTGTATTGCCACTATACAATAAAGCTGTAATGTCATTGGTATTCATGGAGTGTTAGCATACATTATTCTTTTTTAAATGGAATAAAAATACACAAATCCTCTGCCAGACACAAGTCAAAGACCTCTTCATATGCTCTTGTCCTTTCCATTAATACATTACCATTAATGAACGAAACTACTTAAATCAAGAGTCAACCTACACCTACTACGTCTTTGCATTTGTTTGTATATCTGATCACAACCCTTTATAATGTAGTATCTCAGCTACTGATGCTGCTGTATGGCATCAATGCATCTCGAGATGTCCCTCATGGGGGTCCGTACTGCAGTGTCCCCACAACGGATAACTGCCTTGATAAAGGCATGGATGTGGTCTCTCACACGCGTTATGCGTCTGGTTTACTCGACAGTACAGGGAGCGAAAGCTGACCTGCAGGGCTGCGGCGTTTTCAGGCTACAGGTCACACTACCGGCAAGCCGTGCTAGCGTAATGGTAACCATGGTGATACAGGGGCTTCCTTTAGCCGGTCGCAAATCGGGCAAAGTATTTTCTCAGAACATGTTGACGATGGACGTCTTCATATATTATCCGAATATTTGAACTCAAGTTTTGATTGGTTATTTTATTTACAACTGAAAATAAAGAATATATCCTGTCTACGGCGACATTAAAGACAGGCGCATAAAGGAACTGCTATAATCTGGGGTCCTGTAGCCCTTAGGTAAACCGGGTGTGGACCGGTGTCTCCTTCACGTCGCCCTACAGCTGTACAAGTCTTTCGGTTTGCACTTCACGATCATTTGTCAGGGCTGTTGAAGTAATCCTGCAAATTGGTAAGTTCTTGACCTTCGTTGCGATTTATAAATGTCAACCTCTATTTTACTTCAAACACACATTTATGATCCATCTGCTTGTATGGTTAGCAAGATGGCATTGGCTATCTGCTCTACTAAATGTCTGTACGACTCAACATTGTTGACAGGGCTGTTTGAGTGGGGATGATAATGTTTGTATGTAGTAGTGGACAGGGTGCAGTGTACATATATGCACTAGTAACACTCAGCCTCCGTTGCTAATGGATGTAGTATACATGCGTATACGTACGTTTTATTCACCTTCTTATAAACTGTAGACTAACCATGTAAGTAAGGGGTGTGGTTTAATCCAGACCCTTGAAACCTTTTTGGTTGTTGGTTTCAGCAATAATGTCAGTCCCTCCATCATATGGCGACCTTGGAAAATCTGCCAAAGATATCTTCAACAAAGGCTATGGTAATTAACTAGGAAAAAACATGCAAATTATTGTCTTCAGCTCTGGCTGTTATTTGAATAGTGAGCCTTGCATTCTTTTAAATTGTTAATGTCTTTGCAGGTTTTGGACTTGTAAAACTTGATGTGAAGACTAAGTCTGACAGTGGAGTGGTAAGTTTATTTGGACCATACTGTCAAAAATATGTTATGTTTATTCCTATTATTTACCAAAAAAATGTATCACCTTATATAAACCTACATATTGTGTAATGTTTGTGTAGTGTAATGTTTAACTGAATGTGAAAAAATTTTTAGGAATTCAAAACCTCCGGTCTGTCAAACACGGAAACCAACAAGGTCAATGGAAGCCTGGAAACTAAGTACAAATGGGCAGAATATGGCCTGACTTTCACGGAAAAGTGGACGACAGACAACACACTTGGAACAGAAATTTGCGTTGAAGATCAGGTAACCTATGATTGACAGCATCGTGTATAAGGACACCTTTCAAACTGTCTCATGGAAGTGTAACTAATGTATCAATAATTTTTATTTGCGTTTAGATCACCAAGGGACTGAAACTTACATTTGACACCACGTTTTCACCAAACAGTGGGTAAGCTTCGTTTAATGACACTAATTGAAAGCAACATCTTGATGAGACATGCATTTTAAGTAACCTCCCTCCCACACATTTGGAATAGTCAGCTTGTATTGATTCCATTAAATTAAGTCTCCTATGTTCTTGCGTTTCCTGTGTGCAGCAAGAAGAGTGGAAAAGTGAAGACTGCATATAAGCGTGACTACATCAACCTGGGCGTTGACGTGGACTTGGACTTTGCCGGCCCAATGATCCATGGAGCAGGCGTCACTGGCTACGACGGCTGGCTGGCCGGCTACCAGATGGCTTTCGACACGGCCAAATCAAAGCTGACCATGAGCAACTTTGCCATTGGATACAAGACCGGTGACTTCCAATTGCACACCAATGTGTAAGTTTGTTAAAGGCATACACACACGCGCACAGACACAAGCAATAACCTTTTTTATGAGTTAATCGGTTTCTCACACCCTATTGCCTGGAAGGCTGTAAGAAACTAATGTGGCGAAGTGTCACTATGCCCACCCTACACAATGAATCCAACACGATGGCTAGATAGTGAAATTCAAAGCTTTTATTAATCTGTTCAATTTTGATGCCAGAATGTACAGTCTTGTGTGGTTCTTTTTTCGGTCGCATTGTCAACCACCCATGGTCTTTACAGTAACGACGGTTCAGAGTTTGCGGGGACCATCTATCAGAAGGTCAACGATCAGCTGGAGACTGCTGTGAACCTGGCCTGGACAGCCGGAAGCAACGGCACCCGCTTTGGAATCGGAGCCAAATACCAACTGGACTCCAACACATCCCTTTCGGTGGGTGTCTCCCTTCGTTCGTTTGGGTTGTTCACTTGCATCAGTTATGTATGTTATTTGTTAGTTTGTGTTGAGTTCTTAAGTAAAATGTTTTTGGAATATTGTACTTCTGCAGGCTAAGGTGAACAACGCAAGCTTGGTTGGATTCGGCTACACCCAAACTTTGCGGCCTGGTAAGTTTGTGTGTATGTGTCTGTATCGGTGTACGCAAGCAATGCTGTTGGGTCTCGTTGGCTCCAAACTGTTGTTGACTATCTTCTTAATGTTCTTGTACAGGTATGAAGCTAACTCTGTCTGCGCTGGTGGACGGGAAGAGCATCCATGCCGGTGGTCACAAGCTTGGCCTGGGGCTGGAGTTGGAGGCATGAGACCCCTTGGCCATGTGTTTGTGTTTGTTTCCTACCCTTTTACAAACGCTCTCTTTAAGTTATGGGAATCCCAGTGTGTTGAATCCCAGTTGAAGAGCACTGTTGGTCAAATTTGCACCACCCTTTGTTCGTTAAGTTCTTCGTTCAGTATCCTGTGTTGCGTTTAGCAAATGATGAATTTATGAGAAATCCGAGCAGTTGTATAGGTTTTAGAAAAAAAACTGACACACACGTGCAGTCTCTAAAGTCACAAATTACACAAATGTTCACCAAGTGAAAACAGTGATTTGGGGGTTCAACTTACTCATTAATTCATGTGTTCGCAAATCTGGTTTAAAATCATGTCAATTATTTTAGACTTGGAATTACAGCTAGGTATGCTGAGCACTAGAGCTGGATGGTGGCTCTAGTGCTGCCATCCAGTTGAGCCTTGAGAATGAGGAGCTGGAAAACCATAATGGGCCATGGCCTTAATAATGTTGAATATAATATTTTACATCCAAGAAACCTACAACTATAGATGACCAAGTGTGATACGGAAAGGATCAATAGAAATGTAATCTATGCTCTACTATTCAATAAAACTCTCATTTGTTTTACCTTTAGTAACCTTAAAGGGGACAAATTATACCACCTAGTGGTATAATATGTCTCCTTTAAGGTAAGTGCACGTTGCATTGCAAAAACGAGTCAAGCTTTAAAAAAATACATACTTTCCTCTCATTAAACAGCGACCCTGCTATGGACAACCTGCAAGTCGCTCCTTAAATTGAGTTCCAGTTTGTGTTTAATGCAGAGTATAATTATCATTCATAGATGGATGTCGAAATTACCTTAGTTTTGATGTTCCAAACCATTTAAAAATATTTTGTAGGGATTTTAACTTGTTGTTTTGCACATTTCCACCTTTTTAGTGTGAACCCCCTGTTCCATTTATCATATGCACACTGTAAATGATGTCCTGCCTCTTAAGAGTTTGTTGGGTTAGAAGCTGGAACATGATTGACTGAACTTTTAAAGAGTGTAAATTTGACTGCTATTGTTATTTTTACTTTTCAGTCCTATTTTTGTCTTCAATTCTGGCTTCCATTTGACCAAAAATGATGCACCATGCAGGATATTGCCAAACATATAGAGTAAATGAATATCAGGTTGAAGCCACTTTATGTGTAGATGTATACTGAACACCAGTGAGGAAGAAAGTTATTGTGTTTATGCTGAAATAAAATTATGGATCTGTCCCTTTTGTCTTTGTAATATTTCAGGTGAAATATATAGGATATGGGTTTTGATGGGTTGATTTTGTTAAACTTCGGCTGAAAGTCCACCTTTAGACAATGGTTCTGATTCTGCTTCAGCTTCAGATGCCATCAAGAGGGGTCGTAATCAGTGCAAGAACTGACATAAATGGACATAAATACTCATTCATTCGACTTTTGAACTATAATCTAAATTAAACTTACGGAGTCTACAATAAAATCTGCGATATTTCAACGACAAGCAGGTGAAAGAGATACCTTTAGCCGTGTAGCCCCATAGACACCCATTCAATCTGCACTCATGCGCTCAGCCCAGTGGAATTCTAATGGAACTGCAACCAAGTTCGTTACAATGGAAGGCTCTCCGTAGACGGGCTCTGGTAGTACTACACTGAGTTTGAGAATATGTTTATATAAAACACAATTTACAGAACACATAAACCAAAACACACTTAAACACAACAATAACACAGTGTCTGGCCACAGTGATATATATATTTTTTAGAAACAGCAAAAAGGCCTACCATGAGGTTAATTGATGTACAAATTCAGCAGGATTATTGCACGGTGTATGATGGATAATTTGTATATATTACACTTGAGTTACCTGCACCTCCTGGGCTGAGGCTCATCGCAATTATAGTTCTACCACCCATTAGCTCCCATTATATTCCACTGCAGTGATTGAGGCCAATTTACTGACAAATGCATTATAGGCCTACCTATATCAGTTTGGCATATCAGCTTACTAACAGTCCCAGCAGCATGCATCTATAATTATACCCACTTTGGGCGATAACTGCGTCTAATTATTAATTAGATTTACAAGAGGAACGGGAGCCGGATATGCAATAGTTAATATATCCACTAGAGGGTACTATTGGCTTTTAACCGCGACAGCATTGTGCAACAATATGGAAATGTTATCTGAGCAGAATCATTCGAAATACACCGAAGTTTGTCTCACAAAAAATACATTAGATGATTATAACTGCCGGATCCGAGATTACACCTAAGTAAATCAGAAAGCCAAGCCAACACAACGAAATAAACTAGGTTAAACGTCTATGATATTTATATTTTAGCAGCTCCTCGTCATTTCTTCTTCCACGTTAAACGTGAAGCGAATAAGCAAATAATCGGGTGTTATCTTTGAAGAGAACAAGTCCTGACCCGGTAGGTTTTGACGGATTGTGGTTTTCTTTATAACAAACGATATTACCATTCATCACTCATGCATATCATACTCGTTTGATTAATTGATAAGCGCTTGCTAACTACAGGAAACTAACCCGCATTTGGTTGTCACCACTCATTTCTGTCCGGCAGAGGGTGCTAGAGTATCTCTTGAGACTGGAAGACCTGCCTCTCAGCCGGGGAGGAGTGAAGCGAGGTCTTGATGTACGATCACCACCTTGTGTGAGTAAACACGAACGCATGACCGTATCTCTTCACATTGTCTAGCTATCAGATGGTGCTTTCCTGGGTTTGGCAATATTACCAGCTGTAGACTGCTTCAGAGATAGCCACCACTAATAGTACTGTGAACTGTGGTGCTGTGGTTTTCCTCTGCTTAAATAGGTTCCAGCTTTTTCAGACTCTGCATCTATTACATTTGTACGTTTGTACAAATTTAATAATATACAAATGATAATAATGTGTATTTTGTAAAGATTAATGATGTGCGCTTCAGCAGAGTAAAGATATTCTTCTTGCAGTCTACAACAAGAACACATAGGCCTACAACAGGAAGCACCTTGACAAATCTGTGAACAAAAGTTTTAACGGTGTCATTGAGATATGCCGGCCTTCCCACACAGCCCATTGACACCTCAGCTTGTCATGTAACTCTCATGCTTTTTCATACTCTTGAATTTGACTTTGGCGGCGGTCTTTCTCTTTGATTGACAGATGAGCAAGCGATATGACTCCATCAAAGAGTGCAGCCTGACATTTGATTAGACAGCCCTCTTCAAACTAAATATACTCTGTGTTCCCCGCCGCTATATCATCTTGACAAGAAGAAAGGGGCTGAAAAAAATGGATGTAGATGTCCATTACACGTCTGACTTGGGGAAAGGGAACAGTGGCACAATCTAACGGAGGCTATAGTAACCTATGCACCGTCACACAACTCTACAACAACTAATTTGGTTCTTGGTATCACCAAATGATGCCTGAGGGGTCCGCCTCGTGTTCCTTGTATACAGGCTCTTCTACTTTGCAGCCACTTTCTGTCAGGGGATAAGCATGTGACGTGCAATGACGGTAGGGATCTGATGTTGTTGAATATAACGTAAAACTTGCACTGGTTATATATCATCATATAGGTCTACAACTGTCACAAGGATAAATTATTTAAACTTCAGAAACTTCCGACACTTTGTTCATCAATCGTTAATTAATTAATTAATTCATGTTTTTTTTGCCATTAGCCAGGGAGTTATACAAAGTTGTAAGATGATTCTCATTTGTCTGTTAAAAAATGTACATTCTTCACAACAGTGTGCCGCCCACATTACACAATGCCGTGGAACTCAACATCATGCATAGGCCTAAATGAATCACGCCGGCCATTAACATAATTCATAATTAAATCAGGACCCGACGAATTGGAATTTATTAATTGTGAAAATGCATGTGCTGCCACAGCGATAAACAAATGAGTATCTTTGGCTATCAGTGACACATGGATCGCTCAGCTGTATAGTCGCGGGTTAAGGGGCTAGGAATGATGCCATGCGATCGCAAATCATCGGTGCATTAAGTGGGGAAGTCTCACGGCGATGGCCACAATATGCATTTGCCTTAAGAACTAAATGGGGTTTCTGTTTTATTGGAGTTGTCACATGCTCCGGCTAATCATTTGAAACACTGTTAAGATTAAGGCTAATGCATTTCTATCCTCCAACCTAAGTCATAGGCCTCAGGGTCTTTTTTTTTCTCCCTTTTTTTTTGTAAATGAAGAGAACATGTTTAGCATCCCAGCGTCCGTGAGAGCATATGCCACAATATGCCCCCCAGAAGGAACACTGTGTTTCAGAGAGCCTGGGTTAAAACGTCCTACCATCGCCATGCCTAATAGATTTACTTGTACTGGGAACAAAGTAACAACCCCTCTGAACAAATCACCGTTCATAGCAACACGACCAGGATCCTCCCGTAAAGTAGGGATCTAATGCGAGGGTTTTTAACCCCACGAAGCCGTAAACGCGCAGGTCTCGTGTGTCACGGCGTCCAGCCAATGGGCGCCCGCGTACACTTGTGTTTCAATGTAGTTACAAGGCTCGCCGTGTCATTAGTTTACACAGTTAATCCCAACCCAAGCACCCACTTACTCTCCCCGCCACCCGGACAAACAAAGGGGTTCCACTTCTCTTAATGGCCCCTGTGGGTTGGCCACTAACTATTGATTCGCTGTCACCCAATTTCTCGGTGACTTATGCCCTGCTTAATTCCAATTACTGTGCACATAGGGGCCTTATCGGGGAGAACAATAGGTCTGTTGTCACTGAGGGCTAAAATATGACTCTGGTCGGTTTGAGCACAAACTCATGACTTCAAATCCAGTAGTCCTCTTGGTGACCTCTCGAACCCACACACAAACACACACACACACACACACACACACACACACACACACACACACACACACACACACACACACACAC
>JAOPUD010000070.1:7980833-7996119 GCA_027122715.1 Trisopterus minutus
CACACACACACACACACACACACACACACACACACACACACACACACACACACACACACACACACACACACCTTTGATATATAAACCATTTGATCATCTGGTGCATCAGAGACCAACGGGAAACGAGATAGAGATAAGGACAGAGTCAGTACGGTTGGTGTAGAGGAAGTGTATGCACACTCAGACAGGAAATGCTTTGCTGGATCCTATTGAAACTTCTTCCTTGCAGCTGCTCGTCTTTCAACCAGCATGGAAAGGAGTTACAGAGTTACAGAAAAGTGATTCCCCAGCACAATGCTAGTTCCTCAATCAAACATCAGAGTGCTACACACGGAAATGAGGCCAGTACTTCCTCCAAACATCTTTAGTCCCCTAGAAACTAGTGAATATGTTGTGCCTTCACGTATACTTGCACTATTGAAGTCAACAGGCTTTTTCGGTTGGAAAACATTGAACGTTGCCCACAAAGTGGCTGGGGCAACAGGAAGCCATGCTGTTCAGTAAGAGGATGTAATTGGCAAGTACACGGGTTGATTTTAAACCAAGAGGCAATATTCTGACAAAGGACCACTTAATGTCATATAGTGATGATGATGACGTCCAAAACCCTCACCACTGGAATTTCTACCGTCTTTTATTCCATTGGCCATTTATTTTAATACGACACACAAATCATGTGTTCACAGTTCAGATTGGATTTTTCTTCTGCGTTCAGTGTCTAAAAAAAGGGTGCACAGATCTATTTTTACAACTGTGCCTGTAATTTATTTCATTCCGAGATGCCAATCCACTGTGATTTCAGGGCTGAGGTAATGTGGCTTTCTTTTTTGTCAAACCAAATGTCTGACCGCAATTCTGTCGGCAGATGCTTATGGCCGTCTGACGGAATATTACAGTCCTAAATATCCCAAGTGAAGTCAACGTTTACGATGTTCAACTTCCCATTGATATAAAAAGGTAGCTTGTTAAGTTAATGGCATGGGTGACAGGATTCCGGCACATAAGCACAAAATGATTCATAGTAAACCTCTGAATTACGTCAGAACATATGCCAATCAAAGCTTCATCGAATGGGAGACATTTAACCCCAACATTTTCATCTGAATATGCAGTACCAACACAAACGTTGACACAAGTCTCCTCTACACATCGGAGCTGCTATGTCCAATCCCCTGGTTAACAAATCCCACATACCTGATTCCCGGTTGCTCTGTATACCATCCAAGTGCTTGCCTGGTGTGTCAGGAGCAAACGCATACAAAAAGCGACGTGCTCAAAAGTGGAAAAATGACAGCTTTCCAGTTGCGACAGCAGCAGCGCTCCTAGCCAAACATCCTTCTAGCGCTCTGTATGTGTGAGTGTGTGAGGCTAATCTCTGCACCCCCCCTCCCTCCCTCCCACCTCTCCTCTACTGCTGCCCACTGACCCAGCGACGGACAGAGGTGGTATCATCAACGGGTCCTCATAAATATGCCTGGCGAGTCGTTGAGAGGCACTGTTCGCCGCAAGACAAGAGTGCCGTCCGTCCGTCGGCACACACGCGGTCCAAGAAGAGATGGAGAGAGAGAGAGAGGCGGAGGGAGAGGGAGAGAGAGAGAGAGAGAGAGAGAGAGAGAACCCACAGCTTCACAGTCTGAGGGACAGAATAGTGCCGTTGCGTTCCCCTCGTGTATTTTGCCCAGTTATTGTTATACGTGTGCGCCAGACGCAGGCATGCGGTGGATTTGGCGCGCCTGTGTTTGTGTGTAACTGTGAGTGTCTGAGAGGAGGAGGAGGAGGAGGAGGTGGCGGAGGCGGAACCCAGGAAGGCTTACTCATCAAGCTCGTCCGTGTCCAATCGCTCAGCGAGGCTCCCGGCAACACAATGCCTCCCACACATGAACGACCCTTACTCCCCCTCCGTGCCCGTCTCAAAGGCACAGGACCTAATGCACCATCCAGACGTATTGAATAAAATACATACAGATCTAACAATCCCCCCCAAGGAGATAAATCATGAGTGCACCCCCACCTTCCCCCGCCACCCCTGCAAAAGCCCCCCCACACAACACACAGGTGACGCCATGTAAGCCTAATTCATTAGGATGTTCTAATTACTTCATTCATTAGCTGTTAACACATGCGATGTTGGAGGGCAAATAAGCTTACAGCTGGGCAAATACTTGGACTTAAGCTTTTACGCTTTGGTTGCAATGGGCTGCGTTTTGCACCTCTGATCCAAGAGTCTTGCGCTGTATGAACAGCAGACGCAACACAATACCAGACATTGTCGTACACGTTTGAATGTGAATTCAAACCAAAAAAACAACAACATATACTCTGCGTTTATAGAGCTGCAAGTTAACTGAGTGCCATGTGCAAAATAAAACTTCTCACTATGATTCTTAATAACCAACCTCAGATGGAAACAACATCTTTACAAATAAATAATATACAAGCCAATGACAGCAAGATTACATTTAAGACAGTGACGGTTGTTTGAATGAACCTCCCCACTACTGCCACACCTGTTCCTTCCTTCCTGCAAAGGAAGGAGTGACGCGGGCCAATACTTTGATGAAATACTCGCAAACCACAAAAAAATAACTGGTAACGTTCAGCCAGCGGGCAAGGCACAAGACACGTGTCAGCAGTGTGGAGATTGTCAAGATCCAAAATACTGATAATATTTTGAAATTTATCCAAGAATCACAGAAGTAAGAGAAGGACGATTTAGATTTGCTGATATTACTTTTCATGGGTTACATTTATGGAAAATGCTATCTTGATTTATTCCCAGAATGGTGATACACTGCAATAACAAACTGAAACCAGATGAAAAAATCCAGATGAAGACATACTGTGAAAGATTTGAGGAAACATCCTCCCTTTGCCAAAGTGAAAACAAACAGAGCCTACAGATGAATATCACCTGTTCTTGCTCCTCACTTATGGTGGATTCTTTCAAAAACCAAACCAAACAAAATAGATAATTTAACCCAGCAGAGCAGATGGGGGATGACATCCAGACATCCAGAAGTGTTCATGTTTCAGCATTACTATTTGACTTTACAATTGACTTTCATTCCAAACTACTCTTACTATATTCATAGTCCTACCAGCCATATTGACAGACGTATGCGTTATATTTCCACATTTCCTTATTAAAATTATCTTAATAATCAATAGAAGCTTAGGATTTCAGATTTGGATCACGTGAGTACATCAGCAAATACTCATTAGAGTACCTTGCTTAATTGGTACATAACCAATTAACAAAGCACATTACAAAAAACTACAGATATGTATGTAACTATTTGATATATGGAAGAAAATGCCCAAATGTTGAAATCCATAAGAAAAATCTGCGTTTTATGGGCAAACTACATTAAGGGGCCTACACTAATCCAGACAACCATTAAACCTTTAAACTTGTCATTACATTCATGTTTGTATCGTGTTGTTATTAAACAGCATGAGGTAGGCGTCTCAAAGAAAGAAAATGTGGGGACCAGACAATCAGTAATGGGTACTGCATTGATTTAAACAAATTGTTATTTCAATCACATGTCTCATTAAGACCATATGGAAAATCGTAGTTCAGATATATGCAAGTAAAACAAAAGCTTACATGGGCCCGGGCATGCTATTAAAATAAATATAAATTAGTAGTTTGATCAATATTAATGGTGCAGTGAGTGCGATCAATGAGTAGGCCCATCATCTTCTCGCCCCCTTGATTAATTACGATGTTAAAAGGTTGATCTCTTTTGACAATACGCAGTTTCTGTCCTGTGTCCTAAAGATGCAACGATGATCATGTGAACGGGAAAGCCTGTTCTTCGATCGGCTAAATCCTAACAAAGAAAAAAACACATCAAAGCCCCGACGGGGACCGTGCATTTAAGTCGAGCCGACGTTAAGAGTTGTCACCATCCATAAAAGTTGAGCATGTCTAAATACATATAGGAAACGCGCTTCCCCATGCTTTCCCATGCATTTCCCTGTTTCAGTCACGGGGTTATCCGTGGACGTGTACTGGGCGACCAACCCCGCGCAGAAAAGCATCTTAAGACGGGTGTTGTGGCCGTGAGGTCTCGGGGTGAGCGCAGGAGCAGCAGGGTAGATGAATCTCGGGGCTGACATCTTTGAACGCTGCCGCCCGAGGGAACCTCGAGGAGGCGAGCGCATGCACTCTTTACACCTATAAACATTCACGAAACACTGATGAAACCCGTATCGGTCTGCTCTGATAAAGGTGAACCGCCAACGACACGTCCACCTGAGGCTAGATACGCAATAATGCGGGTTATCAAAAGGGTTTTTTTTCTTTGCGCGGACGTCAATTTTTTGGCCGTATCGTTAGGCGAGTCGTGGGGGGACCCTGGAAACAACAGCAGTAAACTTTATACTCACCATTTCAGCACTCGGTACAAAAAGGCGTGCACTAACAAAACATGTCTTTTGGGGGTTCCGTTCTTCGGTGCATGAGCTATAAAAGTCCCAGCTTTCTATTTGCACATATGGAAAACATCCATTGATATTTTTTTTCTGACCAAAATCTCTGAAGGAAAGGATTCCACTATCTGAATAAAGGACGGACGGAGCATGCGCAATTCATACTCCGTTTACCCCACTCACGATATATGAAACGCACATCATGACTTGTTTAATTGCACATATTTTAGATAAAACATAAACATAGCATTAGAAGATGAACATATCAACATTATAATAAAAATGGCAAAATAATTACCAAAAGCGGGTTTTTTCTTCAAACAATTAATGACCAATATGAGAAACAAGGGAATAATACCCAAAACACAGTAATTAAGATGATAGATTAACCAATGGCATAAATGTATGTTTAATAGACACAGAAGGCCCCGTGAGAGTAATGAGCTGGGATCCTTAGTTGACACGCACCTATCTAAAGAGGATGTCCTAAGGAGATGAAACAATAATGGAGATGAGATAGTCCCAACTGTAGAATATGGTACAAACAGTTGCGCTCATTGTAAATATGCACTCAGGGACCCTCATTAACAAATGAATGGGATGATGACCTGTCAGGTCGCGAGTCCTGAAGACGCATGTCAATTTCCTTTAATGTTCTCAACTACTTGTTAAATATGCAAGAGGTGCTGAGGGTATATAAGACACCCTAATCTCTCAGGATGGAATTTGTCATCACCGTGGCTGAAGCATGCACTCACTCGGAGCTCTAGGTGCGTTGCTGCACGCATCTTTCCTCGTGTTACTGGTGCAGGGGATTCATAAGACGAGAGATAACGCGTACAAGAGGTCGTTGCATCGTTTTCCCGCGATGGACCGCACAACTGGATTTCACCTGCCGATCTATATGGTGCACCTCTACCGGAATTTCAGATCCAATTTATCGCGACCCATGGATACTATGGAGCAGACAGCGGTGAAACAGGCGGACACTGTAAAGAGTGTGATGGCGAAAAGTAAGACCTGTTTTTATTTGCTTATTTGATTGGGTTTTTGGAAGTTGAACTGAACTGGCATACACTTGAATAGTAGAATGTATACTAATAGTTGGATTTTATTGCATCTGAGTCAATATCGAGATCATATATATAACATATCCTGCAATTATAAGCAATTAAACCCAGTTAGTTTTTTCATCTTAGGTCAATTTTTTTTTTCGAATTCCTTCTACAACCTTTTTTTCTTGAACTGTTTCAAAGCTTTCGTTGGAAACTTTTTTTTGACAATTACTCACCTTGAGATAAGACATGAAACGTAAAGGTCGTTGAAATGTTAGTGTTTTCTAGTAGGCCTCCCTTAATAGACTGTCAAAGCCGTGCGCCAGACGAACTGAGAGGCTTTCAATCCACATTCGTGTTTGGCTCAATAACCCCAGTGGGGATCAGCGTGTGAAAAGACTGGTTTTCAGTCTAATTCTCAAAGCAAACCGCTTTTTCTTAAATAGGTGATGTTGATTAGCTATCTTGCCAGACATCCCCTATACAAATCTCTTGTTAACTCAAATCAACAACTTCCCTTAGTTCTTTTCACACTTTGCTTGATTAGATTAGAAGCTGGACATCTTAGCAGAGGCGGGATTTAACTTGATGCACTGGCAAACCAACGAAGTTTACCCTCCCTGGCAAAGCCAATTTCACAACAGTGTTAGGTGTTAGAGTTCTTACCTATTTGTTTGAATGAGGATATGCAGAAGCCCAGAAAGCCATGTATGTGTTAAATGATTGGTTTCGACCCGGTGTTTGCTTTGAGTGGATTAATAGCGGCAGCCTCACCCACTGAAATGTAAGCACCCTCGTTACAAATTAAGATGAGTTGCGCTTTTAATCAACAGTGTAATTCAATGGATCAGTACGATGGGCGATGCATTAAATGTTTTTAAACGATATTATCTTTTAAATATATGATGTACCCCCCCCCTTTCTTTGCAGCCCAATTGACTTAAAAGCTTTTATGCCCAGTGGATTTTGTATTTCTTTATCGAAAAAGCCTGTGTTTTAACAAGTTTTATTTATGCTACAATATGTGCATTCCTTTTACAATGAAAAAAGTGATCACGCTGTGAACCATCACTAAACATTGTCCACTTCCCCTCCTCCTCCCAGATGTGACCTACAGACATAGACGCTGGATGGCGACCTTTAACCTCCACACGCTGGTGGCCGAGAAGCAGATTCAGGCGGCCGAGCTGCGGATCAGACTCCCGCGCTCCGAGAGCGTGACCAACATCTCCGTGGACATCTACCACCAGCAGGACCGGCCGTGCCCCCCGGGCCGCGCCTGCCATCGGCCCCAGCTGGTGGGCTCCCTCACGGCGGCGGCGGTGATCAGCTCGTCCCAGAGCTGGAAGGTGTTCAACGTGACCGCCCCCCTGCTGCGGTGGCTCCAGGAGAACCAGCCGTCCAGGGGCCGTCGCAAAAGAGGCCCCGCCAAGAAGTGGAGGAAGAGGAAAGCGGAGACGAGGGGAGGCCCGCCGTCGGTTCCTCTCCCTCCCTATCCCGACCCCCCGGGGGGGCCCAAGAGGGAGCAGGGGGTGAGCGACCGGGCCCTGCTGGTGGTCTTCTCTCACACGGGCCTGGACGAGGACTCCAAGGCCAAAGCCAGCCTCCTGCACACGGCCGAGCAGTCCAGGTTCTGGTCCCCCGCCGAGAACAAGAAGGCTGAGGGCCGCAAGAGGAAACGCAGCAAGCGGGGTCAGAGGGAGCACGTGGCCAGGGGCCCCCAGGGGTCCAGCAGGGCGGGCGGGGACAAGTCGCTCTGTCGAAGGGTCGACCTGCAAGTGGACTTCAACCAAATCGGCTGGGGCTCGTGGATCATCTTCCCCAAAAGATATAACGCGTACCGGTGCGAGGGGGACTGCCCCAGCCCTCTGGGGGAGGACCTGAATCCCACCAACCACGCATACATGCAGGTCAGTGTTGTGTCTGGGGCTGAAATGCACCACCAGTTTTATAATAATATAATTGTAACCGATTCCAAGGGGATTAGCTTGTTTTACGATCTGAAAACAAGGGTTGATTAACAGTTAAATAAACTATTTATTTATATTCCTATTCTGGGACTTGATGGTCACAAACCCCATTACAACATAACAATCATGTCACTACCATTGGATTGTGCTTGATAGACAAAAGAGAGAGCGCAATATATCTTGTTAAATGTGTGTACTAACAGATAGATTTTATTTTATCCCTTCAGAGTCTACTGAAGCATTTCCACCCGGACCGCGTGGTTTCGCCCTGCTGTGCGCCGACCAAGATGAGTCCTCTCAGTATGCTCTACTATGAGAACGGAGAGATGCTCCTCAGACACCACGAAGACATGATTGTGGATGAGTGCGGCTGTCAATAAGAGACTATGAACAGGTGACATACGGCAGGCCACTTTGAGGGCTACAGAGGAAAAAGACGTGTGTAACAAGGAACAGACTGAACCAGAACACTTAGCTTCGGCCCAGTGTTTGGCCGAAGGGATAAAGCGCTTGATGTGCACAGAGTTTTATGGTAATTATTGTAAAGTCTGGTTAAGTTTATCATGACACAGTGTGTCAAAATGTATTCAAACTATAACCCAGCTTGAAAAATAAAAAAAGGTAATTGTATAACCAAGCTTTCCCATACAATTAAACTTAAAGTCTTAAAGTCATTGATATCCATAAATAATGTGTTTGTTTATTTCACTTTGTTAATTTTCCAACACAACATGGTGATAATGTTTTACTTCAGCACTGTTTATTTTTTTATTGTAATCTCAATTTGTATTGCTGTAAATTATGTATATTTATTGTAAATATTAAAAAGTGTGCATATTTATGGAAATTACTAAATTGTACACTATTTGACAACTTGTGTGCCGTATATTTTTTTACATTTTATATAGTATTAATAAGTTGAATTTACAGTACATATATATTTTTATATAAAATCATGCACATTATATGTAAAGGAACCATGTTGTATCCTGAATTGTTATTTGACAAACTACAAATCCCACATCATAGTTTTCTGTTATCTTGCCAACACTGTCTCATAGTAACAAAAGCATCAACACCCTCCCCAAAGACCTGGACTATTCTGGTTTTGAATGCAGCTCTCCATTTCTCTTGACAGTTACCCATAGCCTTTTCTATTGGAGGTACAGTGACTTTTCAAATAGGTAAAATCTAGCATGTACTACACACTACAGGTTTGTAGCATAGGGGTGCATGTAGTATTATTACATAGAGGAATGCATTGTCGTCAAGACTGTTCCAGTTTATTCAAAATACATGAAAGGTTGGGTCGTGTTGGGATTCCAACGGAGTCAATACGAAACTGAAGAGGGCTTCTACAATTCAGGATTTACAGGTAATACTGGATATAACAAATACGTTTTCTTTCTCAAACTGAATGCCACAAGCACACTTAACTTAAAGTAAAATTAAAAAGGTTAGATATTAAAATACAAAAAAAAAACGAAATAGCCTATAAGTGTAGAAAATCTACACTTGAATTATAAACTTGTCTGGAGAATATATTGTTATAACAGGCTCTTGTGGTCTAACAATGTTACATTTCAGAATAATTATAGGGCTACAATCTTTTTATTTTTTTCGGAAAAATATGTCTTACTTAACATTTGCTAAATCTTGCAAACGTATAAACAATTTTCTCTGATTAGGCAGAATATTTGTCAGTTTATAGGCTATTTTCTATGGTTAGGATGAAACTAGTTTGCCATTTCGATGCGCAACTTTGAGGTGCTCGAAAAATGCGTATTGGGTAGCGCAACCTTCCTTTGATACAATCCAAAAAGTTGTATTAGGTTACTACACTGGTCATACAGTGTTTCTGTAACCTAAAATTATATAAAACTTCCGATTGTAATTCAAAGATTTTAGCGTTAAAGGGGATGTCATCTCTCGTTTGCGTGGTGATCTCCAGTGCTAAAAATAATCTGTAACCTGAGTTGAGTGTAGTTTTGTGAATGAATAGATATGATTGGATAGCAGGCTGCTAAAGCTATTTTACATCTCCAGCTGTCAAACCCTGTTCAGTTTTCCCCAAGGGTAGGTGAGTTGGTTCTTCACGCAGATCTATCTAGCAGTCAAGGTCTATATGTGTACTATCATAGTAATATCAATCATTATTTCGTGGTACATGATGGGCCGTTTTGGATCGCAGAGAAGCCCCTCTCAGCTTGCACAAAACAATGGAGAGATTCAGCAGACCTTGGATATCTATGTTGTCAATTTACCATAATCTGGAGACCGAGGATATTCTCTTGGGACTGATGATATTATTTCTCTTAAGAACATAGTCGTCAACCTCAAATGACAAACCTACGTCTACTGTACATTTTGGCCGGCTTCCTGTTCGCCACATGTTTAAAGCCCCACCTCGCCGTGTTCATTTGATGATCAAGTTATGTGGGTTTGTTTCACTACTTGTCTTTTAGAATTGTAAACAATGTAAAAATGCATTATTTCCCTTAGGAATATACTGAAAAATGGCTGAGGCAGTCGCAAATGTGGCCCGAAGAGTCAATGAGACAGTGGAGGAAGGAAAGGATTGTTTAGGTAAGACTGAGCTCTTTCTCTCGATATGTTTCTCTCTCTAGTTCTCTACGATTGTTGTTTTTTTCTGTACGAGAACGAGAAGAATGGTTGAATGTAAAGCCAGTGGCACGACCATATATGTACATATCCAGAAGAGCTCCAAGTTCATGCAGTTTAAGAATTCACCAGTAGATGGTGTTAACGGCTTTGATAACGAGGGGTTCTTTTAATTGAACAACTCACATTTTATCATCAAATGTACATTGTATGTTAACGGATAATGCAGTGAATAAACTATATTTTTTTGCTTTTCCTCCAGACCTGTCAAACTGCAAGTTAATTAATTTCCCAGATGGTGTATTCAAGATCCTTAAAAGTGTTCTAGAAAACATTCATGCGGTAACATTGGCTGACAACGTGATGAAGGTCATTTCCAGCAAATTCTTTAGCTCCTTTACACATCTACAAGGTACGTGTTGTTTCTGTTCTTTTGAGTGGCTTATGTGGCTTATTAAACATAAAAAAAGAGAGAATGCACTCAACATGTTTGCTATGTTGAGCGTGTTATGTCATGTCATTCATGAGCAAAACCTTTTAAATTTAAAAGTACTATATCATTTGCATCTTGTCCCTGGCAGAGCTGGATCTGCATTGCAATGTTCTCACCAAACTGCCCGATGCAGTGGCTGACGTGGAGCACTTGAAGGTCATCGATCTGGCCAATAACGAGTTCTCTGTGTTCCCGGTGAAGCTCTTAGAAATAGCCACTCTGGAGACCATTAACCTGGAGGGGAATAGCATCACAGGTAATGATGCATGTGATGTATGTGGTGTACTGTGCATTTATCCAAGAGCAACTTTACTGTGAGCAGCAGGATCAGGTAGGTGTTAAGATATCTTGCTCAAGGATGACTACAGGTAAATTGTGGACACTCTGGCCGGGGATCGAACCCACAACCTTTCGGTTGGGATTCGAAAGGAAGCAGATATGCCTTTCATTAAGCATTGATTAGGTGTAGACATAGTACATGATGTGGTAACTTTTGATACGTTTTGAATCGTATTAAGTGAATTAAGTGCACGGTTAGAAACGGGGTTGATTAATGAGAAAAGGATTGTGTAGACTCAACGCACATCCACTCACTGACACAACGTGTTGTTTGCCTTCCACCCCACAGAGATCCCAGTGGAGAGGCTTTCCGCCATGCCTGCACTGAAGTGGATAAACGTCAAGTCGAATCCTTTGGACAAAGACACTCTGACTGCTCTGCAAACTCCCCGCCAATTTGAAATTCTGTTTACAGCCGATGCTTGAGCAAGCGCTTCCCATAGAGTCGTCGCATGACGAGTTGCCTTTCGGTTCGTCTTGAGTGGGAACTTTTTTATTCAATTTAATATTTCTAAACTGTGCCTCAAGGTGGAAAAGTACATTTGGTCCTGGAGCATGGATTCATACGATTAGGGATTGGAAATGCAGACGTTGACAAGGATTTGTGACTTCCAACGTGCATGTGGTGAAAAAGCCTGATCAGTGATCGGTGATCAGCTGGAATAGAGTGGAAGCTGGTGTTTGGATGACAACAGGCAGTGGATACTTTCTGTTGGACCAGTGTGACAATAATTAGGGTGAAGTGGCAATTTATTTTCCTCAAGCCCCTTCTGGATATTACAACCTATGGTTTTCATTTGATAAAAGGAAAACATCATGGTGACTGTTTACATGTTATTTATGAACTTTGGAGACTGAAGTGTTTTAAATAAACATCTGCTGATCACTTCCTTCCACAAAGATGTGTTTTTTTATTCACCCTGAAATGTGTAAGTGTGTCGCCTGGTTTATAGGACATAATAATGACCATGTCACACTGTTTTAACCTTACCTTTCTTAATTAATTTAGAAACGTATTAACTTATTAATTTAAAAATAATTATTATACAACTATACATATTTATTTATTTATATTTACACAATACTCAATAGACATGAATGCAGTTTTAAACAAACCACCTCATATATTTAGTTTGACCCTTCTAAGGTGCACCCTTAAATACATGATTAAACAGTGAAACACAAAGGCCAAATGTCCTAACTTAGCAGCCCCACTAATCCCTCCTCTTAATTGGTTTACTGCTAACACAGGTCGGCCCCATCTGTTTTTGATCGTGTGAATGTCAGCAAGGGCTCTCAAGAATTGCTATGGGGTAAAAAAATCCCACTTGTGTCAGAATATATCTGGTAACCATGGTACCAATGTGTGCTAAAGCTGCACTGAGGATGCAGCAAAGATAAACACGCTCTTGTCCCTCTCATACCCCTTATTCCTTGACTCTTTAGTCCACACTACTGGTGGCATCCTATCTCACTGAGAAAAATATGAGGAAGCCAAGGTGCCTACCAACCACCTACAGGATTGGGTCACATGCATAACACCACTGATCCCTGGGTGTCGACGCTCGCCTACCTTCCCTGTCCTGTCAGAGACTGGACTAAGAGCCGTGGCGAAGGGCCCTGCTTACCTCTGCCTCTATATCCCATCACGGTGCACACTTGTTTTGAAACCACAACAGCCATGAGCTATTCTATCGAGGAGAGGGGCAGCCCAAATACCCCGGACTACAGGGTGTACTTCAGTAAGTAGTTATTTTGTTTTATCATCAAGATGGTTGATCAAGTGGTGACAGAACAACCTAAGGGTTATTTTTGCAAGGCTAATCCCCTTCTCGTCTTATTATATCTCACTCTACTACTACTCCTACTACTACTACTACTACTACTACTACTTATAATATTACTTCTACTACTATTACTTACAATACTATGCATAATGTATGGACACACCTCTCTCTGTGTAGAAAACTCAGAGGGAAAGTATATTTCTCCATTCCACGACATACCAATCTACGCCGATGAATCAGAGGTGAGAAACATGGCTCATGCCGTTGAAGATACCTGCATACCTGGAAGGGGTTTTTAAATGTTAATCATTGTCTTCATCAAACACAATCACACAATAGGATTATGTGCTTTCTTAGTGAAAACATTTGGGGTCATGGGATGTTTGAGGTAGTATAGTATAGCCTTTTAGAGATACTGAGACGCTTTCCATTAAATATGTCCAAAAGATGATTTATAGAACATAATACAGGTGGGAAAAATATTGTGCATTCCAGAGAAATGATAAGTAGTACATTTACATGTACATTTATTATTTTATGCTTCAGAATATTTTCCATGCTGTGGTGGAGATTCCGAGGTGGACAAATGCCAAAATGGAGGTAATGTCTCCCAACATAAATATTGATAAACAAATTACCTTCTGACTTATTTCTTAATTGATTTATTAATTACAATATGGCAATATGATGGTTATTATTATTAAAACGTTGTTGTTGATTTTTTCCTATACAATATATTTTGCAACAACCCATGCCTTATAACGTTTATTTGTCATAAATTCTAGTGCATTCTTATGTTCTTCCCAAAATTTCTTTCCTCCACATTGTTGAATTGTTCTCAGATTGCCACCAAAGACGCCCTCAATCCGCTCATACAGGACACCAAGAAGGGCAATCTGCGCTATGTAGCCAACGTGTTTCCTCACAAGGGCTACATCTGGAACTACGGAGCCATCCCACAGGTGAATTCCCCTGTTTGAAAACCTTGTCCTTTCCCATGATGCATCATTCAACCACTGTTGCAATGTCACATCTTTATTACGTGACCAACATGTGACAGACATGGGAGGACCCTGGACACAAGGACTGTGACACGGGATGCTGTGGCGATAACGACCCTATTGATATTTGTGACATAGGCAATAAGGTAAGAGAACGACGCATTCAACTCTAGCCCAACTCCATTAATAGTCCATCCAAATTTTGACCCAATGTTTTTTTTTCCCAGGTGTGCTCCAGAGGAGAGGTAATCAAAATCAAGGTGCTAGGCACCCTGGCTCTGATCGACGAAGGGGAGACTGACTGGAAGGTCATCGTGATCAATACAGAGGACCCAGAGGCGGCAGACTTTAACAGTAAGAGTAACGCCTGCTTGCCTATTCAAATTACATCCAAAATCCTATGTAATACATGTAAGGAAGGCTACATGTAACGTGTTTAAGGAATCACGTCTCATGTGTGTAAACAAGATAAATAAGAGTCATGGATGAAATGTAATGCAAACCTGATAGAGACTTAGGTGTCATTCTGTTTGCTCACCTGCACAGGTATTGATGATGTCAGAAGACTCAAGCCGGGCTACCTTGAGGCCACTTTCGATTGGTTCAAGAGATACAAAGTCCCAGACGGAAAACCTGAAAACCAGTTTGCATTCAATGGAGAATTTAAAGACAGGGTACATAGAATTCAGACGTGGCACAATAGAAGCACACACCCAAAAATGCTGAAATATAACCGGACCAACCTGTGTTCCAGGATTTTGCCATTGAGACTGTGAAAAGTACTCATGAGTTCTGGAAGGCACTTGTTGGCAACAAGACTGATGCTGGTGGATTAAATTGGTGAGGAGTTGGTTTTAAACGTTCTATCCACCATCACATCTCATAAACGGTACACAGTACAGGAAAGCAGTAGCAGTTCACATAGCGAGTTAAGCATAGTCAAAAAACTAACAAAGAAGAAGTATTTTGAAAGTTCAGTCTGCTGGCCTTATGTCTTCCCTGATACATATCTTCTTCTGCCATCTTTTTGGATCTGAAACCAATATTTTGTATGCTACTTTTTGCTAAGAAAGTTCTTCCCTTTCTTGTGCTCCTATCTCTCCCGGGGCCTGGGGGCCGTGCCAAGTCAGCATGAACACCTGTGTGTCGGACAGTCCCTTCGTGTGCTCCAGCGGCGATGCCAAGGCCATAGTGGACTCAGTGAGCTCCTCTTCCACCATTGGGTGTCATGTGACTAGAATCTGTGACAGTGAGCTGTCAAGAAACGATTACAGCAGATTTAACTGAAATAACAAAATGGAGACTCATACATAAAATAGTGGTATAGATACATATAGTAGCCTACCTATACCTGAAAAACCTGGTGTTTTCGAAAGATTTTTTATTTTAAACCCTTGACATATTTCTTTTTTTGTTTGTTTATTGTTTGTTTACTTTGCCTATTACCTCAATACATGATTTTTATCTTACAGACTGCTGCTTTTGGAGCAGAGGAATGCATTCCGAGTGCAGGTGTGTGTGTGTGTGTGTGTGTGTGTGTGTGTGTGTGTGTGTGTGTGTGTGTGTGTGTGTGTGTGTGTGT
>JAOPUD010000070.1:8084762-8099482 GCA_027122715.1 Trisopterus minutus
GGCCGCGGGGGGGCGGGCCGGACACAGGGTTGGGGCGGGGGGCGTGCGGGGTGAACATGGGACGCTGCCCGCCGGGGACCATCTGGTGGGCCGGGGGCACGGGCTGGTACTGACCCTGGAGGGCATCACACAGGACACCGGGATTATTCATTATTGTTAGGGTCAGGGACAGACGCGATCAAAGGAGGGGAGAACCATTTGATACCCATCATCTGGTGGTAACATCACCCAAATAATCCAACAACAGATCGATGTTTTTTACATTCATCATCATTCATCAGTTTAGATTTGGACTCATATGTAGTGATACAAATCACTCATTTTAGTGATCTGTATCACTAAAATAATGTTAATATAACCCTTTCATCAATTACAAAGATTTCTAAAGACAATGTTTTATCTGTAGATAATACTACTAAAATAATATTTATGTTTAACATTTTTCATCATCATCATCTTCATCGTTTTCAACTCATGCATACTAGTCTATTTTCATTCATTAATTCACTTCATCATCAGCCTCATAAGGATGAACTCCAGATGGCCGTGGGTACCATGATCTGTGCGTTCTGCGCCGGAGCTTGTGGCACGGGGGCCGGCTTGGCGGTGGCGACGCCCACTCGGCTGTAAGGGGCAGCGGCACGGGCAGGGTCGGGGCCGGGCGCCGGGGCGGCGGGGGCCTCCGCCTGGGCGTGGAACAGGCGCTCCCTCAGCGACACCACCCCTGGCTGTGGAGACCGGGAGACGCACGGGGCGCCATCAGCCATCATAACACACGCTCCAAACTGGGCCAAAGGCTATGGCGGCGTTCCAAAATCGCATACTTTCTCTTTCTACCTTTTTAGTACATACTGCAGACACCCTTACGCAGTACGAACCGCTGCACATAGTATGTACACAAACGGGTCATGCTACAGGTGATTTCACTGATAAGCACACCTGCAGCGCTCCCCAACGTCTTCCACAGGGGTCAGTCGTATCGTCTGCTGTTGCGGAGGACTGCCGAGTATGCCAAGCATGCTGGCTATGCAAGCCATGCTGGCTGGATGCTGACGCATTGAAAGAGCAAAAGCGCCGTGGTGCCACTGACCTGATCGGAGTTATCGGGCAGGTAGGTCATGGCGGTGGCGAGGCTGCCCTCAGCGGCCAGGATGCCGGCGTAGCAGGTGAGCTTCTCGGCCAGGGTGGGGCTCCTCAGGGGCACCTCGCTGTTGCGCAGACGCTCGATGGACTTGCGCAGGATCATCACCTTCTCCACCAGGTCCTGGGTCATTCAGGGGATGTGGCTTTTAGCCTAAATGCTCGTGACTACAGTCAGCGTATATGAGTAGCCATTTGGTGGAGGCTTTGGAGCAAATGCATCTGACGCATTACATTGGCCCCGGTCGGAATCGAATAGGGGCGGCTCGGAAAATTCGAAAATGAAGTCAAATAGATTCACGGCGCACGCTGTGTCGAGTTTAATAGTTTGCACATGTTTTGTGGTAGTATGACATGTCCAGCTAAATTTGTGCGACCTAGTTGTCATGTCATTGTATTCATCTCTGCTATAACAGTACTGTGATCGTGAGCGTGCAGTCATTGGAGAACAGCAAAAGCTTTTGTATTTATGCGTTAGAACGACAGAAGCAGAAGCCATTGTATTTATTTGCTTGTGTATCAAACACATGACTGAAGGGGCGTTTGTTTCGCCGTACCTCCAGGACGAGTGGGGAGGAGCAGTCCCTCTGCGCCGCCCAGCACTCCACCAGCTTCTCCAGGTTCCCGGAGCAGATGTAGCAGAGGCAGGCCTGCAGGGAGCGCTTCTCCGTCCCCTCCGTCTCCAGCCGCCCGCCCAGCGTGTCTGGCGGGTTCACATGAACAAGAAAAGGAATAAAACACCAAGAATAGATACCAGGAGCGAGGGAAATGGGTGAACTTGTGCTCAGAACTACTGGGCACTACTTGTTACTCTGTGCTTAAAAACCACATGACACGCATACCACACAGGGGTGCGAACTCCTCTGGGTGGGCGTAGGTCAGCAGAGCGGCCAGCGCTTCCTTCCAGTTGTCCAGCTCACAGCTCTGCACGATGTCCCTCCAGTTCTGGGTGACCACCGACGAGATGAGCTGCAGTGGGGGGAAACGGTCAGTGTCTCGGTCGCTTGAGAAAGGGAGAGCGACGCTAGCTAGAGTTGGGGACATTAAAACAGTGAGCGTTGCGGGACGGACGGATTGTTTGTAGCAAATTCATTTTTGCGATACGTTTCTTATGTCATACACGACTTGTGTAAATACTTAACAATAAACGATGTAGGGCCTAACCTAAGACCTGGTGCACTGGTCCTGACTAGTTCAAGTTATTTGGTTTTCCTACCGCAAGGTGTGAATCTCAAATATTGAGCATGAAGAGCCTGCAGATGAGCAGCTATGACCAGAGATATCTATACGCAGACCCTGCACTGGCCGTTGGAACCTGTGTTGAGGTGTCCCAGCAGCAGGCCGATGGTCCGCTTATGAAACGATAACTATGGCGGCGGTTTGGTGGAACTCACCATGGAGATGCTGTTCTTCTGCGTGTCCAGGTATCGCTGCTGGGTCTTCTTCAGCAGCTCCTCCCCGCCGCTGATGGACAGCAGGATGGCCTCGGCGTAGCGGCCGTCGTTCAGACACAGGTCCACCGCCCCCTCGAAGTTCCCCACCAGCAGGGCCTGGCTGATCAGCCCGTCAGTGTCTGAGAGAGAGGAGGAGGAGGGGGGGGGGACAGTGAGCAAGGGGGAACCCAGGAGAAAACAGCAGTGGAAGAAGGTAAGAATTATAGAGAAAGAGAAGGAGACAAAGAAACAGAAAGAGAGTAATCAGAGAGAGCGAAAGGAACAAAGAGAGGCGGAAGAAGATATACCAAATACCAAGAGAGAAAAAGAGAAAAGACGAAGAATGACACAAAGTCTGAGAGAAAGAAAGGGAAAAACGAAGAAAAAAGGACAGTCATTGTATTCACCAGATGAAATTGGGATCTGGAAGCTGGGTTTGTCCTGAGGGATCTGGCTGAAAAAGTCTGTGGGCGACGCAGAGCCGGTGTCGGATACAGCGCCCGCTTCATCTGCCCTCTGGGAAAACAACCGTGGACGTTCACATTACGCTACACTGAGTTGTGAGGCTGAGAACAATCAAAGCATATAATACACTGTAGACTACAGAGTGGCTAACGGAAATAATCTTTTTGATGCGCAGTGCCTCGCAGAAGTAAGTGCATCATTCACAACAAAGTAAAAATGTAGTCATACATTCATACACAGTATGTTTTTTTCAGAACAAATCTCAGGCACAAGTCGGTGTACGAGAGGAGTCTGCAGAGGGCCTGATGAGGTGGAGGGACTCAGTGGGACGCATGACGGACGTCCTGCGTGGTGGGCTACACACCTCTGTGGAGAGCAGCTGCATCTTCTCAGCCAAATCCTTGGCATCCACTCCGTGCCCGTTGGGCTGGAAGTTCTTCCCCAGGCATTTTGAAATCTTCAAACATAGTCGAACGTAGATGGTGAACGTTAACACAGACCAAACGTCGTGTCATGTCGATTATGAACATCATTGTGGTCATGGTGGTCCATACGAACAACAAACACAAAATAAATCGTCCTACCTTTCTCTCCAATTCGTCTTTGCTGAAGCCCAGAAGCCTCAGGAATTTAACACGAGCCTCGTCTTCAAAATTCACCTGTGCATTTCAAAAACAACAAACAATCACCCATCATGTCAGAAGATTGTGTCTTACGACGTATACGTCATAATACACAAATTGCAACACATTGTAACACACTGTAATACAAAGTTACACATTGTAATGCACTGTGACATTGTATTGCACTGTAACACATTGTAACACACTGTACTACATAGTAACACATGGTA
Organism: Trisopterus minutus; assembly: GCA_027122715.1. Taxonomy (NCBI): domain Eukaryota; kingdom Metazoa; phylum Chordata; class Actinopteri; order Gadiformes; family Gadidae; genus Trisopterus; species Trisopterus minutus. The sequence continues at coordinate 8,088,654 of JAOPUD010000070.1, forward strand.
ACACACTGTAATACAGTAACACACTATACTACATAGTAATACATAGTAACACACTGTAACACTGTGCTACGTAGGAGGCCCACCATGAGGAACTTCCAGATGTCCTGCTCGGCGTCGCAGGGGGCGCTCTGGATCTTGGCCTGGCAGTAGTGGACGAAGGTCCCCCCCAGCAGGGCCGCCTGCAGCTCCCGGCTGCGCTGCAGGAACTCCGTCTCCGTGGTCACCTGGCTCACGAACACCTGCCGCGGGGTGGGCTGCGGGCTCTGGGCCGGGGCCGGCGGGGGGTTCTCAAAGGTCACCAGCTTCCCGCCGAACTGGGGGAAAGGATTTGGCGCACCGATTTGAAAGTCTGGCAGTGGCCACCATTCAGGCTGACTATTTACGACAGCAGGTGGGCCGTTAAGAGTTTTCCACTGCAGCAACACAAAACAAAATCCTTAAAGTACATTTTCAGAGACAGAGACGCTGAATCAAAAGGCACATCATCGTTTAGATTCAGGGGTCGTGAGGAATGGTAAGAAGGGGTGAAGCAGGGGTGTGGCGGGGCACTCACTGCGAAAGACGCCCCCACCGGCCTCCGCACCCACTTGGGAGGCTTCTTGAGTGGGGGGACGATGGTGGTCTGGGCCGTGGGCTGGGGCACCTGCAGGGGAGGGAGGGTCTGGCCCATGCCGAAGGGATCCATGTTGTCGAACGAGGAGGAGATCTGAAAGAAAGTCAACGCCCCACAAGTAGATGAAAATTCAGCACGTTAAAGGCGGTGCATAGAAATCCCTGGTGGCTAGGGTGTTGAGCCTCCGAAATGGTTCAGGCTATGTTCACTCCTCATATGTCTGCAGCACGCTTTAGGCATCCTTGAACAAGATTGCCTAATCCCCACCTACCTTATTTTTTACATATTTGTATAGCCCTTAATCACAGTTATAAATGGGGTTCACAGGCCACAATGTATGACAACCCACTAACCCAACCCCCCACAAAGAGCAAAGACGAACTGATGAATAGCAAAGTCCTGATCCTTCATTAATCAATCATCATTGAACATCATTACTCCCGGTTAACACTTCGAGTTTCACTCACGAGTGTGGCATCCACGTAGATAAAGAGGGAACAGGAGGAGGAGGGAGAGGAAGGGGAGGAGAAGAAAGAGGAGGATACCTTATCCACAGTGCTCTGCTGCTGGGCTTCCAGGCTTCCGCCCATCACAGAGTAGACGCTGATCTTGCCGTCGAAGGAGGCGGTGGAGAGCAGCGCCGGGTTCCTGGGACACCACTGGACGTCGAAGCACCACTGGTTGATGGTGGGCAGCTCGTAGATGACCTGGAGCCAGAGGGGGGGGGGCGGGACATCAGGGTGCACAGTGACATTAGTGGCGGACGTTAGTACCAATGGAAAAGAGGCTGACACGCTTCTGTTCAGCAGCAACGACAGACGCAGCAGTTTGACCGTTATGATAAATGAACGTAGATAAACATTACTGAGCTCAAACAAGCTTTGTGTGACACATGCATCGCTCACATCTGTGACCACTTGCTTATAGCTAAGCCCATAGGCACAGAGCTATAAAACACTAATTATCATAAGCTTGAGCATGGCCCACCTCTCCAGTGTTTGGGTTCCAGCACAGGATGCGGTTGTCCTTTGCGCTGCTCAGCAGGAGTTCTGGGTCAGCCTGGCTCCATGAAATCGACAGAATTCCCCTTAAAAAACACACGTTGCATGATAGGGTCAGTAATATCTGTGTAAAGTGTTAGCACAATGATACACAATGACAACACAGATGACTGATGACTTAACTGTATAACCAACATTTAGAGTGGGTTTAGCAGTTTTACCAATGAATAAAAAAACATCTATATAACCCCAAATCTTGTTACGAGTGAACTGGTAAGCCGAATAGAGCTAGTTTGTAGATATACCGTGATTCAAAATTAAATGGAAGAGCTTCTTAACAGGTTAGGGTTAGGTTTTGTTCGCAAATCAAAATCGAATTAAATCTTAATTTCCCATCAGTCTGTTGCATGCCATTTAACAATGACTATTATGGTCAAATGCCCTGCAGTTGTCTGCATGACAACATGCTAAACAGCTACCTTGTGTGGTTCTCCAAGACTTTGAGAGGAGAGGTAGCGAAACGCAGGTCCCACATCTGGATGACGGGCATGCGGTCGTCTTCCGAGGCCAGTACCAATTGGGTGGCCACCTCAGGGTGCCACAGCATTCCTGAACAGTGCATCTGTAACAACCACACCACACAAAGGATGAACAATGATCAAAACCTAGCACTCGCTGGATAAAAAACAAATGCAATTTTTTGCGTGTCACAGTATCTTGCAGTGTGTAGGATTTAGTGCCATCTAATGCTGAGGTTGACTGAGTATCTGCCAAGTCCGTTCCGCTGGATGTCACCAAATTCTACACACACTGCGTTAAACGGTACTGTGAGTAAGAATCATAAATTTCTTCTCCCTACTGCCCCCATTTGGCTGGTATGTGAACTGCAACCTGTTCAAGCTCACGCATTTAAAGTACTGGAGTGCACCTCAGTGGATTCAGATAATAACAATCATAAACTAATGATGGTTATAATCCTTAATAAAAAATTGAAATGTAATGTGTGCCAATATTTGTAATTAGAGGTCACTTGCTTCCTTTTTCCAGGCAAAACCAGCCTGGTTCAGATAAAATAGAAATCAGCCCACAGGCTGATCTCCGCAATGGAGCGAGCCAAATTTCAAGGTCAAATTTGTTAAGTTAAACCACTGATTATTATTAATTTGGGGTAATTGGAATAGAAAATGATCTAATAATTCCACATTTAAAACAGCACATTAAGTGCTTGATGATGTAATGTAGCTTTAAGTCGGATTACGACCAAAGACTAACATCAGGTCAGTGTTTATAGAAGCAGCAAGAGACATTTGCATTTCACCACACACCCTGTTGCTGTGGTCACTGATCTTTATGATGGGCTCATTCTTCCGCAGGTCCCAGACAACGGCTTTCCCACTGGGGTTGGCAGAGGCCAGGATGTGTTGCACCTGCCTGTTCCATGAGACAACGCTGATGTCTTCCGCAGGCTGGAGACGAACGAGAAGATGGGATGAGAATAATACATGGCGGCCTGAGAAATATGTAAGACTGAGTAACTGCACATTTGGAATTGTGTGTATTTTGAAAGATAACTTATTCATCATGCATTTGTAATTTTTTATCTTTTGAATCCTCAATTGCCAACACTACTGTATCTTCAATCAGAAATGTGCACGCAAATCCAAACGCATGCACTCTAAAGAAAATTCAGCACTGAAAATCAAACCACTTTGTCACTCACCAAATCAATTCCACTGTTTCAAAGATTACCCCATTAAATCAATCCTATATTAAACATCTGCTTAGATCACATTACTTATTATTATTTAATGAATGCAGTTATTTACTGGACAACACCACTTGAAAGTTGAGATTAGTCGGGCATTAGTATTCTCCAACAAACCAAGCCAAATCCCACAAACACACAATAGTTCAAACAAACAAAACTCGGGAGACCAGTGTTCTTACCTCTATAATCTACAAGGAAAAGTGAAAACAACAGCTTAAATTCAAGCCTTGTTGGGGATGCTCTGAACTTTTTATCACAGCATAAAATACATACAGTATGTTTTTCAAAAACAGGTCACTTCAGCAGCATCGGGTTCTAATGTATAATCACCTGTGACTTGGCTCCGGGCGTCATTGGATTGTTGAAGTTGTTGAGATCCCATATGTAGATCTCTGAATCGTTCGCCCCTGACGCCAGAAGATTACTCTGAAGGAGAGATGCGTTTAGAGATCAAATTAACTGCGGGTAACACAGAGCCATAAGAGCCAGCCAAGAGCCAGCCTAGAGCCAGCAAGCCTTCTTCTTGACAAAAAAAACGAACTCTACGCAGAGCTACTATTCTAAAACTAATATTATTAGCATGGTGAAAAAGCCCAAAGATGGCCGCTTGGAATGGGCCTCACATGTGCATCACTTGGAACCTTCCTATAGAAGGACAAGAGTACAAGGTCCTTGCCGGCATCATTACCTGAAAGGGGTTGAAGTCCAGTGCTCGCACTGGGCCCGTGTGCTTGTCCGATTGTCCTACTACGGCGTCTGCTGCAGATCCTAGTATGGCTTCCACGTTGTAGACCGTTAATGCACCGTTTTCACTGCCACTGACCAGTCTCCCTCCAGCACCATCTGCTCCAAGTCCAAAATTCACCCATACGATACTATGCAGCCTAAAGAACACAGACATATTTGATATCCTTTAATTTCCATTCATAACAACTGTACATTACTGCCACAGGCCAACAGTCAACAATTTGATTCAAACTATGCCATTTTAGATAATTCTCTTGCACAATCGCCACATTGCATTTGTACCACTCTCATGCTGGTATGTGCATAGAACAAATATAACTACTTGACAAGTTTGAGTCTATGTGCACATATTGCTTGTGTCTATGTGTATGCTCCGCAACTGTAATAGTCACCTGTTTGTGGTTGGCAAGGACCCCTTTAGCTTCATGTCTAGTGAGGGATCGGCAAAATCCATCTCAAATATCTCAAGGGCTGCAGTGGTGTTGAAAGAGGCATCAAGCTGCTGTGCTGATGTACCTGTAAATTGACCAAACGCATTAAAATAAAATATAGAAATATGCTGCCTTCAATTTGAAGTAACACATCTAGAAGGATTGCATCAACTATTACATATAACACAGTGAATATATTGATATATAGGCATTACAAACAAAATTGGAAATGGGTTTAAAATAACCTAGGGCCAGGTAGATGGGATGGTGCGAAGCAGGGCTCCACGCCTGGTGGGCGGTCCTCTGGATCTCCTTCAACCTCATCTTCCTCTTCAGGCGAGCACTTCCTATTCCCTGGATGGTGAAACAGACACCAGTAAACGAATGGAACTTATTTCGTTGATATACATTAGCTAGGATATGATTTATACTAATATTCATTGGTCGTTGGTCTCCATCATTATACACACGGTCGTCGACTATTACATGAAATAGCTCATGATCAATCGACTGTTAACATGATTTATTAGCTTTCTGTCAGGTTTCTGTCCTTTACAATCACCATCTATGATAAATATGCTGCGATATAATCGACTCTAAGGAGCATTTAACGTGGCTTTAGGTGAACAGAAGCGACACTTCCTTCACAGATAAGCTTGACACATCTCCCTTCATGTAGCACTGTTAGCTCACGTATGACTACTAAGATGAGTCGAAATAAGAAAAATAACGACTGAACATTTTTACCATAAGATGTCAATCATTGCAAGGTTTTAAACCTCAGCAGACACTCATTCTAATCTCGCTCTGGTGGCGAGGACAAAGCAAGCTGATAGTTTATACTTTGACAGTCAGTTAGCTCCAGACATTGAGCAGACCCACTGCTAGCTAGCAGGAAATAAATCTCACCAACCCATCCCCTTGTTATATCTACGTATTACCGCTGGCAAATCAGAATTGGAGGCTATTATTGGAGGATATTAACAATGTACTCACTCAAGTTTTTAAATGCAGTTGTGGCAGCCTGGTCACAAGAAAATGTACAAAGCTAGCTTGGATAGGCAACAATGCTAGCGGCTTAGCCACTGACATCAACCCAATTATTTGCCGTGTTGTCACTTCGCTACGGTGGCCCACATGGGTAAAACAATTCGCCAATACTTCCAATCCAAAATGTCATGTACACGGACCTGTGTGGAAATCCTTTTTGTCAGAACTTACAAATAAAAGTGTGTACAGGCTGCCTCATATATCATTATTATTCAAACATAAAAATAACAACATACAATGTTTAAGATTTTTAATGGAAGAAATTGTACATATACACATGAAGGTTTCAAATATTATATTTCATAATTCTTGACTTCTTCAGGTTCCACATCAGGGCTGCCACCCCTCTCTAGGTGCAGGTTGTTGTAGGGGAATTGTTTGGGTCCCTGAAAGACAGAAAATTGCAATAAGAAAGAGTTCATATTAATAAAAACTATTTTCTGACAAAACATGGTAAAAATGGCTTTTGGTGACAATTAAGCCTATAAATGTGAGATGAATGTGCATAGTTTATAGTCAGATTCACTCAGAAGTATCAGGATAATTAAAGACATACCCACTAGGTGGGAACTCAAGTATCTTTGACAGTTTGAGTTTATTATCATCATTGTGTAATGTTTATGATGGAAATTGAGGGAGCAAAAGCAGTATCGGCTCCAAATCTCAGCTCAAATAAATCGGTATCGGGTATATCGTCATCGGTTAACGCTGATGAAAAAAAAAATCGGTAACGCCCCTAAATAAAATCCATATCGGTCGATCCCTAATACATATTATGAAAGTATGCTTCATTATGATACCAACCAATATGGTTCTGGTGCATACTTTTAATTACATTGCTGAACCAAAAACAAATGTTCAGCTAAACAAAAGCTCCCTCTGCCTCTCCCTTTCTTCCTCACCATACATCCATAAAATTAAAAGTCAGAAAATACCAGGATATGTTATGGCGTGCGTGGGTGTGGTAAAGGAACATGAATGTTTTCAACTGTACTTACGACTGGTTGGTAAGCTGGGAATTTGTCCCCAAGGTAGAACATGAACAGCATGAATCCGACGAACCCGAACAGCTGTTTGCACATAGTTGCCCAGGGAACCATAGTGGGAGAGGTGTCCACGCGGTTCCTGATTAACATGTCAAAGTCCCAGTGCATCTGCAAATGATCCAGACCAAAAAAATGTAGATTAATGCATGTATATGTTACATTAACTCTCAAGCTATCAACAGTCACTATGCTTCTACTATCCAAATGAAAGTTCAGTAACACATTGACACAGTTTGTCACAATTCATTTTGGCTTGATAAAATAAAGCCAAACCAGGTTTTTGTTCAATTGTGACATTCCATGTATATGGAGGATACAAAAACTGGGCAACCCTATTAACGATACAACTTTATTAAGGTGAGGATCCGATATTGTCCAATAATTGAAATGACTATAACACTTCATGGATGAGTCTAAAATAATTGCAGACATATAAGGTTAAACAATTTAGGTGTCAAACTTTAACAAGATTACTTTTATTCTTATACCTCCAAATCCCATTTCTGACCGAACACGTCTGCTAGGCCCAGCAAGAAACATAACTGTTACTGGTTGAACTTGAAATATCTTACAGGCTCGTTCCAGTTCCTCCTCAGGTCAGGATGGTCCCATTGGTACGCGGGGTCTCTGTCTTGCTGAGATCTATCTGGCAACTGAGGATAGTCGCCGTACCTACAGAGACATACAAACTAACGTTAGATTAGTTGCAACCATCTCAACAATTCATTCATCTGCATGTGTAGCGATGACGTTCAGAAAGTGCCCGACTACACGTTAAAAACATAATATGCATATTATAGAAGGCTAATGCAAACACGTCTATGATTTAAAGACGTACCCCTCGCCATCGTCGGCCAATGGTTTATAGTCCTCAACCCTAATGTTGTATTTCTTGGCTGCAGCAGCAAACTCCTCGGGACTTTTGGGGAATGCTCCAGGTAGCATATCCTTCGAAACTCCAGAGGCTGTAAACAATAATTATATAGTTGTTATTTACAAAGACTATAAGATGACAACTAAACCAACGGGTTGGATCCAGGTTGTTATATCTGACAGTAAAACGTTACTGGGTTTGTATTGCTAGCGCTAGCTACTGATAGCCCGTCAAGGTTATGTTGACATCGGGGCCAGTGCTTCAAAATGTAAGTAAATTAGTAAGGTATATTGCTCCGATATTAATGGGAAAACAAATCAACATCTCACCTGCTCTGCACGCCGGCAGCAGCCCTGAAATACCAGATATTTTCCCTTTTGAAAGGGTCCGGACCCACCGCTGAAAGCCAACACCAGCCATTTTTTTGACACTGGCTGCTTTGCGATACAAATGAAACGCGCATGTGCGTGTGAATCTATGGGTCGCGAAAAGGAGCAGATGATTGTACGAAAGGCAAAGTATATTGTGGAATATTATAACTTATAAATTGTAGTTTGTCATTCAAACAGAACAAAGGTCGAGAAATTCACAAGAGTTGTGATGAAGAATTATACTTATTGTGTTGAAGGACTACATTTCTCCAACATCGGAAAACCGTTATAGCCTATCAGAAATCAGTTTTGCCTAAATTATGCATTCCCGCTTGTGAACTTGTGTAAACCAGATTTCATTGAGGATAAATACAACAGAGGCATAAATGTTATTTATTCATGTACTAATTTAGCACATATTTATTTTTGTTTGATTTACAACATGGCTGTACTGAGAACCGACTAATAAATTCAACACCAATGGTCCAAGGAAAGCCGTCCTCCGAATGAATGCACTAAATCTCAGAGTCTTGCTCATCCTCACCATCAGATCCAGCTCAGGTGCATGTCTGCATTTACAGAGCGATCGTCACTCTACCACGGATGTTGAACACATATTTTGGCAAAATTAAGACATTTACTGCTATAGTAGTTCAGTAATATCTCTTTCCACAGTTGCAGCAGGACAGTGAAGTTCATAGCTGAAAGACAAAATAACACGGCTGTCTATCTGTATTTGGAATAGAATTTGTGCTAAACCACATTATTTGAAATTTGAATATTAACTTATTCTTACCGTCTGAATGGCACACCATCTGCTGTGATTAGAAATTTTTCAAAATTCCACCGAATGTCATTGACTCGGATAGGTGACCAGTAGAATTTCTTGATTTCTCCAATAACAGGGTTGACAAAAGGCAAAGAGTCCTATAGAGATTAATATACGTTAGACTTGACTAGAGTAGATATTAAACGCTTTGTTTCCATGTACGGTGCATTAAGGATAAGCCAATAAACTGCCCATTACCTTGAGATAGGTGAAAAGGGGCTCTTCGCTTAACCCATTAACCTCTACCTTCCCAAACACAGGGAACTTGGGTACGAATCCCCCACCCGGTCGCACATACTTAAGAATATTTAGTGTTTCGCTGTTCAGCTCTGCAACATAACGAAAACATACAAAAAAGGATGTAAAGAAAGAACAAAACTAAATAACACGAAATATTGGGAGACAGCATTTCACACAGTGGTCATTTCAGGGCCATATGGTTTTCCTCTTTTCGAACAGTAAGGTTGATGCTGTTTCAAGAATAATGATGAGGGTTCTACGGACATTTTACTAGACATTTACTGATCAATAATGACACTTTTGGATAACAAAACAAAATGGAAGCCTTAACGGTGTCTTGCCTGGGGACTGGAGACCAAATTGGTTACAGCAGAACCCTAGAACAGTAAAGTGGAGGCCCCCGAACATATCCATCAGTGCATTCAGTCGGTGGTGCTGTGGAAGGAGAATAACAGTAGCAGTAACGCCAATTTTGTTAATAACAAGACGAAACACACGCACAAACACACATGGATGTATCGTGTTCTGATTGTATCTATAAAGTATTACCTCCTCTATTGTCGAGCCTCAGAAAGTGGCCAGGTTGACAATCAGAAGCACCTTACCCCTGTATTTACTGAGTGGTACAGATTGGCCATCAAGGCTTTCTGCAATAAAATCATAGATTGATTTATCACACATGTTGGTTCTTGAGCTTGTGGTGGCTCGTTGTGGGGGAGAAAGTTCGCCACCCTGTTTGCTCACCTTCTTCAATGAAAGACAACTCTTAGGTCAGCAGTTTGTCAGCATGGTTGACTCCATTGTTCCGCAACGCAGAAGTGAACTACTGACATTATGCTCAATTGTTCTTCTACACATAGGCCAAAGGGCTGCCTTTAACCCTACCCCCCCCCCCCCACACACACACACACACATAAACATCTACCGTCCCTCCGTTCAAGATTATAGTCTTTAGAGATCATGCTGAAATCCATTATTCGAGTGTACAGCCAATTCGCAACACAGTTAGATGCACTGAGTCTGACCAGAATAATGACTGGGGTCTAAAATAAAATGAGATGCCTTCGGGATCTCTTTCTTTTTGCAGACTTACGGATGACATGTGGCTTTTATATAAGAATTAGTAAAATTCCTCATTTTTGGCAGTCAGGCAGCTATACTGCAACAGGTTGGCCTCTCTCTCTCTCGCTCTCTCGCTCTCTCGCTCTCTATCTCTTCTGCTGGAGTTTTGCAACCACTCGGCCCACCACCTGGATGAGTAGATGACAAACAAACTGCACATTTTCTTTCCAGTAACTGACCAAATAGATATTTATAACCAGCTGGTCACCTCCTTCTCCTCCCACAGCTTCACCACCTCCTCCTTCTCCTCCTCTCCTCCACCCCAGCTCAGAGAGTTGCCTCTAAACACCAGTTTGTGAATCTCAAGGCTTTGTTCTTGAACAAAGAGGACGGCCCCTCATCTGCCCGTAATTGGGTCGTCTCTTGGAATGTGCTTGATGTCTGTGCCTGGACCACTTCCAATAAAGGCCCATCACATCCATCCATCCATCTATCCGTCCGTTCATCCCATTCATTTTTTTTTTCATCTGTCCTTCCCACCCTTCGTCCATCCAACCTATCTGCGCTCACGGTACAGTTTGGAACAGTCTGCGTCTGGAATGCACAGGGTCTCAGTCTCGAGCGGCCTGGCTGCATTGCATTGCACCACCTTGTGTGTATGTAGGGGTGTGTAGGGGTGGGGGGGGAAGCAGTCTAGCTAGATACACTACTACAAGGCTGATCTCCATGTCACTGGGAGTTACCACCGTGACATTGACCATGGACAGATGGCCAACGTTGGGAGGGGGGGGGGGGGG
>JAOPUD010000070.1:8240844-8251075 GCA_027122715.1 Trisopterus minutus
GATGTGGCTGTGTTTGGTGCCTGACGGTTTTAACATTAAAACAAATTACTTAACCTTTCCAACATCCCGTGACAAAAAACAGGAAAAATGAAAGATAATGGGTGATTATTCACAGAGGGATCCCATAGATAATAATGATACCATCAATAACCACCGCCATACTCTGGGGTCCTCATCTCACGTAAAAAAACAAAAAAAAACAAAGAACATTTAACGGAATTACTTCGTTTTTTTTTCTTATCAGCCCTAGTACGAACTTCAGCCGCTCGGCTGGAAAAACACAAAAAGACGCTGCTCTCTGAACAAGAGTACGGGAGCAGAGCATTGTTCAGAGTGGAAGAAGGAACTGACACCCAAAGGTAGTCTGAGTCGGACAGCAAGTAGGCGGAAATACACTGCTGCTCGCGGTGGATCCCGATCAACCGTCGTCTGAGAGTGCATTTTCGGGGAAACAACTCGAGCAGAGCCACAAACACACACACACACACACGGAAGAGGGCCGTTCTTCGCCCGGCCTTCAACGCTCACGGCCGGCGAGTGGCCCGCGGACTTGCAAAGTGTTGCCGCCTGTGCTCCTGACAGACGCAATGAACAGCATTATCCCTCAGAGGCAGGGGGTGGCGTGGGTGTGGTCTTGGCCGCAGGGGGGCTCTGCTCCACGGGCCTCTGCCCACAACCTCTTGGATCCTACGGAGGAGGCCTGTGATGGTGGGTGGTGGTGGGGGGGGGTCTATACAAAAGACCCTTGAAGAACAAAAACTGTGCGGATCAGGCTTGGATTTTGGAGAAGGAGGGGGGGTTGGGGGTGGATGGTGGTGGGAGGGAGTAGAAGAAATCAGTGCTGCCGCCAGACCGAGACTGGCACCGACATGTGGGGAGGTGTGTGTAAGGCAATCTACAGAACAAATGAGGGCACAATCGCCTGTCATATTTCACATTTTCTCCCTTCTAAATAAGACAAAGACCGCCGTGCGACGCGGTTGAGCGCGGTGCTCTCTCTCTCTCCCTCTCTCTCTCTCTCTCTCTCTCTCTCTCTCTCTCTCCCTCGATGAGAGGAAACAAACAGATGTGGAAAAGCATCTCACGCGTCTCAGCCACTGTGGCCGTGTCTCTCTCCCCCGGCTGCCTCAGGTGTGGTGATGAATCTCTTTGAGAGTGATTATGATGGCGCAAAGTGATCAAGCAAATGAAATATCCGGGGCCTGTGCGTATAACTCAGTGAGGTGAGGTGGGTTTTATAGTCCCTGCTCCGGGAGGGCCATGCCGTAGCGTTTGTGCATGTCCCGGGCAATTTGCGCCTCCAATTTCGACGTCTTTACACCAAGTCAGCATCTCCGGTTGTCTTGAGCTTTTGAGTGTATGTTGTCGCTGGTTTGTTGACTATTATACAGCTTTAAGACTGAGACTTCCCTCTGTTGTGTCATGCGTTAAGGAGTTTTCAGGGAAGTAAGATAGGGTGTTGAAACACTTCACCATCACAAATGTGTTTGTTGTCTGTGTCCTTTGTCGTTGGATTCAACCAGCCCGTCATTAATATGATCAGTCGGTCAATCAGACGGTCGGTGAATCAGTCTAACAAGAAATACTGTTGGTGATTCAGCCGATAAGTCAAACAGTCAGCAGTCAGGCGGTTAGTCGGATTGCCAGACATTCAATTCAGTCGGTCGGTGAGTCAGTCAGTGAGCCAGTCAACCAATTAACAAGTCATAAATTTGAGGATTCAGTCTGTCAGTCAAACAGGCAGTCAAACAGTCAGTCGGTCATTCGGTCGGTGGGATTGCCAGTTAGCCAGACATTCAAGTCAGTTGGTCAGTGAGTCGGTCAGTGAGTCAACCAGTCATAACGTTGGTGATTCGGCCGGTCAGTCAAACAGTCAGCAGTCAGTTGGTCAGATAGTAGGCCAGTCAAACATCCAGTCAGTCAGATTGCATCTCCTCAGCTCTCTCTCTCTCTCTGTATGTGTGTGAGCACCATGAGTCCACTGTGATGATCCAGCGATGATAACAGGATCAATAGCTCCTGCCATGTGGACAGCTGTCGGGGCGCTGCATGGCTACTCTCGCAGGGGACACGCTTTTACCAATGCCTCGACTCTCCCCGGGCTGCCGGGGAACTTTACACTTCCTCTGACACACTTGATCTTATAATTTGATCAAGAAAGGTGTCACATTAGGCACATCGCGCATCATAAATGAGAAATATGGGGATTTTATGAACTGCAAATGAGTGCCCCTTCATGGTTGGTTATTTTAGAGTCAAAATATATTAAACAAAAAGGCTGCACTTGATCATGGATTCTGTTCTGTCAGCACTGCACGGTGGCTGCTTGTTTGTCTGATGAATGTGGACATTGAGACTCATTTACGTCTTTTTTTCGACTATTTTTTTTTCCGTTTTTTTATATTTGTTACAAATATTAATATATATATTTTTTTTTTTACATATTTCTCTCATTTATTCATTTACATTATATATTTTATTTCTTAATTTTACTAGGTCAAATGAACTTCAAAAAATAAATAAAAAAGATACCGTAATGATATCGTTCCTGCAATGTGCTTTGAGGGCAAATGGAAGACAACAGGGTAGGGGAAGCCGGGGAGATGTTACTTGAAGAGGAATGAAATTGGTTAATACAAAGGCATGTCGGTAATAACAATGTCCTTTCTCTGGTGACAAAGACAGAGTGGCTGCATTTGGAGCGTACAAGCGCGCAAGACAAGTGATGGCTGAAGGTAGACTTTGGGAGAGTATTTGAATTTCATGTCCAAGAAGAGGCAGCCCATCATTAAAAAACTCTAATTTCTGTGTCAGGTGGAGTTACAGGTAATCGATCATCTTGTCACACCGATTTCTTTTTTTTCTGCCCGTTCAAAGTGAATTCTACTTCTTTCCAATTAAACTTGTTGCTGAAAAAGAAAATGTCTCTGGCTATTAAAGGTACATTTTGCCATGTAAGGTCTTTTTTTTTCTTCACCAAAGGGAATTTCAGAACATTTCCGCAGGCAGGAGCCCAAGGGAAATAGTGGCTTCTGTGTATTTCCTCATGTATAGCTGATGTGAACACAGTGGTTCCTTTGATCATTGGGGTTTGTCATTAAATATCATAAATACTGTACACAGATGTAAAATATGTTTTCGATCTGTATTACTTAATTGCTTCATTTTTTAACAAAGTGTGAACGCTTATTCTCTTACAAAGAGGTGTACTTGTACGTTTGCCCTTAGCTACGTTCAATTCCCATAATCGACTAGCCTTTATGAGTGTTAAAAGAGTTTAAGAGTGAACCCACAGCATATCACAGTAATTATACTTCATTGCATTGGCCCTGCAACAGCTACGACAAAGGCAGCCTAGTCCCTGGTAAATCTCATATTTCTAAGGGACTTTCTCTACAACACCACACATGGACCGAATGCGGTGTCGGCTGCCGCTGACAGGCAGGTGCTTCAGTCGTCGGAGAGCAGCCCTGACAAGATGACAGCCACTCCCTGAACGCCGCCGACGTCTGACACCGCCGCCACCAAGGCACTGGCTTAGCTCTGCATAAAAAGCCATTTATTGGTACATTTCTAAATGTTAACGCTTGTCAGCTTCAATTCCTTTAAAGAACCTCACCCCACACACACCCCCCCACACCCCCATTTCCCCCCTCACCTGGGGGGCCGGGGCAGGAAGAAAAAGTCCCTGACAGACAATGACGGAGGAGGGAGCGCCACCGCTAACGGCCACGGCTAGCGGCCTCCGGCAGGCCCACCCGGGGGGCTGGGCCGGCTTCTGTCCCAGGGTCTAATTTATTTATGTGGCTAATCTTCAGGGGGTGGAGTGGCCGTGCTCAGAGGTGTGTCATTTTATAGAGGGAACCACTGGAAGAATCACTGACCTTGCCAAGACATTGCTGTAAAACTCTGATTCATTTCAATTAGCAGCCGGCGTCCATCTTGGCAGATCCATTGACGAAAGGGAAGGTGGGGTGGGGGTTGATGTGGGGCTCAGACATCTCTTTCTCTGAAAGAGAGCTCTCCTAAAAGTTGGACAGAATAAAGAGGTTTTCAGTTAGTTCTACCGTGTGGTTCTAGACTTCACTCCAGAGGACTTGGATGCTTCTCCATTCCATCCATCATTTGCAAAACACACTCAGATGTTTTTTTTTCTTTTCTTCATCAGGAGAATTTAAACATGTGACCTCCAAGAAGGCTTTCAGAGTAGGATAGGTAACTTAACACATCAAGAAACCCCCCCCTTCTCACGAGACCTCCCAGAGGTCGGTGTAGAGGAAGTCTATATTCGGACAGAGGAGCAACGGCACTAGAAGGAGAGGAGATGAGGAGATGGAGCTTTGATTAGCAAGAGCATTCCCAGCATGCTCGGCGATGACAAATGAGTGACTCTGAAGGATATCTAAGGCGATCAGGATAAAGCACCAGTCATTCCAAGGACCGGCTCTAATTCTAGTTCCAATTAGACTTTAGCGCCATACGCAAAGTGGAAACTGTTCCCATGGCATTTTGGCCTATCAAGTGTTTCTCTGGTTTGCTTGAAACCGAATGAATAAAGAGAATAATTAAAGTGATAACAAAGGCATAACATTTAAATCATTGAGGCACCACATCTGGGATCGCTATGTCACAGCGATGCCGTTTTTGCCCTCCTATTCGGCGCCCCATTCTCTCTGCTTGAGAGCAGAGGCACAAAATGGGGAATAAAGAGAAAGGAGTGGGGAAATACGGGAAAGATTGTGACATTAAAAGGTAGAAAGCGAGAACGCAAATAGCCGTTCGGCTTTAGCGTTATTAATGACTCCTCAAAAATGTCTGACTTTTCCAATCTCTCCTAGAAGCGCATGAAAGAGTCTGCAGATGAAGCTGACCTTCAAAATGTTCTTTGGTCTTTAGTTAAGAAATTCACTCGCCATTATGGCATCATTAAGGAAACAAGGATAAAATTACTCCATGGTTAATGGCCTATAGGATCCCCCACCAAAATTTGTTTCAGATCTAATAAAACTGTGCTTAACACACTCGAATGAATTATGAGGACTCTTATGCTGGGTATTAAAATGGGGAAAATAGATTTTCGTGAGCTTGGAGGACTGGACTTTCAAATCAGATAGTAGAATGGGATTTTCTGGGCGATAAATTCCACTATGTCTCAATTTAATTTCTTTCAACCCTTAATTCCAAAGGTATGATTGATTCTGCGGTTTTCCCCGCCTTTATCAAAACCAGTGTACACCCATTCCCCATCCTATATAAACACCCACGGATACAGTTTATCGTCTATTATTTAACAAATATACACAATGTCTTTGTTCATACTGAACATAATTAGACAAAAGACAATGCAATCAACTTAAAAAATAGTGCCATTTAGAATTGATGAGTTATTCCAAAAAAAACAACTTGTATTTACTTAGCATGCTGTTCTGATAGAAGGTTCTGGAGCCCTGGCTATTAAAGTGTTTGCATGGTGGGGGAAAGGGAAAGCAGGCAATAAGCTGTTATGGTAGATAAATGAAGCTGTGGGCCTCCCTGAGTCCCTGATGCTGTCACGTAGAAAACCTTGCAGAGAACCTGCCGTGCTTCCTCCGGTTTGATCACACACACAATCTGATATTGCAAACCAAAGTACGGATGCCATTGTGAAATACACACTTATTAAAAGAGAGAGGGGGGGGGGAGGGGGAAAGTTAGCCCGAGATGGCGCCACGGAGAGGTGGTGTGTGTGAGGTAATGGCATTTGCTCTCTTTAAACTTTAATCTTTCCTATTAATTCCATGCAACTGGAGAATGTACGAGAGTTAATGTTCCATGAACGTGTTTCTCACTCCGCAATCTCTTCGAGCTAATTACCTTCAGGTGCTAAATGGGAGGAAATTGCCATCCATTTGGATGAGAAAAATTTCACCTCCTGTTCCCTAGTGAAACATTTTTTTGCAAGGCGTAATAAAAAAAAAAAAAAAAAAAACATGCCGAAAAAGGAAGATGGGCTCAGCAAAGGTAAACAGTGGTCGTAAACACTGCTGGTCTCCTGGTCTTCCTTAACCCCGGCCGTCTGATACAGGACACCACGGCGGTCCCCTCTCGCTCTCTTCCCCGGCACGCCGCTCAGCGGGTGGAGGTCGCCCAGAGGTCAACAGGTGCTCTTCTTGACAAGGGGGAATGGAGCAGATGTTTGATTGGCATGAATCATCTAAACGGGCCCATTAAAAAGTTATGATGTGAAAGGAGAGGACTCGTGGTGCCGGGGACTCTTTTTAATAACTGTTTTGACGGGTAAACAGAGAGGAGACCTTATGAAGTATCGCTGCATTCAATAAATACCACCCAAGGGGAGGGGGGCGGGTGGTCTGGATACTATACTATCACAGTACATACATACTAATTTCCAACTCATGGTATAGCTGTTAGCCACTGCTGACCCATTGGATACTCACAGTGTACGTATCGTATTCTCATCGTTTACTCAAGGTGTACTCATTTGATCAGTCACTTTATACTCATTGTATTCTCATGGTAAACTCCTGGTATACTTATTGGATGCTCCTGGCATTCTCATTGTACACTCATTGGATACTCACAGTAAAGCCTACTTCTTGTATACTCATTGGATACTCACAGTATAGCCTACTTCTTCTATACACACATTGGATACTCATGGGTTATCCTTCTCGTATACTCACATTGGATACTCACTGGATATTCATTGTATATCCTTTTGCTACACTGAATGGATACTTATGGTCTACTCATTGGCTATTCATAGCATACTACTTCTATAATACTGAGTACATCACTATGGCAAACACACATTTTCTTACTATTCTCCTTTGTGCCTACAGTTTAAACCAGTATCTCTCTAGCAAATAGTTTCGAAGCTGTTCACTGAGGAAGGGCTAAGATGTCTCGCAACCTCACAGAACTCGTGTGTGTACCGGGACCCCGTCGGCAGGCCCCCGTTGCTGCAGCAGCGTGCAGCCCTACTGACAGAGTTCACCAGGCTCCCCCAGCAAAGAGGCAGCATACGAGGGGAGGAGGGAAAGGAAAAAGGCCAGCTGGGATGGGTGGGCCACAGTGTGATCACTCACCTTCATCCCTGATTTGTAGTCATTATCCTTACCAGCATTTGAAGATCAAAAACAAGGACGGCAAGAGTGATAGGGGGGGGGGGAGGGAGGCGGGAGAGAGGAAAAAGGCAGAGATAGAGAAAGAGAAGCGGCAGGCTGGGTGAAGGAGGCTGAAGGGAATGGGGTGGACGTGTGTCTATCTGTCCCAGCAACTGTCATTTGCCCCTTATTTGGTGGATGTCGGGGGTGTTGATGGCTGCGATGTTTGGGAGTGGGTGGGGTTAGGAGGAAGGTGGATAGGGGTGATAGCACCTTAAAACCAACCAAGCTGCAAAAGCAATGAATATTAAATTCATGCCTAAATAACTCGCTCGATGTGAAGAATTACAGTATTATAATTTTAGATTTGTCATCGATGGGACACACCGGCTCAAACCAGAACAACGATGCACATCGAAGCAATGTTTTCGCCTGTTATAATCGGGGTACTAAAATGTATCATCTGACTAATAAAGCAAATATCATTGGTTTTGAAAATAGACAAATAGCGACATGGTATTGAAAATAGACTGAAACTTTGAACATTTGAACACATAAATTCATTGAACACACAAAAAATAAAGCGTGTAATTACATAAGCAATGTCATCTTCTCCTTACCCAGCCACATCCCATTCAAAGTGTTTAATGTTGAAGGACTCCCATCAGGCTATTGTATAAATTAGACAAACCCTCACTGTGTTGGAATCTATCCCCAACTGTTTGTGAGAGAAAGCCGAGATCCCCCACTCCCCCCGTCTTTAGATTTAATTATCCTTTGTTGTTCTTTTTATCTACCTTCAAGGATTGTCCGCAGTAGGGGGTTAAAAGAACGGGAAGTGGAAAAGTCGAGGGGGGTGTTTGATAGCGAGCTCATAGTATGTGGGGCTGGTTTGTCCTCTGTTTGATCTGATTTCTTAGAGTGACACAGCAGGAAATGAAATATGAAACCAACTGGTAGCACAGTTTAGTGAACAACAGCGAAAAACAAAGTGAGCAAACTTCCCCTCTGAGCATTACTTCTTTAATTTAGCTAGTACCTAGTTTTAACTTTACTGAGACAGAACATAATGAGAGTTGCACTGTGTGTTGTGAATAGAACTCCTCATTCCACACAATATGTGCTTTTGTTTTGACAAAAAAGGGGAACAATATTAAATTACCAACTTCATATTACAACAGGGTGCACTCGTGCAAACACCTTTCAAATCATACTCATTGAAATATGTTTTACCTTGCATAATGTCAAACTCTAGATACTGCACAAATCTCCCCCTCACAATACAAGCCTCCGACATAGGCCTACCCAGCGAAATGTACATGCCATCGTTCATTGGATGTGAGTTATCCACAATGGCAAGATTTCCACTTATTGATTTATTAGACCATCTGAAAGAGCTTAGCTTTTTCTCCTTGGAGGGAGCAACACATGTAGAACATTGGCTGAATTGATGTTGTTAAATAATTGACCATCATCCAAGACTGCATGTGCAGTCATTCAAGCCAACTGGATGCAATAAAGGAACAAATAAATAAATAATGTAAAAAATAAGACTTAACTTTATTCTGCCTTCAACAGTGTATTTTCTGAGTCAAAGTCCTTTGGTAAATATCCCAATATAGTATGTTTAAGTCTCCAGTACAAGCAAAATGATAGATTTCATCCTCAACTGTCAATGATTTATTTTGCCACGTCAATTTTATGAGCAGGATAATGAAAGTGTGGAGCACATAATTTAACTGTAGAATAATGGTGAGGAGAGAGCGAGAGATTAACTATTACCATAAACATTACAATTTTTTATGAGCCCTATTGGTTTTTGTTTTTAATCTGTTTTCCAGCATTTCGATATTCTTTGCATGATAATTTCACTTGTAAAGAAATCTCGGATTAGTCTGCCTTTGACAGTTGGAAACGGGAGGGGGTCTGGGAATTCACTAATCAAACTTAGTGAATTCTGAAAGATTCAAACGTGCAAACCAAAACATTGGCGAGTGATGCTCTTGGCAGGTGCAACCACTCCCCTGCCAAACTGTCACCATTTAGGCTGCCGATAACGCAGGTAATTGCATTTCCAGAAGAGCAGGACCAGATGAAACATGCTGTGGACAGATACCGCTGGCACATTGGCCCCTTCTGTCGGAAAATTTCATTTTTCCACAAGGAAGCCATGAATGCTAAGGCTGAATCCAAATCCGTTTTTCCGCACTTTATCAGTGTGTGGCCCACCAAGTGGGGAGATGGAGGTAATTCATTCAACTGAGACCCACCACCCTAATCCAATTTCCAGCCTCCCCCAGCAAGAGATAATTACAAGTATTAAAGCTGTTAGGACAGGGGGGGGGAAAGGCCCTCACTGTGGACCTCTGCTGCAGGCCTTGGAAGTATCGACTGAGCAGCGGAAGGGGTCGGGCGGGTGAGGGTGAGGGAGGGGGTGGGGGGGGAGGGCCTTGTCTGCTGGGAGAACTCAAGCTAAGATATTGTTCAAAACTAAGAAAGTGTGTTAACTAATGAGGCAAAGGGAATCTCGAGGTATAAAAGGACATCCACAGCTAAATGTCATCACAGGCCCCAGGACATTTTTTTTTCTCTCTCTTTCTGTCTCTGTCACTTAAGAGCACATGAACAATTGATCGTTTCATCTGTAAAGACAAGTATGGCTTCCTGCACAATCAGTATGCATATAATCCCGCTTGGAGTCTCCTATGGTTTCTAAATCTAACACAAACCAAAGGACGATGGCCGCCGTGGCCCTCCAGACTCACATCCCAGCAGCTCTTCTTCGTGACATTGCCAGGTGCGATTTGCTAGACTCAAGTGGGGTACCTATCTAATTTGCAGCGCATCATCAACTCCTAATTCCCTCTACTGCAACGAATATGGAAGAAAAATAAATATATGCATTTTGAAGACTCACCTCCCATTACTTTGAGTTGTTCATTTTTCTTTTAGTGCGCAAAGAAAACGAGTTGACTGCTATTAATTTGCAAACTTCCCCTACTCCTCCCGTCAAATGATCAAATACGCCACCAAAACCAAAGACATTCTACCGTTTGATGTCTTTGATGTGGAAGAGGGACAAATGAGATTGCAGAAGGAGGGTGAGAGGGGGGGGGGGGGGGTGA
>JAOPUD010000070.1:8273130-8286885 GCA_027122715.1 Trisopterus minutus
GGGGGGGGGGAGGGAGGGGGGGGGGGGGGGGGGGGGGGGGGGAGGGGAGGGGGGGGGGGGGACATCCCATAAGGAGGGAATCTCAGATCTCTGTTGTTCACCACCATGGTGCATGCTGAAAACACAAGGCCCTCTGACAAGAGCATAGGTCCCAAAGGCCAAAAGGCAAGGCATGAACTCAAAGAATCACTCACACGTCATGGTTATCACTGACTAAGCTACAATATGTTGCCGGTCGTGTATGCTTGGAGACACAACATGCTCCCTGTAGACCAATTACTCTTATATTTTGGTTGGAAACGCTGACAGTGTATCTGAAGAAACCATGGATGCGCTACAATGAAGCCACTTTTTTTCTTATAGCTCACTGACTTCAACAAAACATTTGGGGGAAATGTCACCTACCTATACTGATATAGAACAACCTTTGGTTGTGATTAAATAAAAAATGTCATACATGTTATTAATATACTCTCAATACTATAGCTGTGGCAGAGGAGATAATGCAACATATTCTCAAATATGTTTCAGAGATGGAAGGAAGGAATGAAGATAAAGCAATATTCTAGCTCAACGAAGTATGTTGCTGAGGTTTCATTATTTATATGGATTGCGAAAACCTCCCAAATTACCTCAGCTTATTACACAAAATACTTGTCCTGTGTAACACCACCATTAGCTGACATTTCTGAATATTCAAAAACCACTGAGGCATGAGACACATTTGATCATCTGCTCATAACGAAACCGTGAATGCACCATTTATCACCTTGTTACAAATGATATTAATAGCTGCCTGTTATTTAATGTAAATCCTTTGTGACAGGAAAATTGAACATCAGTCAGCCATACCGATTGTAATTCGGTTTCTATGGAGGGTGTAGGCTGAATTACACTATTTCGTGCGTTAAATATAATAGGACACATTTGCTCACACGCACCCCACTGCATGCGCTACCTCACACAACTGTGCATGAGGAAACAATGAAGCTGAAATGTATTAAGATGCCATCTGAATTCCGTTGAGAAGTTATATTGCAAAACAAACATAGTTCACACACGTTTGGGGTAGACCTATAAATGATAGGAAATCGTTTTGTTTTTTTTAAGCATATTCAAACTATAAACATCGTTGGCGAAGTATGGCAATAGACGCAAAATCCATCAGGCAATACCCACCGTTCAATCTGTTCAACGCAACAAGTTGCTGCGAAAGATAGCGTGACCGCTTACATCCTCTGTGATATAGTCCCTAAAGTGAAGTTTGTCCTTCGTGGGCGACTCCAGAAAGGTAACAAATCCCCATTCTGTCAAAAATCCATTAACATTTAAATGATCGATTATCGATTTACCAAGAACTAAAATGAACTATATTAGTTGTCGATAGTTACGTCTTGTTGCGCTCTCATTTTCTCGACCCCTCTCCAGTTTGAGAGATCGTTCAATTGAGTTGCAAGTCAGCAATTGCAACTCACTCAATCACAGGGTAACTCAGGTCAACGACACGCACTAGGCCTACCTTCTCGTTTCTGTCTACCTTCACGTAAAGTGCATTGTTTATTAACTTGTTAATTATGGACAAAAATGGACAATAACTTTTTTATGTATTTTTATTTTAATACGAATTAGAAAGACATATTCTGAGAGTAGGCCTACATACTTTTATTTTGCTAATTATTTAAGTATAAATTAAGGAGGCAAATACTACCATCTAGTGTACAACATTATGTTGCGGGTTTACATCTCTGGTTTATTACGGGTATACTAATTACATACAACGGTATGCGAAAATATCTTGCATTATATTTAAATGTAATATATTAATTAATATACATTTTAGTCAGTAAGTTGTGTATTTTCTGTAGGCCTATATAATACATAGCTGTGCCAAACGAACTACAATTCCCGGCATCGGTCCATTAGTGATGACGTAATCAGAGACTCTTCAGGAAGGTTGCAAATTCTGTTGCGTCAGTAGCTTGCGCACTTACATCAAGAAAGGTGAACAATTATCTAATCTGTGTTGGTAAGTAATGCGCACACAATTGTTTTGACCATTGATCAAGGTTATCCATGTGACTGGCGTATATAATGTTTCATGTCATCCATGTACAGCCTTAAGTTTGTTATTTTGTGTTTACGCCAATGTGATTAAACATGCTCTTATCTGTTGCGGTCAAAGCTGTTTAACAGACATATATTTGACCGGAATCTTGCATAAACCTATTGATTTGCCATCTGTTTATTGTTGTACGTTTCTCAACAGGGACCGAAACAAATCACAATGTTGGTGGCGAGACTTGCCTGCCTGAGGGCTCTCCCGGTGGCGGGGCTCCGTCCCGTGTTGGCACAGGGCACCCCTGCCCTCAGAAGCCAGGCTATGCCCACATGGCAGCCTTTGCTCAGGAACCATCAGGTATATTTTCATTTCCATTGGTGAGGTCTGCCTAGGTTATATTCGTTGGATTGAGCAGTGACAGCTATCTAGGCATTTTGACGCCCCACTGTGTCTGTGTTGGGGGGGGGGGGACATTATGATCAAGATTCCTGCCTTAGCGTTAAAC
Organism: Trisopterus minutus; assembly: GCA_027122715.1. Lineage (NCBI taxonomy): Eukaryota > Metazoa > Chordata > Actinopteri > Gadiformes > Gadidae > Trisopterus > Trisopterus minutus. Next base: position 8,275,695 of record JAOPUD010000070.1, read on the forward strand.
ATAATTGGCCAGGAATTATTCAACTTGGTTTAGGAATATGTTGTTGTAATTCTGATCATACCAACACTGATCTAATATCAATATAGTTTACGAAGCTTCAAATGATGGTATGTTATCATATCATTTATATAACTTGCATTAAGAAACCACTAATGTTTATAATGTTTTGCTGTCTGTTTACTCTTTCTTTTACTAGGGTTATTCCACCAAGGCCAGGTTTGGTTTCCGTCGTAGCAAGACAGCCAAAGACCAGCTCAAGGAAGCAGCCTTTGAGCCAGCATCAGAAACTGCCATGAAAAGTGAATACAGCCACATAACCCATAAAATCCCTTACTTAGTGTGCAGAACAAAGTGTTGTCGATAGAGATCGAAAAAAATGCCTACAGGTCTTTCTTAAAGCCTAGTTTTTGAGCCACAATTTTCTAATACCACAGTTTTTGAAGCATACTTTACTTATTATTATCATTAGTTCATAGTGCATTTGAATTTGATCGTCAAAGCGGATTAGGTGAGGCACTAAACGTGTTGTTGACTTTGTTTGTAGTTGACGGCATGGGAAGGATGATCCTGGCTGGAGGAGCAGCTGTCGGTCTTGGCGCGCTGTGCTATTACGGACTGGGCATGTCCAACGAAATCGGGGCCATTGAAAAAGCAGTGTAAGTCAACCTAAACAGGAACACTATTGTCAGGCGTCTTCACAGATGCAAGACAAACCAGTCACTGGCAAACCAATACTGTCATTATGATTTATATACTTGATGATCACATGCATGTTGCAGATGAATAATGACCCTAATTTTCCAATAGAATTGCATACTAATGCAAAAATGATTTGTGGGTTTATTAATGAACAAAATGTAGTAATGTAGTAGTAGTAGTTTTTTTTTGTTAAACTCCCTTTATTATCTTATGTTCAAAACGTTTTGAATCATTTCATCATCATATGCAACCCTACACAAGTGAGCATTAACCTACACCTCCAATATATAAAGTACATCCTAAATCATTAGGCTAAGTATCCAGACTAGGGCCCAGTCACATTTCTCTCCCCATAACAAGAACACTTGCTTTGAGTGCCCTTAGCTGCAAGTCAGCTACTGAGTTGGCTAGCATTCAAGGGATGATTTTAAGGGAAAAACAGCATTTGCTCCCATAAGTATTGAGACACCCTACCCATTAGCGGGAACGTGCAAAATCTAGAATTAAGGCTCAAATAGGGGAAGGGGGAGAATTGGGACAGGGCCTAGGTGTTAGACATGTTTTTTCATTGATGTCACCATCTTCACCATGGTCTTGTCTCCTCTGCAGGATCTGGCCGCAGTACGTGAAGGACAGGATCCACTCCACCTACATGTACTTTGCGGGCAGCGTTGGCTTCACAGCCCTGTCTGCCGTGTTAGTCAGCCGGACGCCTGCGCTCATGGGCCTCATGATGAGGGGTTCCTGGCTGGTAAGTCAACCTCTTTCTGTCATGCAATGTCCTGGTTGTGATCATCCACTTGTCTACTTATCTACCTGCGCTTGTCTGCCTTAGCCACCTTCAGACACGACTCGTTCATTTAGTTTTGGATCAGGAGTATTGCGTTTCAGTTGTAGTAGCTTGTAATACGTTTTATTCCAGTTCTCCTGATATATATATATATTTGATCTGCCTGTCTTACATTTCTTACTTTGACAGGAAGTCAGCCGTGTGCTTATCTACCAGCTATCCTTTTCTCAGGGTGTTTCCCTACTCGTTAATGTAGAGTATTGCCTTTGTCATTTAATAACTGGATATTTTCTATTTAGTGTTCTTATGCCTTCATTGCTTACTTTCACAGGCAATGGGGGCTACGTTCGCAGCAATGATTGGCGCTGGAATGCTGGTCAGATCCATATCATACGAGCAAAGCCCTATGCCCAAACACCTTGCCTGGATCCTCCATGCAAGTATGTCTCTTATCAGACTGCATATGTTGTCAGTATGTAACCTTTGTGTTTTCTAGAGCACAGTGATATGGCTGTTAAGTGGAGATGTGTAACACACGTATTTTTGTCTTCTGTATTTTACTGACTGTTATATTAGTATTTTTTAAATACCTTAAATTTGACTCTAGACAGAAACTAAACTTGTAAGTAAAATGTTCACACCATGAATGACTAAGCACTAATGTAAATATATTTTCGGGGTGACTATAAAAAAAACATGAATAGATTTTTTTTCTCCACCCTAAGGTGTGATGGGTGCAGTCATAGCCCCCTTGACTCTCCTGGGCGGGCCCCTGATGTTGAGGGCCGCCTGGTACACGGCGGGCATCGTTGGAGGCCTGTCCACCGTGGCCATGTGTGCGCCCAGCGAGAAGTTCCTCAACATGGGCGGTCCGCTGGCGGTGGGCTTCGGAGTGGTGTTCGCCTCTTCCATCGGTTTGTAAAACGTCATCAAAATCTTCAAAAATCAAAATCTTCAGTAGGGGTGGGGGAATACATTGATTAACGGGAGAATTGTGATTCTTCTCTGCTATGATTCATTATCATTCTAGATTTTTTTTAATCGTGCTTTTTGTTTAAGGTTTGTCGATTTGTGTTTACCTTATTATTTATATTTTATTTACCTTATTGCAATAATTTCTTCAAATACCAAATGACAATCTTCTATGCACTTAACTCTGCTTTCATGCCATGATTGGCCACACCACCTTTCTTAGCACACAGCGGTTCAAAGTACATTCTGAATTAAGCGCTCCGATGTACTGAATCAATTATGATTTGGTAATCATATCTGAATCGAGGTTCGGTTTTAAAACAAATTGTGACCCCAAGAATCTAAATCCAATTGTATTGTGAGACACCAGAAGATTAATGTCCTTCAACTTCAAGCTGTCTCCCATTAGCCCACAGGAATACGTCGCATGTTTACTTAACATTTTATTTTATTTTTACTACTATTCTTAGTCATTAATCAAACGCTTTTATGCGAAGCGACACCATAAGCACCTGCCTATTGACATGGTTATATACTCTCCTCCCTCGTCTGTCGGTCCACCTCCAGGCTCCATGTTCTTGCCCCCCACCTCCATGTTCGGAGCCGGCCTGTACTCTGTGGCGGTCTACGGAGGCCTGGTCCTGTTCAGCTTGTTCCTCCTCTACGACACGCAGAAGGTCATCAAGAAGGCAGAGACATACCCGCTGTACGGCGTTCAGAAATTCGACCCCATCAACGCGTAAGTAGCTGCGATCTGGAGTGTGAAGCCAATGTGAGCTTCACTGGGAGTCGCTCACCCTTGCCACTAGACGACCATGACCCCTATTTGAATGTTCACATTAATAGTCGGGAGTAAAACAATGCTTTGACAACGGGACTTTGTGGGTAGACATGACCGATGTGTTATTCTCTGTCCTGTAGGTGTATGGGGATCTACATGGACACACTGAACATCTTCATGAGGCTGGTGATGATCCTCTCAGGGTCTGGAAGAAAGAAATAGAGGAGTACTGGCCCCCTGGTGTTTTATGTTTTCTGCGTCAACCTTCAAATACTCAAGCACCTTGTACACTCTACTAGCAGTATACCTACAACCAGCCCTCTGTTGTTTTAAAAGTAAATCAAGTTTATGAACACATTGTGGAAATGCTTGCTGTGCTCTGGGGAGAAGCGCTTTTGTTCGCCTTGTTAATTTTGGTATTCCTGATAAGCATTCATAGGTTTTATGAAAAGAGTTAAAAATACAAATGCATTTGTTATTGCTCTCGCTTGCAGAGGAGGAGGTTTGTCAGCATCTCTTAGGGTCTTTGAGATTTCTGAATTGTGTTCCAATTTTATATGTCTATTTATTTTTAAGAGCGGATCATCCGGTTTTGGGAAAGAAAGGGGAAACTCATGAATATAAGATATGGAAATGCTCATGTGTTGAATTTAGCTCATTATTATACAGTGCACAATCTACAAATGCTACTTGTAAGATGGGGTTAATGAGACTTGCCAGATCTGTATCTACATTTCGGAAATCAATAAAGATTATAAAATTTTGAATTGTCTTATTTTGTGCATGTACATTAAGGAGAACATGAAAAAAAAGGGTGTTCTATTCATACACTATAGTATGATTTTGAGTGATTGATGCCAAGTATACTTGATTACTTGAACAAACTCACTTGACCGGCTCATTCATAACCATGAGATACTAGATCATGTTGAGTCCTCTGAGCTTTTCTGTGGATGCTAAGTGCGGGGATAATGACAGCCCCTTTATGATTGACAGCGATATCAGTCAGGGGTAGTTTTTAATAAAGCTGGCTATAATTCTGGACCATAGCCAACAAGCAAGCACAACATAATGGAGATGAAAAACACTAACTGGAATATATTCATTTATGCCACTGCATTTTTATATTTTATCTTAGTGTTGCTTCCATGTGTGTGATTAATTAACCGTAGTTGAGACACCCATCTTAGATTAAATGACTGGATATCTAATAGGCAATATAAACAATCGTGTCAGTGCAGTTCCTACAATGACCGGATAGTGGCAGTAATGCACTGAAAGACATGGAGGATAACCTAAATCTTCAAAGAACAAGAGTCTTTTCTGTGTTGTCAAATATTGTGACATATCAGGAAGTAGGTAATATACGTCCCTGCTAAAAGCATCATTATGAGACAAGTAAGTTGTGTTAAATTAATACAATCTGCACGAAATATGTTTATTTGCCTCGTATATAGATCAATGCAACCCTCGTATATAGATCAATGCAACCCTATTCTCCTATTTACTGACATCTGTTGTCGCCGCGTTGTTCATTTTGCGTAAGCTTTGCGCTGTTCATGCTCAACTGTCAGTACAGATCATAGCTGATGGGTTTAATAAAGGTTGGCACATTCAATAAATCCAGTATTTGGTGTGGTGATTCGAAAGTCAAACGACTAAAGTTAAAGGCAAAAAATCAGGTCTCTCTTCCACTGTGTTCTCCCAGGACGACAATGATGAAGACGTGTCCCTGTTCGATGCGGAGGAGGATTCTGGGCAGTCCAAAAAATCTAACTTGAAGTGAGTCTTCTTGCAACTCTATTTTAATTTAATACTTTACATCCTAGCTACTGTCCATTACAGAAGATTAAAAGTAAATGCTTACATCTATTTTGTATATTTCTAGGCATCCAGTAGCGTCATTCTTCCACCTTTTCTTCCGAGTTACTGCGATCTGTGCATACCTGCTTTGTGAGATTTGGAGTAGCAGCTTCATCGCCTGTATGGTCACTATAATCCTGCTGCTGTCCTGTGACTTCTGGACTGTAAAGGTACTTCATCATGACATGATTAAATGGCGCTACTCTGGATGATCACAAGATGTGTATTGCTTAGAAGTAAACAACATTTCAATGTTTTTATAATGGATAATACCAATCTAAAATTGGGTGGTATCACTTGGTATGGTATTTCAGGTTTCAAGATCGTTCTTCAAACACGTCAGATATACAGGCCTAAGGGGATTATGTCAGCACTTGCAAACTAACTGACAATCTACATCGATACTCAAGACATTGAAACGCATCGATTCTTAAATACTAGACATACTATATATACTCTTGTATAGAACCGTATATATATATATATATATATATATATTTATTTATTTATTTATTCATTAATTTCTGGTGGGAGGGGCAGCAGAAGCTACAGTTTTATCACTATGTACATATCTTAAAAGCAGGAACTTGCTAGTTGTCCTTCATTTTTGTGTGCACGCTTTCCTGGCAAAACCTAAATACACAAATTCCATAATCTATTCACAGAACATCACAGGCAGATTGATGGTAGGTCTACGATGGTGGAACCAGGTGGACGACAATGGAGAGAACCACTGGGTGTTTGAGTCAAGAAAGGTGAGGTGTATACGGCCCGCAAGTGAACTATTTGTTATTTAGTCCCTACTTTAACATCACTTTCAACACTAATATATAATATTCAGGTTAGCTTAATTCGATGGGCTGCATTGTAGAAATGTCCATTGTGTGCCAATATCTTCTAATGTACATTTGCATTTCTTTTCGCCCAACCCTAGGCTACAGGAAAGCAGCAGACAGGCAATTCTGAGTCGCGTATCTTCTGGCTGGGGCTTGTGGTGTGCCCTGTTCTTTGGGTTATATTCTTCTTCAGCACTCTCTTCTCCTTTAAGATCAAGTGGCTGGTAAGTGTTGGCATTGGCTGGCTAGGTTCCTGTGAGGCTGTACACGGGCAGCTCTCTGAAACCTTTTTTGTATTCCCTTGTCTCTCCCACACAGGCTGTCGTGATCATGGGCGTGGTGTTACAAGGAGCCAACCTGTACGGATACGTGCGATGCAAAGCAGGGGGCAAGACCAGCCTGAAGAACATGGCTACCAACTATTTGGGCCGGCAGTTTCTCAAACAGGTGCTGTGACCTTTTGTGTTTGCTAAATTCAAGAATGTCAGCTTTGATTGTTGTTTTATGCTGTTTTTTAATGCAATATATGTTTCCCCGCCCACAGGCTGTGTCTAAAACTGAAGAGATGTGAAACCCTACGACTCTTCCAAGTTTGCATACATCTTAACACCATAGCATAGAGTTTATAAGCTGTTGGATACGATGGATGTTGGGATTGAATGTGCATCTGAATGCAAATTGAAATGAAGATTTCTGTTTTTGTTGAATACATTTTTTCTTTATTACTATTACTTTACGTCAAATAAACACTACCTTGTTAGTTGTTTGACCACCATTGTCAAGGAGTCCAGGACTGCGATGCAACAGCTTTTTTTAATCTGAAAGGGATGTGGTGTGTGTGTGGGTTTTTTTCTACTTCTGAGTATTGGGGCTTGGGTCATTTGATTTGAAAGAATCACTCAAATTAATTTACAACATTGCAATGACAAGACAAGGGAATCCTCCCCTGTCTTTTCCATACATCTTGTTTTTTAGTGTTTGCCTACATTGCCTCTTACTCAATGAATGGTCATATTGTACATGTGGTATAGTAAAGATGGCTATAACGATGTCATGTGTTCAATGCATTTGTAAATAACTAATGTAAAGAGACTTGTGTGGAACGTTCTTCTCTGTGAATACATTTATATAATGTTCCCAACTGTTACCACGCTTTTGTTTTTGTACCACAATAGAGTACAGGTCAAAATGAATTATTTTAGTATGTAGTACTATTCAATTGTATACATGGTTATAATCGTGGTCACCCAAAATATGACCTGCAATTCTAAGAATTCTGGCTTTACGCTAACAATGGTCAAATTAACTAATTTGTTTATAAATTATTTCAAATTTAGTGGTTATCTTTCTTGTAATACTGTATTATTTGAAGAGAACAAAATAAATATGATTACGATCAGCCTACACAGCATGTAAAAAACAAACATGAAAAGCTATTGAAATAATCAGTCAAAGGTAAGGTAATTAAATGAAACAATTAATGTAATAAGATATGCAATTTTAAATAAAATATACCATAGATCCAATTAAGCAAAGTAAACCCTATGTTTTGGTTTTATGCAATTTCTTTGCCTCAACAAACATGGCGTCTTAGTTGTACCCTATGGCTACTCAAGAGGCGGAAGCGGAAAAGACCTGTTTCCTACAACAGCAAATTCAGGAGGTCATTGTTTTGAATAGTAAAGGAGTCTACAATTATACTTAACGCAGTTTGCCATCATTTAATGGGAATATACTCTGAAGCTGAAGATGATCCCAACCGAGGATGCATCCGCAAGGAAAAAGGAGATCGAGGAGAAACTGAAACAGGTCGGAAATAAGTGTCATGGGTGTGAATCGTTAACTAGCTAGATAGCGGTTTAGATAGCATTTCGAAATTCGTTATACATTGCTTATAAATGATTCTGATTTATTCTGATGCCTTGCTTGTGTTTGGTTTGTCGTTGACTACGTACTGTGGGCTACAGGAGCAAGAGACGCTGTCATTCATCCGAGAAAATCTGGAGAAGAGTGATCAGCTGACTAAAGGAATGGTATGAAGAGATACACACACAACCCATCACTCTATTGAAACCGCTACACACAAACACACATACACTCACACAAACTGACCGACAGTAATAAAAAAAGAAAAAATGCCTCATAATAACGTTATTTAGGGTTGCTCGATATGCTCTTCTTCCTTCGACACAGGTCTCCATTCTGTCATCATTTGAAAGCCGTCTCATGCAGCTGGAGAACTCCATCATCCCAGTCCACAAGCAGACGGAGAACCTGCAACGGCTGCAGGAGAATGTGGATAAGACGTTGTCCTGCATGGACCATGTCATCAGCTACTACCACGTTGCAAAAGACACAGACAGGATCATAAGAGAAGGGTAAGAGTTCTTCTGATTACGACATACTGTCATATCTGTGTTATTAGGCTGTATTTCACCCATTGACGGGTTAATGGAGTAAACTGGATTCCAATACAATGTATTTTCTGATTCAGTCCAACGGGAAGACTGGCAGAATACCTGGCCTGTATTGCTAAGATCCAGAAGGCAGTGGAGTATTTCCAGGACAACAACCCAGACAGTCCGGAACTCAACACAGTGGTACAGTTTTATGGGTTTTAAATTGTATCACTTAAATTTCATTGTAAATAAGGCAAATGTCGGCTAGCCCCGTGTTACACTGTGTTTTCTAACTCACAAATAATCTCCCATCTTCCCTCATAAAGGTAAAACTTGGGGCAGAATAGTCTCATGGTTAATGTGGTATCTGCTTATTAAGGAGTTGGTTCAAGTCCTGTACTCTCAGGCTAGAGCTAGCGCCATACTAACATGCTGTTAAAAATTCCCCATGACAACAGCCATCTCCTCGGTCCGTTGTGCCTTGTTTGTCCTTCAGAAAGCCCGCTTTGAGAAAGGCAAGGAGCTGCTGGAGGCCGAGTTCCGCAACCTGCTGACCCGCTACAGTAAGCCCGTGCCCCCAATCCTGATCCTGGACGCCCTCACCGTGGACGACGAGCTGGAGGTCCAGGAGGAAGTGATGTTGGAGCACCTGCCTGAGGCCGTGCTGCAGGACATCATCTGCATCTCTGGCTGGCTGGTGGAGTACGGACGCAACCAGGGTACATGGAATTTCATGCACAAACGCACACCCTCACATACACTTGCACGCACACGCACGTGCACACACACACACAGCAAAAAAAGTGCAATGGCAGTTGAAACTCGATATTTCTATCCCTACAGAGCTTGTCCCCTGTTGCCTAACAACATTGAAACACATTAAAATAATTTTTAGGTGTTTCATTATCACCCCGAGAAAGGCAGCACTGCCCTATGTGAGACACTATTACACGGTGTACCCCGAAGGCAGCCTTAACAAGTCTCCTGCCGATCCATGCAGTTAATGTTCCCCCAAGAAACCCCAAGATATCAGTAGCAGGCCTGTTAGCATGCTCATTACAATCCTGTCTATACCATATGTTGTCAGTATCCATTCCCAGGTCCTGTCCAGCATCAATCAACCCCAAACGATGTCCTTTTGAAAAAATATCCAAAGCGTAATAACTGCATCGTTTTTTTTCCCCCCCGTCTCCCTCTCTTTCCGTAGATTTCATGAACGTGTACTTCCAGATCCGCTCCAACCAGCTGGACCGCTCCATCAAAGGCTTGAAGGACCACTTTCGTAAGAACAGTGCCTCGTCGGGGGTGCTGTACTCGCCCGCGGTCCAGACCAAACGCAAGGACACCCCCACCAAGAAGGCTCCCAAGAGACCAGGTCAGTCCCCGTTTCCCCTCTTTCCCTGCAACCCCCACAATTGGGCAATGACTCCCAGGGTCCCCGTGATTTCTTCGCTCTCCCCACTGCTTTCACCACTCAGGGCCCCCGGACCGGCCAGGCCAATCAGGCCAAATTACAATTATTACTTTTCATCTTTCATTCATTCCACGCGTCACGCCACCCTTGGATCCAACTCCGAAAAAGATCTAAAAACCGATCTTATTTGTGGATCCCTCTTTCCACGTTGGTTGTTGTGTCGCTCATGTGCCCGGCAGTTGATGAGAGCGCACGTACCACACAGCAGGGGGAGTGCGTTACTTTGATCAACAGCCGGCACTGGTCCCCCTGTTCCCCAACCTCCACCACCACCACCCCCCACCCCATCCTCATCATTGACCTTTTACACCCTTGTGACCCCTCACTAACCTTTCCTCCTCTCCTTTCCTTCTAAATCATTGTGTGGCGATGACAGTCTACATATCAGGTAAAGAGAAGGCGGCCTTGTTGTTTATCTTTGTTAAGTGTGTGTGTCTTGTGTGGCCATTGTGCGCTAGCAGTCTGACGGATGCAGCGGTACGCGTTAGTCGAGAGCACCTGAAAAGCTTTTTTTTGCACTTTTTAACGCTGTGGTAGTAGTAGGGGGATAGTGGCATCATAGCACAGATTTAAACACATTTGGCATTATAGTGGCATTATGGCATAGGTTCCATCCCCCTTTAGCTGTTGTTTTTGAATAAATTGTAAGAGCTGTGGTGTGAGTGAATTCGTTTATTGAAGCTCAGGGTTTTTGCTTGGACCTTCTGTGTGTGGCGACACCGTTAATGACATTTAAGACACCGCTTCTTTCATATCAACTAACTGAATCCACACGGACTCACCGCATGAGTTCACTGCTTAATGCGCTTCCACACGTAATCGTCGCAGTTGCAGATTCGCTGGATGTCATTGAGGCCTTGCAATTAAATCCTTACTCGCTGATGGCAGCCATCGCCTGCTGTAATAACAATTAATTTGTTTGTCCACCATAACCTTCTACATTTTTATGATTAGGTTGCATTTATTTGCTAATCCACTAACTCCATTGCATTGTTTGACCTGCAGTCTTTATTGTTGTCAATTGTCTTCTCTGTGCATCCCTAAACCATGTAACAAAATGTTTGTAATAATTGTCATAACAATATGTAATTAGTATGTGTAATTATAATGGCTGGTTTTGTGTTTTTTTCCCCCCTCCCAAACCTAACCTGTTTATTGTGCCTTTTTTTAATTTTGTGTTAGGTATTGTATGTTTTTTTTTGTACACAGACACACCTGGTAGATCTAGCTGCTCCTGTCTCTCTCTATAGTGGTGCTCCTGTCTTACTGTGGTGTATCAGGGCTGGGGGGCTTGTCCTGCCTGGTGGTGGGATGGTGTCTGTGTCTGTGTTTCAATACTCACCCCTTAGCTCTCCCCCCCCCCCCCCCCCCCCCCCC
>JAOPUD010000070.1:8317053-8330933 GCA_027122715.1 Trisopterus minutus
AGAGAGAGAGAGAGAGAGCGAGAGAGAGAGAGAGAGATAGAGAGAGAGAGAGAGAGAGAGCGAGAGAGAGAGAGAGAGCGAGCGAGAGAGAGAGAGAGAGAGAGAGAGAGAGAGAGAGAGAGAGAGAGAGAGATGCAACATTGAACATGAACCAAGGGGTCAAAGTATGGGGAGCAGTATAAGGGCGAAGTTGAAAGAGTGCGTGTGAAAAACAGAAAGGGAGAAATACATCAGCATCTCCTCCTCGTTGTTCTTTCATTCTCTGGCTCTGTGCAGGAACTGTACAGCATCTGGCCGCATGTTGGATAAACTGTGCCTTTGCTGTTCAGAAAGACCGGTGGAATGTGGAGGGCCGGGCTCATGATCTCCAAGTCTTTCAGCGCCATGAGTCACCGTGTAGCCGATCTGATGGTTTTATGGTCCACGGTGAATTCCCTCGACATGAGCTGCCTATGAGGACTGCCTTTTTACCCTAATTTGGGGTGGAGGTCTGCTTAGAGTACAATCAACCACACCCGGTGAATAACTCCGGGCCTGAGTCAGCAGTGAGACGTTACACTCTTCTGGGCTTTATAAACCTCTGGCCAAAAATAGCTAGCCTTCATAAGCAGCAATGAGCATTGAGTGCTACGGCTTCGCAGTAAACCTCAGCGGACCTCCATCTCAAAGCTTTAACAAACACGGCACTCAGGAAATTGATAATTCGTAATAGCTTCTAACAAACTGGAGATCCAAAATTCATTGAGAATTTATTTTGTATGCAAACATACAAAACAACTCAAAATCAAATATAGTTAGGAATGCATGTGCAGCAAATCAATACCACTAATAATAATGATTCTAATTAAAAGCAAACTCTATGGCCGGATTCCACTGGCTCAATGTGTAGGCTAAATATGCTACAGTGTGTGTGTGTGTGTGTGTGTGTGATGGGGTAGTGCATGAGTGCGCATGTTCTCGACTAGGTGATGCGAATGACTCATATCTTCCATTGCAAGGCAAGGATCCAAGCAAAGATCAAAACAGAGTGCTCCATTAATGCAAATTAGCTGTGCAGTACCGCCTGATAACCAGTTGGGGTCTGTGCTTCAGGGAGTATTCTTAATAACGGGCTTGCTTTGAGCAAAGGATTCAGCATTGACAATCAATGCTGCCAAGACCTCTATCTTATGGCTGTCAAAGAACCGTTTTGGAGGGACATTGTGTGTATAAACTTACACAATGTTTCTATACCTGTCCCTTATTACTTCTGCCACTTATACATCAATGTGAATAGCTCTCTACAGGAGTGTGAGAAGATTCCATGTTCCTCTGAAGTGTGATCTTTCCAGCGGTGGTGACATGACACATCCACTGTTTGTGGACCACCTCTGTCCTCCTCCTGTCGCTTCCAGACACATCGTGGAACAGGGGTGGGGAGGGAGGGAGTGAGGGGAGGTGGGGAGGGGGGGGTCCCGATCATCATGCTGATCTCCTGGCTCCTCTCTCTCATGTCCTGCCCTGCCCTCAACCCCTCCACCCTCCCCTCTGTTGCTCTCCGCACTGTGGCTCCAGTGGAATGTGATGACCGTGTGCTGGACAAAGCCCTGAATTCACAGCCTCACCGCCCACTCTGTGAGCCTGCTGCGACTGAGCTGTCGCGTTTTATACCCACTAAGCTGCTTCTGCCGTGATGGTCAGGGCAAGCCACATCGGCCATGAATAGCCTGTTTTTTTGTGTATTTTTTTCAATCCGTCATCACCACCAACTCCAACACCTCCATTACCACCACCTCCCACACCACACCCATTGCCACCTCCAGCCCCATCACTACTTTCTCCAACACCAATATCACCATCCCCACCTCCATCACCACCGCCATCTCCACCTCCACTTCCGACAACACCACCACCAACACCATCTCCATCTCCACCTCCAACATCATCACCCCCACCCCCAACAACACCATCACCACCACCGCCACTACCACCACCACTGCCACCATCATTATCATGCATCAACATCCACACCGACTCCAACCCCTATCCCCCATCACCCACCACCCACAACTAACATTTACTGTCCCAGCTGCTATAATAGCTCAACATCTTGACCGTCGGGTCAATAGGGCTGGTGTGTTTCTAGAGAGGTTAATGAGCCTTGCTCCACGTGACTTAGGGAGTAATTGGAAAACATGAGGTGTTTGTTTGAAGTGCCGCTGGTATCTAGGAGTGCCAAGAACATTATCTCCAGTTAGGCAAACAAAAATGCTGGAAGATAAAAAAAACAGTTTAAAAAAAGTACTTATTTCGTGAACTAGGGTAAGACAGAAGCAGTGTACAGTGGGTGAGACACAAACAGAGGGAAGGTGCACAAGTCAGCGACCTGGAGATAAAAAGGGCAAAGATGACTCAGGAAAAAAAAGGAACATCTTACTGGCTTCAGCGTTTAATTCCCTGAACTAATGACATTTTTGGCCGTAACTCAATTAAAAGTAAGTATGCGTGTGCTGAGCTGACTGGGGTAAATGTAGCTTACCCAGCAGGAGGTAAGAGCATAATCACTCGCACATGCTGCAGATGAGCCAGGTGACAACAACAACTTCAGTTCAGTGATCCAATAAACACAATCAGCACAAACTTGGTTTACAGTACAGAGCATTCTGATCACTTGGTGAATAAGGTAGCCTTAATATGGTGAGGTGATGATGGCAAAGGATAAGCAGAGGTTTTGATCCTGGTAAAGTGGAAGATTACAAGAATAAGTCAGCGCAACTTCAAGTCAGAGAAGCCTGACCATGTTGTGACGTGGAGTCTCTTACATGAACCACCTCAGGTTCATGTAACCTATGGTTTGCTTGCAACTACCGTAAATCTGTCCTTATTTCCCTTCCTTTGTCCCTTAATGAGTTAGTTACTGCTCTTTCTGCTTTCTTGCTAATTTTCATTACCAAAAGGCAATACGTCCACATGAGTTTATTTATATTCAAACAGGTATTTAGCTTGGCATGGTTTGGTTACATGTTTGACTTTCTGTCCTCCTGTGTTTTTCTCCAGGTGTGGTCGCCCTTCTCAGAGTCAGCCACCATCCACAATTCATGAAAGGTGATCGATTTCATCACAATGGCCTGTATGCTAGGGTTGGGTGAGAGTAGAGAGAAGTGATGCAGAGTGAGAGAGCGAGAGAGCGAGAGAGCGAGAGAGCGAGCGCGAGAGTGAGAGAGAGAGAGAGAGAGAGAGAGTAAGTGAGAGTGCGACTGCCAGGCAGGTGATACAGCTATTGTTTGAACAGCCAGCAGCACTTGGAAGATCAGATGAGAGCTTATGCCTACCGGAAGCTTTCAGTGTTGCTATGGGGGGAGGGACAAGTGAAAACAGAAAGGCCAGGGTGACAACCAAACAGGAAATGTTTTCATTGGGTGTGAATGGTGTTTAGAAAGCAAATCGGACATCCTTCCCCTGTCTATTCGTACCTGATAAGCGGTTGACATGTTCAGGTCAATGGCAAAGTTGGAAGCACAATGTCAAGGCATAAAGGGAGTGTGGGTGTGTGCATGAATCATTGTTATCTGTGTGTGTGTGTGTGTGTGTGTGTGTGTTGTCAATCGGAGGGAAAGTGTCTCTTTGTATGTACACGTGCAGTGGGGGCCCAGTGGATCCCAAAGTTGTTTGTTTCCAGGGGTAAACTGAGTTTCAGGCAGTCTAGGTTACCCCTAACCCTGACACACATTGACCAAATACCGAAATCCAAACCCTATGTCTACACCCATTGCTGTTACCTGAGATCTCTTTGGCTCTAGGTTCAGTCATTCTTAGCGTCTCTTCTGTCCAAATGCCTGTCTGTATCAATTCTCATACAGGGAGCCACGGTAGGACAAATCCATTTGAGGTGTCAAGTACCTCATGCTGGAATTATGATACCTGCCCCTTTTAAAACCACCAACAATGTCCAGAGAAGCAGTGCTGTTCCTTTCCACAAACATAATGGTCATAACGGATTCTACAATTGCAGACAGACTCACACTCTCAGGAAGTGGTTGTCTTTGCTTTGGTTGTCGACTGTACGAGTCAACGTTTAGATGCGGTTGCCAGGTTTACAAATAAGGATCAGCTTTTGGAAGCCAAAATGCATAGAATGCTTGGGCTAACGTTGTTCCTTGGTCACTGCACCGCACATCTCCACCATATTGCATTACACAAACTATTTTTTGTGGTTGTTAAATACAAACAAAAAGGTTAAAAACAAAGAACTTGAAAAATAAGCAATTTCTGAACTTTATTTTACACAAGCCCTCTCTTCAAATGTTGAACATGCCCTGGCCCCATCTGAGTCAACATTGGGCTTGTTAGTATAATTTGGATTCCAATATTGCACACATGGGGAAACCGGCTATTATTAAGTGAGTAGGCCACAAGGCAGTATGTATATACTGTACATATACATACACATTTATAAATATTTTGCTCTTGCACGTTCTGGGCTGGGGGGTCCGGGGACCCTCAGAACCCTATCCAACCGAGTGGAGGAATTTCAAATTGGTGGGGTGGCTTTCCGATACTTTTTCTGGGGTGTATTTATAGAGTCTGAGGTCAGGGAGGCATAGTTGCGCATTCGGACGTGGCCTTCTTCAACCTCACCATGTTAAGTGATGCTGAGTCCACGCGATGGTGGGAGGGACAGAGAATGGACATGTCATTCCATTCTAAATCTAAACATCTATGTTTGTGACAGTAGTTGCCGGGCCCGCTGTGAGTAGCCCTGCTATCAAGCCCCGCCTCCTCACTACTCGACTTTATGGACATGCCTGCAAGCCAGCCAAATAGTCATGGTAATCAAGGGGAACATAAATAGTGTTCTGTTGTTGCATTTAGAAACATAAATCAACGTGAGGGTCTATAGGTAACATAGTTTATAGGAAACTTGTTTTGTTGTACACGATGTAGGATCAGCTCTGATCAAGCTAGGACTTTTTTTAAAGAATGAATGAATAATAATAATCGGAATAAGCAATAGAGTTTGAGCCAAATAGCCAAAAAATTGGGTTCATTACATCATAATTACAATGAACGTCATCCATGACATCAGCGAGAACCTTGACTGACTTTAGGATTGGCGTGCCTCGGCCATTCTGCTGTCGAGGATACCGACGCTGGTTGCAAAGCAGTGATGCTGTGTTTTTCTAGTAAAAGCAACAGGCAACCAGGAAGCCAATCACGGCACCCTATCGTTGAATGGCTCACACTTTGCTGTGGAAGAGCACACAATGGGGAGGAGCCCTCTGAGTTCAGGAGGAAATCACCCTCCATAACAGAAACAAAAATAAACCAACATAATGATGTCATGTTCAAAGCAAAAAGTATTTCCAAAATGCTTATCGAAAAACTAAACAAATCTGTTTTTTTCCACTAACTGCAGTACATTCAAAACAAGCATTGCTCGGGGCACGTTATTTCATAACGCCTATACACAGATGGTACTTTCATGTCTTTCCACTCCAAACCAAGCATTGTGTCAAACATTGCTCCATTAAAATCTGGTGATATCAGGAATGAGTCCTGGTACCCTTCCCCTGGCTCCTCTGTGGAAAGCAGGCTATCATCTGTCTGTCCACTCCTGCTGAACAGATTAGTGTAAATGATACCCATTCCCACAGGTAGGTAACACAACACAGATTATTATTCTGTGCAGCAGTGTCTTGCGTGGACTCTTCCTGTGACATGAATCATTGAGCAGGGAACTGTAACCCACACTGCCGGTTATCGCACGGTTAGGGGACAGGGTCAATTTTGCTGTTGTCCTTTCTGGATAAACATCAGTGCTCTCTTATAAATCTTAGCTCCAAATACAGCCATGAACTGGATTTAGACTAGATTCTTAAACACGTTCAGATTGAAAATGTATTTCTGACTGTAGTCATAATAAACTGTAATCTGAACATGAGTCAAAGCCTCCAAGCTATGTGGTGGAGAAGCTCAGGTTGTAGAGAGTAAGAACGTCATGGGAACAAGTCATGCTTTACCTGCCTGTTTGGTTACACTTTACCCTTTTCAAACCATTTATAAGGGCTGATCTCTTAAATCAACCGTTTCCAACCAAAGAATGCACACTACAGAGCTAGAAAAAGTTAGTTACAATGACATTCAGGAATTCTGTATTTACTTCAGTAAAGTCAGCGCACCTGCTCACAATTAATCCTTAAATCTCATCCAACAGCTTTATTCTTCTCCCATTGTAACCCGTGGCAACTGCTTCTGTGTCAACAGAAATCTTGGACAGCCTATGCTGCTGAGGGCAGCCTAGTGTTTCACCACCAGCACCACCACTACCATTGGCTAGATTGAAGTTGAATGAATGGCTTGAAACTCTTGACCTATGAATAATGCATGAGAGTGTACCTTTAATGCGTTCTTGAGCTCATTCCCAGGTGAGCGCGACTAAGTGGTGGGACACACTGAGCTGTCCGGATTGGGATTTTATTCAGTTATTGGTAAGTGACAATTATTTCCTTTGCTTCTTTGTTCATTATTTGACTTGTATATTGCACTTGAATCCGGGTACATTTAAAACTCAAATCATGTCAAATAATAAAATGTTAATTGATTTGGACTAGAAGTCTATTTGCAGGTTTATGCTTAGAATAAGAGTAAGCCTCCTACAATGTTAGTACGTAAATTTTTTTATTTGTTATAATGAAATAGAATATCAACTAGTAATACAGATCCGAGTCATGAATGTTGTCTGCGCTATTCATTTGTTCAAGTGAAATACATTATAATAATGCATTAATATTGTTAGAAAGTCTATCACATTTTTCAACATTGTTCAAAAAAGTATAAAATCATACATCTTTTTAAACTTTGCAAAACCAGGGGAATCAAGTCAAAAGTCACGATGGAGCTCCTGGGCTCCACCCTGACAGCCACGTACGCGCGGCCCAAAAGCAGCCACTTCCTGCCCGCCATCTCCACCATGGCCTCCAGCTACCGCGGCACCCAGCTCCCCCTCTCCTTCAACCCCGTCTCCCACCAGTGGCGGAGCAACAACTACCTCCGGTCCGGCAGCGCCATCCCGTCCATCCGGCAGGGCAGGGACGGGGACCTGGACCTGGTGCGCTCCAACACCATGTACCACCCGTCCAACAGGGCCGTCCTGAGCACCCGCTACACGCCCGACGACTGGTACAAGTCCAACCAGAGCAACTACCGCGAGTCCGAGTCGTCCCGCAACAGCGCGGAGCGGCTGCGGAAGGACACCCTGAGGCTGATGCAGGACCGCGAGCAGCTGACCCGCCGCACCCAGGAGTACACCAGCAAGAACATCGGGGAGCGCCTGAACGACATCGTCTTCTGGAGGTCGGAGCTCAACCACGAGATAGACAACATGGTGACGGAGATCGCCGCCCTCACCGAGGTCAAGAGGAGGCTGGAGAGGGCCCTGGCCGAGACCGATGGACCGCTACAGGTTGTGTTTACAGGGGCCGGATGTGTGTGTGTGTGTGTGTTTTATGTCTGTGTGTTGGTGTGATATCGAGTGTCTGACCTTGAGGGATTGTGCATTTGAATACGCCTGTATGGGTAACTACCATCAACGACCCGTCACAGCCCCAGCATTGCATTTGTTTGTATAATTGATGGATCTATGGACCGAATGTACCTCTACGTGCCATTCCCGGCCGGGCCCCTCAGTGTGGGTCCTCTAGATCGGTTAACAACAGACGAAGGGCCTCCCTCACTGGTTATCAGGTCACATTGTGTCCGGTTTAAGTTACCAGGCAACCTTCTATAGGAGGCATCGAGGTAATGTGTTGTTTTACCCTGAATGCTTTCGGCCCTCAAGGTTGTATTCCACCTGATCTGGCTGGAGAGATGGTGACACCCTCTGTATCGAATGACAGGAGGTGTTTGCCAGGACTCAAACGTCAGAATATCAATTAATCTTCTTCTTACCAATGTTTTCTTTTAAATCTTTATAAGACCGCTTTCACTCGTCTAAAATGAGTATTCAGTCAATTAAACCTACCCCTCACCTCATGGGGGACTGTAATAATCTCCTATTTACACAAAACCTTTACCCCAAAATTACTTAACCTAAAGGGATTTCATCACTGAACCTAAGGGCTGTCCTCTCTGCTCTGCCATTTACATCCCATCACAAATTCTCAGATTTAATCTTCCCAGTTTCCCCTAATACCCACATGATTCCCAAGCCTGTAGTGTTTTCCAATGCCTGGTTAAGGTGTATAGAGTTGCCATAGGGACATCCATAACAAGTTTCCAGTCTGGTTCTGCTGTCTATTATATAGATTTTCTAAGGCAACAATACATTTGATTTCAATGCAGGGGCTGTTTGAGATGGCTCTCTGTGATATTCAGATTCTATGCACTGATCATTATACTGATCTGCGTTCGCTCATCTTTCGCTAGTTGGCAGTAGATCTTCACCTGACTTGGAGGATTGATTTGTCAACAGGTATCCCAAGAGTGTCTCTATCACAGAGAGAGGCGGATGTCCATCGACCTGGTCCACGATGGTGTCGAGAAGAACCTCATAAGGGTATCATCCATACATCACTTGTGTATCCTATATCCTTGAGTGTGTGTGAGTAGTTTGTACAGTGCAGATTTCAATAATCTTCATCAAAGAATTTAATTTGTGTCTGTGTTGTGTTGTGGCCTGCAGGAGGTTGAAATAATCAAATCCTGTCAGGAAAGAATGAGGAGACATCTGGACAGAGCCATCTCTCAACTGGCGTGAGTCTTGGACCAGACATACAGGGTTTCATGTTCTACAGTATATACTGTATATGCATCCTGTTATTTTATGTTTGAATCCATCCTTTATCATATCATAGAAAAAATCCTCACCGCAATGAACTCAGTAGAAATAGCACAGCTCTAACCCTACTATAAAACCAAGGGCATTCAATACACTTTTACAATGGCGGCAATGAATTTAAGGAGCAATTTGTCGACATACCAGCGTGCCTTTCAACTGTGGCCCGTGCTGTGGTGGGTTAACCTAGGTCAAACCGAGCCGCCCAGCATGAGCTCGAGAGGGATCTGAGCGACAAAGTCTCAGCCCAGAGGATAGACGACAGGTGCCACCATCTGAGGAACACTTCGGACGGGATCAGCTACTACAGAGGAGTCGACAGACTGGACCCATCGTGAGTTCCCCGTCAACACTGTGATTGACTCATCAGTTTGCGTATGCAGAAATAACGTGGGATGGCTGGAGGCATGTTTGAATGTTTTAATTTATGCTTTAAAGAGTATGACTTAATTGATGAATGAATCCCCATTAATCCATTAATGCATGAATGAATCAATGAATGCATGAACAAATGAACCGGTAACATTTTACAATAAAGGTACATTATTTACCATTAATTAATATTAGGTGATGCAGTATTATGCAAGTAGCTATATAATAATTCTTATTATGACTAACTAATTTGAATGGTTAATTTATGTACTCGTATTGTCAAGTGTTTCCAAAGATTGAATGAATACATTGATTAATGAGTAAATTAACCCATATTGCATCGATGGATGAATCAATTGAAGAACTAATCAATGAATATTCAGATTAATGACTACATGAATGATCAATCAATCAAAGATTCAATCAATGAACCATTAGTCTGCAATAGTAGTTCTAAAACCTTCAGCTAGGCTCTTAACGGTGGATAAAAGCTGTGTCTCTGTTGTTCTGCTCTGTCAGCCTCTCCCTACCAGAGTCCTGGTCCAAGTTCACCGATGACAACATCCTGCAGTCCCAGAGCCAGCGAGCCACCTCCCACAAGCTGAGGGATGAGATCGAGGTTCTGCTGAGCACCACGTCCAATGACATGTGGACCCAGTTCAACAGCGCCAACGTAGCCTTCACCAACCGCATATCAGAGATCGCCGACACTAAAAACAGCCTTCAGACACACCTGGCTAAGGTGACTTGCTTAAAGTGTTTACTTGGCTAAGGTGACCTGACTGAGGTGTCTTGACATGGCTAAGGTGACTTGAATTGGCCATGTGGACTTGGCTAAGGCGACTTGACTTGGCTAAGTTCTC
This sequence comes from Trisopterus minutus, assembly GCA_027122715.1. NCBI lineage: Eukaryota > Metazoa > Chordata > Actinopteri > Gadiformes > Gadidae > Trisopterus > Trisopterus minutus. Next base: position 8,327,101 of record JAOPUD010000070.1, read on the forward strand.
TTGACTTAGTTAAGGTGTCTTGACCTGTTTGAGGTGTCTTGACCTCGCTAAGGTGACAGAGTGACTTGATATGGCTACGGTGGAGCGCTCACCTGTTGAGTCCCGTGTCAGTGTCAATGTCAATAACGGAGCCAGAGGACTTATTTGTGAACTTGTTTTCACACATATAGGGTTAGGCTAATATTTTTGACTATGCCTTTGAAAGGTTTTGGAGGGAAATTGGCAGGGTCTTTGAGGCATTTAGTACTTACCACTTTATGATTACTTCGGCCTCTATGAGGGTTAAAACAGCTATATAAAACCTATATAAAACAAATGATTCAACTAATTATTCTTAAATATAAAATATGTTCAAGGCTTTCAAGTGCATCCAAGGGTTTCTCTAAAATATAGTAATTATAGCAATCTCTTCGAGGATCTTGATGTCTTAGTGACTGAACTACTATGCAACAATGAAGTCTAATGTTTTGCGTAGATTTAACCAGTGTTCGTTTTTTTTGATTTTCTTACAGCCTCTGCACACACCAAGACTACACTACATAACATACTATTGGTTAACCAAAAAATGCTATTGCACATATCTTTATTGAATTCAATCCTTCAGGCCTTTTCTCTATTGACCACCAACTGCTGAGGTAGACCAAAATACATACTCAAAACTGGTTCTTGAGTCAAGTAACAATAAACTGGACAGAAAGGTCTCAATTATAAATGAAATATTGCCATGCCAACACATGGTGTTGTTGTCCAACCTTTTAAAAATACATCAGTATTCTTTTCATGAGCTGCATTTACTATCCAATGAGAGAATTCCTAGAAGAATGCATTGTTCCAAGGGTAAGAGTGACGGGACAATGCAACTGCAGTTAATAAACACCGCTGGCATGAAATACTGCGAGGCAGTGTGAGCTGTCAGTTTATAAACAACCTGAGCAGCTGCTAAACCAATCAGCTGATGTTTGGACGGTGAAAACTCTGACGCTAATTAAACAAAGAGGTAGGAATGTAACAGCTGATTGAGGATCAACCGCGTCACTCATCGCCCACAGCAACGTAAAGCAGATTTTCTAGTTCTCCGACTTCAAATCCTAGCCAGCGCCTATTTTGGCTCGCGGACCAGTTCCTTTTAAACTTGACTTACAATGTGTGTCCAACTATATGTGCTCAAAATGTAACAGAGTCAAAAATATGACACTTGGCACAAGAAAGACAATTGAAGAAAAATACTACAGTAAAAAAACAAAAAACTTGTATCTGAATGCTTAGAAACGCCCTGCTCTGGAGTTGCTGCATGCTGCCATTCAATAATCTAGTTAGGGATCATGACACGCACAAGCTCAAGCTCGGTTCTATTTATTGTGTGAGGGCCCCCTTCCAAAGACGGGATCCTTAAACAGACACTTTGTTGATTTGTGCGTGCTATATTCTTCCCTGCTCCACACTAAAAGCTATTGTTCTGGGAGTTGACTTTTGAAGGGCTTATGGGGTTTGAAATGAGATCAGCTGTTGGGCGGGCTCATTTGCTGTAGAGCAGCTGTGATGTTAGTCACACGGTCTTTAATAAAACCTGGTTGGCTCTTAAGGGGCACTTAGGAGTGCAGGGAGAGGTGATTATCTGGAATCACATTAAATCTTCTGAGTCAGAGGCACGAATCTGACACTGTTAAGTATCTGACAAGGTTCAGTACTCCTCCTTTTTTGACCACCAAAACCACAACACTTTCTCAGCTTCGTTTGCCGTGGTCGCTGACTCGTCTCCTTCACGCTGGCATCTGCAGACCCTTCAGGAGATCTTCCAGACGGAGATGCTGATTGACTCCCTGAAGAAGGCCCTGAGGGACAAGGAGAACCCGCTGAAGGTGGCCCAGACCCGGCTAGAGGAGAGGACGCGCAGGCCCAACGTGGAGCTCTGCAGAGACAACCCCCATCACAGGTCACTCACACAGCTAGTCAGATTAAACTCCACACCATCTTTGCATGCTAAGTTGAAGACATTGGATCACGGGTAGACCGACGTCACTTCCCGTTAATCCTTTCAAAGGTATATACCAATAAAATGTTTGGGTCACTGTTAGACCGACATCATTTCACGTTAAATATAAAACTAAAACGCAAATGTGAGCATCACTTCATTACTCGTCGTTTTACGATCAGAAACTTGTTTTCTGGTTGATTTCACCCAATAATCCGTCTCCTCCCCCCCATGCTTAGGCTGGTGGGCGAGGTGAGGGAGATCGAGGAAACCATCCATAAGCTCCGGGACAGGCTGATGGAGGCCGAGTCCACCCTACACACCCTGGTCAAGACCAAGGTGACCCTGGAGCACGACCTGTCCGTCAAGGCCAACTCCCTCTTCCTGGACCAGGACAAGTGTATGGGCATGCGCAAGACCTTCCCCAGCACGCCCCGACTGGTGGGCTACACCTAACGGCCCCCTGGCGCCTCACTGCAACCCCCTAGTGGAGATGAGGTGACCTAGCCCTGTTTGTGACCCCACACCCTGTGCTAAGATTGAAAATACATCCGCAGTCCGCATGGATGGGACAGACCATAACTGGGGATGAAGAACGGCTTCAGTTCAGGAATTGGATTTTTGTATATTGAGTGATTTAGAGGTGGTAAATGTGTTAACTTAACAGCGAAGCTCTGAGGAGCCAAGTGGTAAAATAACATATACAGTATGAATAACAGTGGCTATGCCTATTATGTCACGGTATTACCCACACTTGGTAGCGAGTAATTCTTATGTATGTTTACATGATTACATTAAAAGCATTGAAAAAAGGATGAGGAATATCTTTAATTAGCACGTTGCAAACATGGAAGGGCACGGACATGGACATGACGAAACATAGCATTCTCAGCTTTATTTATTATCACTGACCTTTGCAGTTTAAACCATGATTAACGCAACCCTGATGATACGGTCAAACAAGCTGTTACCAGTGTTTTTTTTTCTTGAGCCACACTTTGTTTGTCCTTTGATTGAAGTGTTGGGGGGGGATAGGGCAGGCCAACAGAGCACAAACATCGATCATGGTAGCAGATACGACCAAAGTCTCAAAGCAAACAAGCGACAAACGAGGGCCCGGGGTTAGCTCAGAGAGTGTTGATGAAGAGAAACAACAAACACATCGCTGATGGCTGTATCACACATCTGGCATATCGGGCTGCCTGGACTCATGACCTAGGTCTGACCCATCACCGACTACAACAGGACAGAGCTAAATGTTACTCTCTATGAGCCTTATTCACCTGGTGGCCATCTTGGCTCTAGGCGCTAGCTGGGTGGGGAGAACTGAATGTGGTGTGGGGCCCCAACCCAGCTAGTTTAGAATTAAGATGACCACTCTGTGAGTAAGGCCCAGGATGGGGAATTTAGGTTCTTTGTTCCCTTTGAGAGGGGGGGACTTAAGAGGCACGCCGTGATTATCCTATGATTATCCCACGAGTGACCCATGAAGTTATATGCCTCTCTAGTCTCCCTGGTATATTGAAGGGATTAAGGGTGTGGTGTGTAAAGAGTTGGCCCGAAGGTGGAGCAATATAAAGAGAATGTTTGAGCACTAGAAACCCACACCTATTTGTGAGCTCCACCTTCATGCCTTCTTATTTACCTCATTGAATCTCTCCTTATAACCCATCCCTTCTTTCCCATGATGTGTTCACTTTGAGAATATGCCAAAGTTCAGAGGGGAAGTATGGAGATTCCCATTCAACACCATTAAAATCCTCTGCAAACAAAACAGCTGTGAGCACACACACACACACACACACACACACACACACACACACACACCACACACACACACACACACACACACACACACACA
>JAOPUD010000070.1:8500994-8517812 GCA_027122715.1 Trisopterus minutus
CCCCCCCCCCCCCCCCCCCCCCCCCCCCCCCCCCCCCCCCCCCCCCCCTCCTCCTCGCCTGTCCCCTCAAGCATGAAGGCAGACGGTTAGCACCTCGACGGGTCTCAGAAGTGACTTGTCAGCCCTCTGTCCCCCTGAGCGGGCGGGGGCTGAAATGCTCTCTGTCAGGACATGGCATGACACAGCTTCCAGTGCGCTTGGGCATGAGATAACCCTGTAACCTCTGGGGAGGTTACGGACCATTTTCACAGTTTGTTTATTTAAATCAATGTTGGCTATTGGAAAATACACGATTTGGGAGCTTCCAACGGACTTGCCGTGATTGTGACACATAACTGAACGTGCACAAAAAGGCTTCATGAAAAAGGCTTTTTTCTAACCATATGATGATATGGTTGGAATGTGGAGATAAAGTCACAGATGGTGTAACTTGTTTGAGATGGAATAAGGAAAAATAAGTGTAGCCAATGACAAAAGAGTGTTGACTACAGAGTACCGGATATTTTTTAAAAGCAAACTGATCCACTGTCAACACTTAATTGACATAGCAGGCCAAATACGGAATAACAAATGAGGCCATTCTAAATTGAGAAGACACATTATCACTGCACGCTCGTGGGACAAAAGCTGGCTACAGATGACAGGGTTGGACCTGGCCAGTAAAAAGCAGTGGTTACAGCCTTTTCTCTTGAATGAATGAGTAATCCTGATCCCCATCTAGATGCCTTTGAGTTGGGTTTTTTGGTTTTATACGCATGTGATCAGGGTCGTTGCATTGGATGAGTGTAGGTAGTAAGATAATGAGTGGAGAACCGTTTGCGACGGAGTAGCACAGATTGATGTCATGGCAGCTCTTTCATCAGCCGCTAAAATCAAAGATCAGAGTCGTGGAGAAAGCCCTCAGAAAAAAGCTGTGTGTATGTTAAGCTTAGGCAATATGTACAAATACCAAGGGCCTCATGACGTCAGAGCCCACTTGAGCCCAGAAGCCACACCTCTAAAGTGATTTTTGTCCTGGTTGACAGAAGGTGACGAGGTATCAAAGAACAAGCTGGCAGGTGAGCCCTGGAAGTAAAAATATATTTTGTTGAAGGCAAACACAGGTAAATATACACTATGATTGGCATTGCATATTTGTACATTTCATGTAGAATTCAACAGTCTGTTTCCAGTCATTTGACACGTGCACACATTCTCTACGGCCTGTCATATGAACAGTAATTAGTGGCCCATACAAAACAGCAAGTGACGAACGGTCTGTATCTTACACCAAAAGACTATAACTTGAACCACTGAAGTGACTAAAAGGAAGGCTTGAGGATGACAGCCGCAACCACACCCAGACTAACAGGTAGGTGTGTGTGTGCGTGTGAGTGTATGTGATTGATGGGTACGCAAGAGGACCAAAAATAGTTAGCAAGTCGTCAAAAACTCAGTGAGACCGACCGTAGGTGTTCGTAATGAACAACAATAAGCATTTGGGGCAGACGGGGGAAGTATAGGATATGAAATAGGGGGGGTTCAAATCTACATGGCAAAAGCTGTGTCCCCCAAAAATAAATCCTGAAAGGAATATAATTAAAAAAGTCACAATTGCAGACATGCAGCACAAATATACGTGCCGCAATGTTTATTTGGAGGCGATGAAATGAAGGATATGCCATTTCAACAACAGTTATTGACATTCCAAATAATAGATGCAATTAGGGGCAGGGGCTGATATTAATGTTTCCAGGTGCAAGGTAATGATATACCGTCTGAAGAGAGGGAATTCAAACCAGCCCTTTGTTGTACAATGAGGAATAATGGCTGGATGGTTTGTTGCAAAAAATAAGACATTTTATCGACATACCGTAGAACGAAAAGCCATGCGAGGAAAAGTTGGGAGATTGAAGAGTTCCAGTTTTAACAAAATGGTCGGAACAAAGATAAACTATGGTGCTATTGGTACTATTAGAAAACCTATCAGGGTAATATATGGCTTGAAGCATTTACACACAAGGCAATGTGCCAAGGCTGATGTCAACAACAGCATAGATTAATTCTTCTAATTTACAGAGCTAGGTTTCAAAAATAAATTACCATCTGCCACAGCAGGAGGAAAAAAACTGGCCTTATAAACAGGCTTGTTTCAAGCGAACCAAGCAGTGCTTGTACATCACACTAGTTAGACTATACCCCAGAGAATATGTTAAAGAGAGTTTTAGGCGCCACAAGCAGCCGTCCGGACAGGCTTAGGGACAGGCATTGCTCCATGCTGGAAGCCATCTTGTCTCCCCCAAGAGCAAAGCCGTTGCCCCCCATAAGATTCTGGGCTCACTATAAATTAGCATGCAATGTTAGCTTGCGGGCACTCCATAAACAGGGCTGCTTTTGTTAATTATCCACGCATCCCAGCATTAAATGGAGTGTTCTTGGTAGCCTTTGGCTGGGTTACCCTTCAATGGAGAGGGCAAAGCTAGAGATTTGGGGTGGGAAAATAAAAGGGAGCGATCTTGTGAAGAAATACATGGCCTACATAGAAACCCCTTTTTATTCTGAAACACCGTCATCGATCTTGCTAACTTGATAGTGTCCCACTAGTTTGGACTTTCTGGGCCCTTGGCTTCTGAGAGTTAACAATGGTTCAGGGTTTTGCACCAAGTCAATTGCTAGACACCCTCACTCTGAAGTATCCGTGCATAATTGCAAGGGAAAGCCATTGCGATTAGACGGCAAGAGTCAATCAATAGAGTAAACCAGAGTCAATCAATGTATTACCAACCCTAACTCTTGCCCATTAGAAAAAAAAAAAAAACGGAATTACTTGCTATGGGAAATCACACATCGTTTCACATGAATCATATTAATAAAAGCCGGGTTGCTTTCTTAAAGCCAGGTCATCCTTGCAAAAGACATCTTGAATCTCAATGTGTTCCACATGGATAAATAGAGGATGAATAAATGATATGCCTATTTCTATCAAGGAAATACTGCATGCTGGCATGTTTCTGCGATCCTATCTCAGCAGAAATGCTTTCCTCTGCCAGCCTGTGCCACACCCGTTCTGAGCCTTCAGTGAACGTAAGATTGCATTTTAAGGTTAGTCTGCTATTTGTAATACTTTTGGGGAACAGCATACAGGCATACAGAGAGCAGTGATTCATGCGGATATGCTTCTTCACAAATGCACATGCCATGCAGAATAATAACAAACAAAGATGATGGGAATCTCCAATCGACCCTAGCAGTTACAATTCACACACATTCTCAGAGAGGAATTCAGAATTAACAGAATGTGCAACAGGTTACCAGGCATAGTCCCAGAGAAATGTGAAAACAAATATATAACCGTCCTGACCCCGTATTAAAGGAGAACTGTCACACTCAGCTATGTTCTAATATAAAAGAGCACTGCTTCATGTGCGGGTTGAGAAACACAATCGCAGTTTGCATGCTCCTTTCCTACGTTTATACACAGTAACTGAGGTGATCAGGTGATAACTGAGGGGATCAGTTTCAAAACTGTTCTTCCTCTTGAGTCTTTCTCATGTAGACCACATCCTCCTAAAAACACCTCGAGGCATAACAGAAAATGATCATCCCGTTCCAGAGAGCTGTACGCAAGCACCCGCCGGTGACAGAAACTGTTGTTGAGTGGAAGTCTGCACCCCTCACCCCTTCTCCCACTCAGGTCTCAGCAGTGTCTCTCACTCGTCTCCCCTGGCTATGAAGCCTGTAATCACACTGCTTTGTTGAGGCCTGGAGGCAGTGCTGAGGAGCTGAGGACCTGTGGGCGAGCAGATCCACCTGTCCGTCACTCACTCGCAGCCTTTTTTTCTTCCCCCTTCGCCGACTGTTGTGGCGAGTGGTGGAGGCGCGTTTGCTGTAAACAGAGGGCTGCGTTGAAGTCGCGGTATGAAACCTTGCATGTGAGATGCCGTTTTCGTTTGCAACGGCAGCCACTGAGGAAATATGACGATGAATTGCATAACGTGAATCCGCCGTTGACAATTATTTTCTATTTGAACAACTTCAACTTCAACTTTTAACTATTATTAGGCATGCTTTCTTATTTTAGACAGATAACCAGACATGGCTTGTTTACTGGCCAAAGTGGACCCTTCTACATCCAAGGGAATTACAGTGATAACCATGAATACAATCTATTTTGACTGTTTTACAAGCAGAAGCTTTTAAAATGATTTTTCAGGCGGTCATACAATAGCTGCAATACTGCTTGACCGTTTCAACTAGGAGAAAGCCATTCACAGCGCAGCAGGAGTTCCGATGTGTACAGTTTGACACGGCACCCTGCAGTGCGACACAAAAGGATTTAAGGGTGATTAAATATTTAACAGGGCTGTCTGCTTACATATTCATTTTAATCCGAATGGCAAATGAAAGACAATCATCAAGCCATCGCACCAGACGATTACACAGATCTTTGCATCCATTCTCCCTGGGGAATAAATTGCATGGAGGACAAAATGGCAAAGGGTAAATTCTGCTCTATTGTTTTAAGAGGTGCTGGAAAACAACATCTGAGGAATAGCATCTGTTCCGACAGAAGGATCAAGAGTTTGTTAAATCTGTCCTTTGGTCACGGTTCTAATCAGTTATTAGAACCGCCAAACAAAATAATTGGCGGTTCTATAAAACAAAGAACTGTTCAAAAAATAACAAAAGCATCCAAAGGAACAACTTGTGACGGAGACAAACTAAAGTGGTTAAGGCAGTAATATTATTATCTACCAAGTTGTGGTATAACATTGCTGCATTTTCATGGCAGAGGGTACTCGTGTTTTAGTGAAGGCTTAACTCCAACATGAAACTAAGTAAAGGTGTAGGGTACTTATTATTTCCCTCATTTAGGTAGCAGGTGTAATTACTTTTATTTGCATCAGGTTTTATATATCAGGATATTACTTAAACACAATGTTGTATAATCTTAGAGATTGCAGTTTATAATTACATTTTTAAGATGGCCCAAATACCATTTGACATGATTTAGGAATCTTGTTTTGGAATGAATCCACAAATATTCTCAAAAACATGATGGTCTTCTCATTTTCTAGCACAGCTAAGGGTCGGACATGAACAAATTAAGGTCATGGAATCTCGGATATCAGAAAATCATTTCAAATATTAAGGAAACCAATGTAACAAATCCTGAACACTGAATTGTATTTTGAATGTCAAGGTGCAGAACCAATTGCTGATTGCTTTAATTATTTGGGTCATCCAAACATTAACAGTTTAGCAATTTGTTTAACAGAGGTAAACTGAGGTCATTAATTATTCGGCTTGTATTTGCAGAGCTCGACCAAGCAACTGCAAAACAGGCTCCTTGCAAGAAGAAAGAAGTAGGCTATGTGGGGTACCCAAAACGACAAGAAGAGGAGTCAAATTCCTGAAAATTATTCTGACAGCCTTGAAAGTTTGGGCTCAGGGCGTGCGCAGACAGTGGAGCCTGGGGGGGAATATCTCAGTAGGTGGCTAGCGCCTCTTTCCCTGTTAATGAAACACTATACCCTGCCTTGTGTGCGTTTATAACCAACGTGGAGGTCTCCAAGTTTGTGTTCATACAGAGTCACAGCAGTCAAGGACACTTGTAGTACAATATGAAGACTATTTGGTGTAATGGTGCATTTATGTTGCCCCAGGAAACTTTAGGTGTAATCAATTGGTCTTTGATCAGAGCCAAGGCACTCTGAGCAATTGGTGTCATTTTAGAAAAGACTCCACTACATTTGATCAGATCATGCTGAACCGATGAAGCACACACATGTGTGAAATATGTAAAGGCACAAGCTTTGATGTTCAATGATTGACTGTCGGTCAACGGGGTCATTACTATACATTTTTATAGTAATTTCTAAGTGTAGCTAGAAAATGTTAATGGTCCCCTTAAACATTATCGGTATTTCACATTCATACCAATAAAAGTACTTTATCTGATTTGTCTTGGTGCCCATTCCAACTGGCAGATCACCAATTTAAACATTAAGACGATTGGAAAAAATTAATTAAGTGATTGACTCGTGTCACTATGAATAAAATCGATAGTTTGGATCAAATATTTTCAACAATCAACATTGAGAAGTCATTGGGATCTCGCAGCACATCTAGGTAGTGGAGAAGAGTGATACTAAAGGTACCAACAACTAATAAAACGTGTATGTTTCTCATTTCTTTGGTTTTTCTGTTCGATTCTTCATTGTAGCCACACGTTGCAATTGGATATCTTTCTCAAACAGAGCTTGCTTTATACGCAGGATCACGGATACGTGAAAGATTTACAATTTAGTCATCTTAAATCTAAAGTGGATGACATTATCAAGAAAACTGTTTGCATAACTACAGAAAAACTCCCTTGCGTTTATCCCAAATGAAACAGAACCAGCATAGTAGGCTAAACTATTAAATAGAAATTAGAAAATCTTAAATCATGAATCATGGTTAAACATTGAGCCGGGCGTGTCTTTCAAAAAACCTTTTCCCCTCTCACGTCCTGTCAAACCTTTGTGCACTGCAAATAACTTGCAGAGGGACACAGAAGAAACGCAAAGAAAGTCAATAATGCATGCCTACACAGGACCAAAGGGGTGTGCGCTCTGAGTGCTGTGGTGGGATGTGGGGGGGGGGGGGGGGGGGGGGGGGGGCTGGCTGGTGTGTGCGTGCCAGCCTCAGACAGCTCACGGCAGGGGACGGCAGACAAAAAGGAAGATTCGCCGCCGTGGACGTGAAAGCAGAAATGACACGAGACATTCGGGCAAACAGGCCGACCTGTTTATCCAAACAAACACACACGTGTCGACACGGTGTGACTTACACCGTGGTCCCTGTCAAAACAGTGTGGCGCTCTTGTTTTGACAGTCAAGCGACCATATCGGGTCTCATTGACACTGGGGGGGGGGGGGGGCGGGAGCCTCGGGTTACCAGTGTTATAGGTTGCAGCTTGAAACTCTCTTCAGATACAATTATCCAATTAGTGGAAATTGTGGCCCCAGACGGGAGGGTGATGGTGGTTGGAACACCCTGAGAGACAGGGACAGCTGGGTGCCAAAGGGGCTTTTGGAGGACCGAAATCACCTCCAGGACACCCCCAAATAATTAATGAATAAACCTTCTAATTCTTAGCCGGTGGGTCCACAGGAACGGAGGGAAAAGACAAAAGAGGAAAACAACCAATGATGTCCACTATTCCACCACCTCCCCTGTGGTCACTGTTCATAGAGGGATAGATTCTACCAAAGATAACTAATTCGCACAAGTGGATGAGGCTTTTAATGTGGTATTTCTACAGTGTCCAGTCTATACCATGTTGATTTGTAACCCTTTACAGTTAGGTTGTTTTTTTTTGTTTACTACTGCTGGCCGAGTTGTGTTCACTTTTTATAGCCAATTACGCGCTCACAGATTCCTGCCTCAAGCAACGTGATTGGTCGAATCAATCATGAAGAGCAAGAAAGTGAAACGCAACATTCATCCAGATTTACCTATTTAGTCTACCGTCATACTTTAGAAATGTTTGTTACATCAGATTTGAGAGACTATCTCAACTAGAATGTCAGTCCAAGCAGAGAACCTGACAAATGCAATCTTACATTCATCAAAGCTCACAAAGACAGTTTAGAGGGTTTGATATGAACAATAAACAGCATGCGACGGCAATGAAGAACTCCAAATCGCAGCAAATTCTGGTGACCTCTTGACGTGACTCTGGGTACTTAATAGCCCTTGCAAATCTGGTAACCACCTTGCTGCAAGTGTAGACACTGCCCTGCAGGACAAAGAACAGTCTTGGGGATTTGACAGCCCGACTAAAGGGCTTGTTGCTACTTCCCAAAGCGAGAGCATTTATCTCCCACCTAAACCTATTTGCCCTTCCCCTTGAGGTAATTTGACAGGTGTGTGGTCACATAACTACACACGCCTCTGTCTCTTTAGATTCTAAACACAGAAGTAAAGGTTGCAGCATTTTACTCCTTGTAAAAAGCCCTAATAAACGTCCTTGGGAGGAGAAAAGGAAGCTCCTACTGCTGTTTTATGTTGTCATTTATGTTGTTCCAAAAAGTAATCACAAAAACAGTATTAAAAATGTTCCTGTCTACTCCAGATCTACACACAAGATGCTGTGTTCCCATAGTAAAATTCCAGTACATAACGACTAGTAAAATGAAAGGCAGAGGTTTACAAATCACTTGTACTCATGATTTCAAATCTAAGTTTCACATGACAAGACATTATAGTAAATAAAGTCTGGTAGGGAACCATACATTTTTTATTATCCATTTAATATTTCCTAAAAGGTTTTCTGAAAATTTTGCCCCTTTGACTAGTTAGCCAAAGAAATCCTAGTCAATCGAAACTCAAAATGTTAAGAGGTCTACAAAGATGAGTGATGTATGACTGAAAGACAGTTAGTAGAGAGGAACACCCCAAGCCATAGGAAGTGTTCTCCCGTAGGATCTTCCCCTTGCTTTGATTTGTTTGTAGACTTGTTTGATCAGTCTAATAGTAAAAAGCCCCTTTGCTTTGATCAGTCTGAAACAGCGATACAGCGGTAATGCTCGCCCACCCCCAGATGAAAGGGTGGACACGGATGAAGGGGAGCGGTTGGAAAACTGGAACGGGATCTATAAGGTGTTCCTCACCTCAACTTCCTAATTCACCTCAGCAGTGTCGAGATCAATTACATACAGCTGAAGGCGTGTCTCTGGTGAGGAGACAAAGGAAGTGACAGAGGATAGTAGTGTCGCCATGGCGGCAAGGACAACAGGTGATTATGTGTCAGACACGTCCCCTGTCCTGTTGTTTTCGTCGTTGGTAAATATTAGATGGGGATTGTTGCATGAAGTTGCACCAGCAGTGCATAATGATTTGAAACCTCAAGGCGGCATTTCAAAGCCGGCATATTTTTTTTTTATGGTCTCAGTTTGAATCAGTGCCTGTCTGGAGGAGGAGAGGAAACATGAAGTTATATTATATCTTAGCCCCGGGCTGCGGGAGGAAATACTGACTGACAGGGCTTTACATTCTGGCCTGCCCCACAAATAAAGACTCAAGCTAGGAGGGCTAGATGCCAGCTTTCGGGGCTCTTCAAGTGTGAAGTCATCGGGGTAGTTCTGGGAGAGCAGGTGACCAGGTATTATTACCTCATGGCCAACAAAAAATATTTGCACACCTGTTCTCGTCAAAGTGAAGGTACACAAGAGGCGAAACAGTATCACCCTTAAGCTAACAAGACGAGACAATGCGACCGCAGAAGAATTGATAGACCATACACGATACAAGCACGGCCCTTTGAAGAAGAAAATGAAGGCTCTTCAAACATTTGAACATGCGTGTTCATAGATGCCCCCCACTTAAAAGTGATTCACGACGGGGGGAAATGACTAACTGACTGATTGAACAGTGGCGGCAAACAACAGGGATGCCTCCTGGGATAAATTGGATGTTTGCTTGACCTCGTCAAGAACGGTTGTTTCAGTCGTGAGCGAGGTGGGCGGTGTCTGAAGCTAGGACTGATGAGGGCACGGCTGCAGTGGGGCTGCTCCTCCTCCGCACCTCGGGGAAGGCTCGCGCAGTGTAATCAGGTCTCTCTGGGCAAATTACAGGCCGAGCATGCCACTAAGTGGAGTTCAATCCAGGGGCTGAGGGAGGGGTCACCCATTAAAACTAATATTCCTTAACTCACTGAGTGCATTCCTGTGCGCAACGTCACCGTCGCGCAACGGCGGCGGCCCTCATCATGACAGGCATTTAAAGTCTCCTGACGCTAAGGACTCGAAAGGACATCTTTATGGTTAACAAAGAAAATGTTTCCAGGCAGGGACATAATAACAGCTTTACTGTCTCCTCTTGATGCATTTTTGAGATGCCCGGTAAAGGAGGAATGCAAGACAAAGGTCAAACAAAGGGCTTTGCTGGCTCCTGCAATATTGCCTAGGTCTACACAGTTACATAGCTATGTGGGCGGGGCTACAGTCTAATAACATACAGTACCGGCCTTGTACAGAGGACGACTAAACATTCCCATTTGGCATAAATAAATGCCACATATAATAAGAATGTGTATTTTTTGCCCTTTGCTTACGGACTTTAATATCCAATCTAAATGCATATATTGATGCATCACATTAACTACATTTTTGTCATTGTTCAATAACATGAAAGATGATTGACATTTAGATATTCATCAAATCTTTCAACTATTTTCAATGTCGACAGGGCTGGCATGTACATAAAGTCCACCACAATGTCCAGTGTCATCCAACGAAACTAAAAACCTTAAACTGTACCTTGCAACAGATTACGCATTCTAGAAGACCTGTGTAATTAACTAGTACAAACATCCTTGTTCAAAGACATGACTCCAAAAGTCTTGATTGATGCATACATAAAACAACAACAACAACAACTGTGCTCTTCAATTTGACATAGAAACTCCAACATCAAAAAAATGTTTCTATAGAAACAATTTTACCATATAAGCGGCTACTCTGTTAGAAAATGTTAACCAAAACTTAAATCAACATTGCAAAAATCTACAATGGATATTAAATACATTAGATTAGAGGATGAGCAACAGCAACAACAGCGGTTGTGGCAGATTTACGTCGAAAATAATTGTATTATTGACTGTTGCAATATTTGTCCTTCAGACCTCTATTATGTTTAAATGGAAATATTTTTGGTAAAGCATTTATTTTTTGGCAGAGCAACTTCAGCAATGTGTGCAACCTAGATAATGATATTATACAACTTTTACCACGCACTCAAGGTATTGCACAACAGCTAATGACAGAGCATGTCATACCTCATTATGACTGAGTAGGCCCTATTTGTTGCACTGATAAACAAACAATTTATCATAGAAGAAGTGACAGTAAGGGGCATCCATCCTTCAGCCCATTAACGAATGGCACTTAGCATAGTGTTGTATAAATAATGGGATTCAACAATAAATAACCTTGCCTCGCTGGCTAATAGTCATTCAAAGCAAATTCCCAATTCTGTTTTCCAAAATAATTCAGCAACAAAAATTGCTAATTGTTAATAATGGAGAGGCTGGAACACTTCTAACCACTAAACAATTCTATGCATTCCCAATCCAAGTTCCTATGTTGTACACGTCATCTGACATGCAAATCAGAACAGACAGAATTATATAAATTGACAACCAAGTAACTGCATTAATGGGGATGAATGGGGAGATGAATGAAGATGAGATGAATGTTGGAGATGAATGATGCAGATGAATGGGGAGCTTTAAGGAGTCAGGATCAATGCATGAATCCACATAAACGCACTGTGATGAGAGTCAAGGAGGTAACTGACCTGGTTGATGGAGTTGGCAGAACAGGAGGCTAGCCCCGTTCCCAGACAAGCAAGGACGAACATCCCGGGGTCAAAGGGTACAGGTGCCATTGCGAAGCCAGCTGCGGCCGTCACCACCACCAGGGCTGAAACCATGTAGCATGCGGATTAAAACCATGTATCGCAGAAAAAACTAAAATGTTGAACTCTATACGATCCTGCCCCAGATTTGAACACTACATTGTGTTATGATGTGGGATTTGCAAGTAGATTTTTTTATCAGTACACCACATTACCCAAACCAAACACCCAAAGCAATGTAAATGTCATTGAGTATAATACAGTGGGCAATGATGAGTCTAGAGCAGTGTTTCTCAATTGGTGGGTCGCGGAATTGGTCGTGGAGTGAATGGTAAATTTCTATATTTTTAAAAATAAAGATACTACAAAATTTTACTAATTTATGTTTAATTAAGTTCATGACGACATTGTCTGTGTTTACTAGCCCATTTTTTAGAAATAAATGTGCTTGTTTAAAATTGTAAAAAAAAGTGTTGCGACTTTATGACCATGGGAAAATGTGGGCCCCAGAGACAGAAGGGTTGAGAATCACTGGTTCGAGTGTTTGACTCTACGCTGAAGCAAAGGATTCAATATCTGCATCCCACCTGTTGGTATTGGTATGATTTGCTCCGAGTTGCCTTACCCCGACCCGCTCCTCTATAACCCGAAATGTATCTGAATGCATGAACTTTGGATAAATGCGTCTGCTGTAAGACCATAGTATTTGTAGTACTGTACCTGTTAGTCTGCTCTTGGCTAGCCTGGCATAGACACCCGGTAGATCAGATACATCGACCTTCAGCTCCTTCCACTGTCGGTCCAGACGGGCCTCCCTGGCCTCATCTGTCTCCACGTGCAAATGTGGGGTCTCATCCGACGTCTCCCTCTCACTGCCCTTCTTCAGCAATATATTTTCAGCCGTGGGCGGTGCATTAGATATTACTGGCAACGCATCTTCACCACTGGTGACATTATCTGGTTGAGGCATAATGTCTGCTGGGTACGAGGGGTAGATAGCCTGTACATGCTGCACCCGTTGGACCACACTGTCGTCCCTCTCGTCCAAAACTGGGATAGCAGCCGTCCGTTTAGGGACCGCTCGTTGATGGAGCTCGCTGCTGCCCTTTGTAACATACTGAAAAATGTAAAATAAAGAATGTGTGAGTAAATTCATAAGTGACAAAAATTCTAATTCTTATATTAAGTCAGCCTCCAAAACATGTTAAAAATGGTAAACAACAGCAGTTTGACTTACTGCAAAATAAATGACAAATGTTTGATGTAAAACTATTTACAGAATAGTAATCCCTGCATAATATGACATTGAAACAGAAACAGAAGCAGCTAACATTTTTTGGTGGATCTACCAACCACTTACCTGACGTTTTAGGAAATGCAGCTGCTGGTATGTTATCCAATTCGATGACTCTTTCCTATATAAGTGAATAAGGCTGCGAGCAGTCTGATAATTGATGGAAGCACTTCCTAATAACTTCTGGCTCACACTTGCACCGACCAGACCTAGAAATAGAGGACACTTTGTTATTGTCACTAGGCAAACTCTCAACGGGACACACATTCTTCACCAACTATGACAATTAGGCTTCTTTATTAGCAATGCTGCTGTTGACGATGAGTGTTGTTTACAATTGCATATTATATCTAAGTATTGTGTTAACAACGTTCAAGGGTGTGTACGTTCAAGGGTCTGTTTAATACGTTAAAAAGGGTCTAACGATTAGAAATAAGTCGACATTTACATCACGGATAGTAACTATAAACGCTTTATAACGGAGTAGCAATAGCAGGGTCAAATAAGGTCAACATCCGACCGGTTATGCCATCTTATAGACGATGGAGATAGTAAGGTGTGCTACCGTGGCTAGCCTCGTATCCGCTTTGAGGGCTACATTTAGCAAACGATCATGAGGATACCAGTTCGCGTTCAACGCAGCAAGAACAATCCGCAAATATATTGTATTTATTCACCTGACAGTCTGGTACATGGTGTTTTAAACATGTTCTCAAAGCATAGAGCCGGTTGTCGTTATGTCCTCTTCACATGCAGCGCGCCGCCATTGTGACCTACGGAGGGAGAGAATCACTTCCGCTGTCAAAACGTTGTGCAACGCGTAGCAACGTGCGCATGCTCGCGCGCGCGGGCACATGTGTGTTGCATTTATAACCTGGACCCTGAACCCACCGCTACTAACACAAGCTTTTTAAAATATATTAACACATTTCCATTTATAAATGGAAGAGTAACATGTTTTTATTAATCATATCAATATATAGATCCGGATTTTCAATATTTTAATTATAAAAATGGTACAAAAAATGGATACATTCAAAATAGTTTAGTAGTGCGTGTGATTCACTGAAATGGATATCTGTGGAACATATAAAATAAGTACTTTACTGAATATAAAACCATAACCGTTCAGTTGTGCATGCTGTGTTGTTAGGATTTATACTGCAGCTTGTTAAAGGCAACTTGATTTATAGTTTGAGGGTATATGACATCAAGTTTCTACCGAAACTAGTGAGCGAGAGAGAAAGAATGAAAGAGAGGGGGTTAGAGGGAGAGAAGGGGAGAGAGAGCGAAAGAGAGTGAATGGGAGAGAAGGGGGGGGGGTAGAGTGAGAGAGATGGACAGAATGGGAGAGAGAGGGAGAGAGAGAGAGAGAGAGAGAGAGAGAGAGAGAGATGAAGCGGGAGCAGCAGATGGGAAATTCCCTGGAATTTCATTTTGTGGGAGCCCTGCCCGCCAGATGAACACTGTCATTGACCAATAAATCTGAGATGGGGTTTGTTTGAATCTCAATTTACTTCTAATTCAATGTCTGGCCTTTTGCCCCCCGCCCTTCTGTGTCCCATACCTGGCTCTGCTTCTGGCCCCGTTATTTATGTGTGTGATCATGGCAGGGGTCCAGACAGCCTCGCCTCTGGGACGGTGAGGTATTCATTGCTTTAATGTTTGCCCTCGCATCTCATTTCCAAAACAGGTATTGCAGAGAAGGAAAAGATTAAAATGAATAGCAGTGAATGTTTTCTTGTGTTATTAAAATCATCTAATATACTCAGGGGTAAAGGTCTCTGCGCACTGGCGCCGCAAACGGCACTAAACACCAACATAGAGCCCGTGTCTACATACGTGTTATTTTTTTGTTTTTTGTAAATTTGTCAAATGACCAATTTTTTTATGATTATAAACGCACACAGGTTATAATGTATTAATTGTATGACGCCTACACAACAACATCAATAATTGCTTTTAATTTGAAAAATCCATACTACTAATAAGGATTTATAATATAATTATAAATCCTAATAGTATTCAAACTAAAACAATGGCATTTTGAAGAGGCAATTTCATCCATCAAATGCATTTCTTAATTTCTCTGAATCTCATTCCCTCCACAAAATAAGATCTGGTCCCCCATGACGAAGATCTTCATAAGCCTTCAGTGCTGGGTGATGCTCACCGTGTGTCCCTTTCTCCTGATTCATCTGGTTCATTCTGGCCTCTAGCCGGCCTCTTGCTCCCCAGGCATGATTACATCACGTAATCTTCCTTGTGCCATCAAGATGCGGCCCTGATGAATGCCAACAATACACACACAGGCCATTTCAGAGCCAGCGCAGGATCACCTTTATTGCAGGAGAAAACCATTATGCGCTGTTCTACAAGATTTCATTACACCGTGACCCGCTTCCCCTTTCTGCCATCAATCCTTAACCTCAGCTTTATGCTTTTTTTTAATTTCACATCCTATATTTTTCCCCCTGAACACTCTTAGAATATACCATGTCTTATTTATTTCTTATTATGTTTTACATGCACTTCATTGGCTGTTCTTGATGGTAAAGGTCAAGGCTCCTAGAACTATCTAGGGGGTCATGTTGTTTTTCTGAGAACAGGGACTTTCACTGAGGCAATCTGTTGAATCCGTCTTCTCCCCTGATGAATGACAGGCATAACCGAATGTCAGGACCTCTCACATTAACAAACAGACTCATTCATGAGCATTGTGTATGTGCGTGCGTGTGTGTTTGTGTGTTTGTGTGTGTGTGTGTGTGTATACATGTGCGTGCTTTTGTATGTGTGTGGTGTGTATTTGTGTGTGGTGTATATGTGCTTGCTTTTGCATGTGTGTGTGTGTGTGTGTGTGTGTGTGTATGTGTTTGTCCATGTGCTTGCTTCTGTATGTACTTTTGTATGTGTGTGTGTGCTTGTGCGTGTGCGTGTGTGTGTGTATGTGTGTTGTCCATGTGCTTGCTTGTGTATGTACTTTTGAATGTGTGTGTGTGCAAGTGCGTGTGCATGTGTGTGTGTGGGTGCGTGTGTGCGTGCATGTATGTGCTTTTGTATGTGTGTGTGTGTGTGTGTGTGTGTGTGTGTGTGTGCTGCCCCTCCTCTGCAGGGAAGACTAATATTAGCCTACAGCATTATTTAGGGAGGAATAGTTCATCATCTGCCAATGAATGGGAGTTTTGTTTAACCCCCATTGAAATGGGTTCATCTCTCTGCTCGTTTCCTGCCATGACTATACACTGCCACTCAACTTTGTGGTTTTAACTCTGAGGAATTGAAGCTACAAATAAATACAAATCGTGCAGAACAAGTAACACATGTGCATCATGTGTGTTTGATAAAGATTACGATATTATTTTCTTATTGAATTTATTGATGTGCTCTTTTTGTGAAACCTTTTTTGAAAAGGATGGTTTTATGATGCTTATCTGCTTTTCCGATTTGCGTTGGATATCCAGTTCTATGGGTGAGTCCTGTCTCATGCTTCAGTGGTTAAAAGGCTAAACACAGGAACATTTTGCAGGTCACAAACCCAGACATGCTTTCACTTCCTTCTGTCCATAAGGTAGACAACAAGGAGAAACCTAAAGAGCAGATGGACAGAATGGCGTTGAATGACTTGGGTCACAATGGGAGGAGTTACTGAAGTCTGTTCCAAATGAGGCCCTTTACAACAAGACCATCTTTGGTGGTCTTCTGAATGTGACGGTCTTTTATCACACGTTTTTCACTGCATCTTGAAAAGTAAAAAGGAAGAGACTGTAAAAATCCTCTCTGGGGGACACACAAGGACACTGAAGGAGCCTGTGCATGTGTTGTTTATGTTGTTATTGTCGTTGTTATTACTGTTGTTGATGATGTTGCTGCATATAGTGGCAAAGAGTCACATACATTTTTCAGCAAAATCATCTTTAAATCGGGCTTGAATCGGGTTTGGGGTATCGATAATAACATAATATCATGGATAATACTTTCAGTTATATGAATAATAATGAAGCTATTCGAATATGGGTTTCTCAAAATAAAAAGTAAATCAAACTCAGGGACAGCCATAGCGCGCGCACACACACACACACACACAAACACACACACACACACACACACACACACACACACACACACACACACACACACAC
>JAOPUD010000070.1:8602368-8614135 GCA_027122715.1 Trisopterus minutus
ACACACACACACACACACACACACACACACACACACACACACACACACACACACACACACACACACACACACATGGGTGCACCACAGACAAGCACACACACACACACAGACCTCCTGGGGAGTCCGACGCGGCCCGTGTTTACACAACCACCCGCTCTGGCACTACAGAGTAATAGCTTGTCACAATGACGAACACGCAATGAGGTGTTTCTTTCAACAGAGGAAGTCGGGGCTGACCTGTTTTCCCCCTAAACGCCCTGTTCCCCGACCCCCGACCCCCCACCCCTCTACCACACCGCTGTACAGCACCACAGAAACAGCCACCACGTACCCACGATGCAGTGCAGCAGTCACGGCATGGTCACCATGCTTCCCATGGGGCTATCGTCTAACCATGCAGCAACAGGCCCCTTCGAATGTACGTCACTGTACGCGAGTAGAAGTAGTAGGCGGGACTTCCGGCCATGGTTCTGAGGCGGAGATATCCATTTTGGTACCATGGGTTCAGTGGTGAGAGGAACGATAGAGGGTTATCGCTTTCCGTTTCATGTTTTTGTCGAAATATTCATGAAAATGCTTAATATTGATATTCTCCTTAATCTTTGTGGTTGTCCTTCTTGTCATGTCCGTATCTTCTCGCTCTGGGGACTGGGAACTTGTTCGCTCACAGCTCATAGGAAGTTTTTTTCATTCGCGGTAGACATAGCAGTACAATTCAGGATCCTCTCTCAGCCCACCCCATCACCAGTAACCAAACGCCAACATGCAACAGGCATGGAGGAAACACGGTGACCTCCTCACCTCACCGATCTAGTCGGTTCCCCTCTGAGGATTGAGTTTAGGCACGCCCCCCCTTGCTCTGGCCGTCCGTTGTAGTGAAGTGAACCACAGGTTGTACGTGTTGGTGTCATGGACGCTGCTGGCCCTGCCACTGCGGTGGTTCTGGGCTCTGTAACATCGCCTGTGGGTTTAGCGGTCTGACTCCCAAAGCACGAGCATTGGGACGTTTCATGTTCGTTTTTCTTAATCAGAACACCGACATTGCAAGCATTACACTGTTTTCACTCTCTCATTATGCAAAGTCCCTGAATGTATTCACATGTGGCTACAAATCAGGGTCAAGTTCCTAGGCCTTGTTTTTGCTGTGAATGTCCCCGTCCATCAGAGCACAGAGGCGTTTAAGTTTCAATAGCAACCTGTCTTGTAAAATAGGTGCATTCCACTGGTACTGCCTCTTTAAGCTGATTCAATCACTACTCACTCGTCTGTCCTGACCAGAGCAAGGGAATTACAAAGATATGTGAGGTAAATTAAAATGGCTTTATGGTCGCGGGCTTTTAAAGCGTGGCCTCTTCAGCTCACCAAGGAAATTGAGTTTGCTAGCGAAAAAATGCACTTCTCTCTTAACCCCCTCTGACCGGCCGTCACAGACACACACAAACTTTCCCTTTGAAGGCTAAACAGACAGAAATGAGGGCGGATTGCTTCTTTCGGCGGAGTTATGGCCGCCCTGATCCTATTACCCACCCCGCTGAAAAATGTGTCTGCAGGCCCCAGGAGCTTTTAACCTTTCGCTGCACCGAGGGCTTATATTCACGGGGGCAGGCCAGGCCCCTTGTGTGAATGTTGCGTTTAGTAGTCAGCCCTCGCCGGGGCCCCTCTGGAAGACATGAGGGGCGCCGGAGACGTTTCAGCCCCAGAGCCTAAATCTGACAGAGGCTTACTCTATTGGGAGGGATCCTCTCTATCGGGAAATGAACAGCAGCATGGAATTAATCAGGGACTTCCTGTTGACCGAAACTTGTGCTTCTAACTGCAAGAACGGTTTTTTTTTGCGGGTACAAAGGGTTTTGTAATAGCATTTTGTAATAAATAAGCATAAGTGTTTCGGGGGTAGTACAGTTATTTTGTAATTGATTCAATCCAACAGGTTTAGTTCAGTTCTTAAGTTATAATTCGTACGTCCGGCCCAGTCTGTGCTATAGTGGCCTACCAGGTCATCTTAGGTTTTTGCAGGAGCGAGTGTTAAACTTAAGTCACTTATTGCTTAAGTTGAAGAGGGATGCAAGGATGCACTCACAGACACCCCCCACACACCCTAAGCATTCCAACGCAGGCCAACTGACAAACATGTTTCTGTGATACGATTTTCCAAACGTCTCTTTTCACCTCACCATACTCATAAGTCAGTATTTCAAGCCTCGGGAAGAACATGAACGTGTGTTTGCGGACAAAAAAAAACTAAAAACACTTTCTTATTGGTTTACATGGCCGGCCGGCGCAGATAGGCATTGCGTTGGCTCCCAGCGGCCTTTTTCCACTATGCCTTTGTTAATCGCTGTTGCCTTTCACGTCAGACTCCACTATGTAACTTTTCTGTGTAGGACCCTCTTAAAGTGGTCCCGGGGAACATATGCTTATACGGCGTGAATGCTGAGCAAACAGCGCCCCGGGGTAGGTAACTTTCTCCGAGACAGATGCGTCAGGGACATAATGATGTGCATAGCAGCCACCGAGAAAACAAATAAACAGCTGCTCACATTGCTATCGGTTTTCTTTTTTTGGCGGTGGTAAATGTTTTGCTCTAAATGCACACGATGAGGGAGGGCTTCATCGGAAAGTGCTTTGGCGTGCGTCGAGTGCTTTCGTCTCATGCGGTAGCCTTCACCCACGTGCGGCGAAAGTCAACTACAATGCGGAAAACAAAAACAACAACAAGCGGCAGACGACAGAAGTTACTTTTCAATTATTTTCACGTTAAATAACTTAAACAGCAACAATGTTCATGCATCAATCCTTACGGATCAAAGGATTCCGACACCAAACGCCGTCCTTGTGATTAAACCGATATTTTCCAAGATGATCATCCACCAGGGCGGACCCCTGGTTGTGTTATACGTTATGTGTTATATCTACTTGTGTGGCAGGTGTTGGAGAAGATGGGGGTCTCCACCTCCCCGCCCCTCTGGCTAACGTGTTGGCTCAAATACCGCGGAGAAGCTCTGAAAACAGGCATTAAAGCGGGCCCTAATCCCCGCGCCCTCTGAGCAGACGTGCGCTCAGCCGCCAGCGCTCTGAAAGCCATCCAACCGTTTATGTGAAGCCAAAGCACCGCCTCATCAAAGGGATTTTTCCGTCTTTTCTTTTCTTTTTTTTTTTTTTTTTTTTTTTAAAGGCGTTGAAGGTGGAGCGGGAGCGTCTTAGAATTCCCTGCCGTATCCATCAGGGCGGTTCTTTTCCCCCCTCGTTCTTGTCTTTTTCCGACGAGTGCTGTTTTTGAATTTTCCAAATTGTGCTTTCACCAAAGTGATGAAATTAACACATCAAAATCCACCCCGGCCCACACACACACAAATTCACACACACATTTTCGTTTTCGATCAATAGAGAGAGGGAGAGAGAAAGCACAAGAGAGGAAGTGAGATAGAGGGAGGGAGAGAGCGAGAGAGTGAGGGAGGGAGGGAGAGAGAGAGAGGGGGAGGGAGAGAGAGAGAGGTAATGGACCAAACAATATAACATATCCTCCGCCTCTCTTGCCCAGTCGATTATTAAAGCAGTGCTATCCTCACACTCAGTAGCCAATGTACACTGCAATGCTACCAGGCTGCCTTGTTTCACACACCCTTCCAACAGCATCGGGTTTCATCCGTCAGTCAGACAAGGTGCCAATTCCTGTGCCAATGTGAAGTCCATCCTTTTGATTGACATTAAGTTATAATGAGCGACCTTAAACCACACTTAATAGATGGAGAGAATGAGCCTAATAGGATCAGGAGATTTCACTTGAATCCTTTTCATTGATTCAAAAATATCTATGTTTAGCAAGAAATGTGTATCAGATTGATCCGACAGAGACTTTAAAACAACCAGAAATTGTCATGAACCTCTCAACCATCACATGCACTTATTGAATGTCTGCAAACACTGCATCATTCTTTTGGGGAAAAAGAGCAAGGTTGAGTTTTTTTGGAAGAGACTTGAACTCTGACCCTTTCCCTGTGGGGTCTCGACCCGTCTCACTGACCCGTCAACAAACTAATTTGTCTACTCTGACCCTTAAGATCTTGCTACTTGTCGTTTGGCCCGGGCTGTATCCGTTACAATAACACTCTCTGGGTAGTCAATAGCAACAAAGAGGAGAATCCCACATTGCTGGCTCATACATATTAATGCATAACACTCCGTAACACTGTAGCAAAGGTGAATTGAAGTGTTTCCCATTAAGTTGGGATGTGTTCAGCGATTCCACATTCCTTTGTATCTTTGACACAACGCCTGCTTTTCAGTCTACATTTTTCCACGTTTAATAATAATTGGAGATTTTAAATTCTGCCTTTTTTTCTGCTATGATTGATTCTTTCAAGGACCGATTGTTTGCCAGCCAACGCAGTAAATGTGTGCCTAGGAGGGTGATATACATGATGTATTTCTCCATATAAGTCACACAATAACGCCCAGAATAACGCAGAGAAGCTATGGCAACTCGTGGAACTTTCAGTGACCCAACATCAAACCCTGAACCCAACATCTGCCGGGGCCTGATTGGTGTTATAAATCCACTTGTGCTCTTTAAAAAGGGGATCTCAGGGATTACATTACTGTCATGACCGGCGGTTGTCCGAGACCATGTTATGTTTCAGGGCACGATGCAGTGAGATCAGATGCGCAGAATGGGAGCGTGTGGTGTGCTTGGAAGGAGAGGCTGGATCAGAGATCAGCCTCATGACTGACATGCAGGAGGTGGAGGTGGGCAGGGCTGAACTCCCGTGATTGGCATGTGATGTGAGTGACAGGACACTGGAAACCTGTTCGACACAGGTTCCTTGGTAGCGTTGGCCCCGCCCCTTGACAATCATCTGCAGCTTGACGCCAGCTGTGGAAACACTTTGGTGCCTGTATGTGTGTGTTTTCGTGTGTGTGTATAAGAGAGTGTGTGTGTGAACATGAATGTTTTTGTTTTTTATATCTCGTCTCTGTTGACCGGGGCAGCCATGCCGAGCCCCAACACACACACACAACAGGGGACTATAGGTTTTCAACCAAGTGGGGACCTCTATTTCTGGTCATTTTAGAATCAGAGTTTAGTTTTAAGTTGTCATAATGTAACTTCAACTTTTATTTAACAGAAGTTGCCAAGAGGAGACTTGAACTGCAGTTTTTAATCATTGAAGAGAAACAATATTCTATTGATATCCCACAATTGTCAGAAATGTTTCCTCAACCTTTGGTAGTTTTTTTTAAAGTAAGCATATTGTGCATTCCTATGTTTATATAGAAAACTTGAAAAACATTTTAATATTAGTTAAAAAATGTCTAATTATTTGCAAGTTTACTATGGACAACCATGATTAATCACAATTCAATATTTTATTTGATTGACAGCCCTAGTTATATCTCATGACAATTTCCCTCATTAAATGTCTATAGGCCTTATGGTAAATTTGTTATTTTCTACTGTAGAGACGGCAGTAAACTATTTTTTCAAACCTAATGAATACATAAATGCTGGGGTCTAAGCGTTGCTCCATACTATTTAACAGGGGGATCAGTGTAATTTTGTACAGGCAAAGAGGGGACTTCAAGTGGGAACCATCTTTCCTGTTTAACAGCAAAGTAAAAAAACTAAATTCTGCACTAAAGTTTCTTCCAAGGTCTGTATAGAGTTGTGCAGAGGTTCTGACATACCTTAAGTAACACCATCCAAAAGACAGATGATCGCTTTAAGGCTGTTCAAGTGCAGGGAACAATGTTTGTGGATTGAACCGTGATAAATTGCAGTCAAGTTAAAACTGAAGTCATGTTATTGTGGAAAAATATCACTTACAAAAATAACTGTCCCTTACATGCGTTCACATTTAAAAGAACAGACAAACTCTGCTCTAAAATATAAAAGATGGTCACGCAGCATGTAAACACAAAATATGCAGTCATTAAAAGTTTATTTTGGAAGCAAGTGTAGCGATAACGACTTTTGTCGGTCCTCATGCTCTCTAGAGGATGGATACAAAATTCAAAGTCAGTACATATTAAACAGGTGGCTATACAAGACATTTTGATAACCAAAAGGTCTACAATAGGACATTGCAACATGGGCCTGCTTCTTGTCATCAATCAAATGTGGCAATACATTGATTATGGTAGACCTACTGACACTAGAACTATTTAAAGACTCATCTTCAGGCTATTAAGCTGCTTATCCAGGGGAACGCATTTATCAAAAAGTCCATTATGTCATTATACTATAAAGTCCATTATAGCGAACAAGCAAATAATTTCAATTTGAGCAACTGCAAAAGACAAATTACCAAGTTGCTAAATGGTAGCAAAAAGCAAAATGGTGGCTTCCAGGAGCATCTGCATCCAAAGACAAGCATGTTAAAGTCAAGACAGCAACCTCTGCTGAAAGGGGAACATCAAGTGTGGCTGGACCAGAAGACCTTCAAGGTAGGGTACAGTGCAGCATGGTACTAGAAAGTGTGGCATCATACAAAGTGGGATTTGAGCAGGTCATCATGGTAGAGCAATGTGGGGTTGGACAAGGAGAGCATCATGCATGGAACGTCAAAGTGGGGCTGGATCCCAAGACGCTAGGACCCCAAGATGCTAGGACCAAGCACAAGAAGCAGAGCAAAGCAGGGTCAGGGTTCACCATCCTGATTCAAGCCATGAAAGAATCAGTTCTTAGAATGCTGACAAAGATCAGCTGAACATTATCCTGTAGGCCGGGGTTCTTCCGGAGAGTTCTTCCCGTGCCATAGCGGCTCTAAAGTGTCACTTTTACACAACCAACGCTTAAATTTTCCCCCCGTCTGTAGCTACGGTTAACAGGGCCTCAGTGTACACGGTGGAGGTAGTCGTTGCTCTGGGGGGGGGCCAAAGGGGCCCCCCCACGAAGTCAAGACACACCTCATCAACACAAGTCATACAAAACATACATTGAAAAACACATGTAGCAGTAACAGCAAGTTAAATTTTACAAAGTCACTAAACATTTGTAATGGTACAAATATGGACATATAAATAAATGTAGGACCTACAAGTCAGTACTGAACTACATGGGGTTACTCACTGCAACGTCACTGGCAGCAATGACAACGAAAGGAGCCGGAATCACAGACCACAGCAACACTAAACAATAAGAGAAACAGACGCCAGCATCAAAAGGTAAACACATGACTCACCAAAGAATAAAACTGTGGAAGACTTACCAGCTGGGTTAAGTAAGACCCAACCTACACCAACAATGGAGGCCAGAGAGTAACTCAGCCACTGCAGCTGCATCTAATTAACATTAGTGCCCAACTGCATCGACCAATCATGGTCACTGGACACAGGTGAGAGGGCGTTGCATCAATTAGTTTACAAGCGAGCTGATTGGTGCTGCTACATTGGGGCTGAGAGCATGGCTGATAGACATAATGTAATCACAAATGTCATGACCACCTCCGTTCTGGAAGCTGAGGAGCATTGGAACGTTAGCTGTTCTGTGGAACGGTGGAAGAATGGGTTGTTCTTCTGGTTCTATGTATACCATATTTGCTGTGTTTTTATATTTCATATTTTGCATGTATTGTTTCGAGAGGCCACAGCGGGGAAGGAACACAATACAAATTAAATGCCATCCATCTTTAATAAACGTCAAACATTTACAAAACTACAATGTCATTCATAATTCATTTGGTCATTCCCAGAGGTGGATCATATTCAGTTGCTGATCAGTGAGAGCTCATGGCACATGTTTTTGAATTGTACAAATATAACAATTCGGACAGACTAGGACCTTCCCTGAAGGTTTAATATCCAACTATGTTTATGTTCATTCATTCTTCAAACATCTTCAGCCATCATCTTTCTTTCTAAATTCCTAAATTGTAATCCGGAGCTAAAACGCAACCCCAGGGTCATCTTTAGTAACGCGATACAGTGGGCACGTGAGTCGTAGTGTTGTGCTTTGTGAAAGAAGCCGATCACTTATTCATGAGCCGGGCTGCCAGTAGCACAACAAACAAACAGGAGGAACTGGGGAAGCAGCTCCAAGCAGATCCCGGGGGACCATGGAGAACTCCCTCAAGTGTCCCATCTGCCAGGACCTCTTTGTGGACCCTGTGTCGCTCCCCTGCACCCACAACTTCTGCCTCACCTGCATCCGGGCGGTGTGGAACACGGATGTGTCCGAGGATGGGCCGTTCTTCTGCCCAGAGTGTCAGATCATCTTCCCCTCCAGGGTCCCTCTGGAGGTGAACACAGACCTGCAGAGCCAGGTGAAGGACCAGGCCTGCAACCCCTGCAACCAAGGCAGTAGTGAATCAAACAAAAGCTGGTAGGATACAAAGCAAAACCCATGCTAACTGTTGAAACGGTTGATGCTTCTGTGTGAAATCAAATCACAGATGTTTTGGATTTTTGTGAATTTGGTTAGTGCAAGGAATGGTCATGTGTTTAGAAGAATAACCAACATTGCATCTGTGTTCATAATGAGGTCTCTTTCACAGTCCACAGGCCCGCGACGGCCCCGCGACGGCGATCCAGCCACCTGGACCTCCCGGCGGTTTGGCCACACCCATCGGCTGTGACCACTGCATAGAGGCGGCGGGCTCCGTTGCCGTGAGCACCTGCCTCACCTGCGACGCCTCGCTGTGCCGGGCACACGCTCTGCTGCACCAGCAGAGGGCGGCGCTGCGGGAGCACACGGTGGTGGGCGTGACGGGGGACCCCATGTCTCTGAAGTGCAGGGAGCACCGCGAGGAGCTGAAGCTCTTCTGCATGGAGGACCGCGTCCCCGTGTGCTGTCTGTGCGTCCTGGTCGGGTCGCACAAGAGCCACCGGGCCGTCCAGCTCCAGGAGGCCTGCTCGGACCTGAAGGTGAGGCCAGGATCACCGTGAAGGGGGTTCTGTTTTAGCACCAGCTGTGATGTTACAAGTCAAAAAAGCCTTTAGTGACATCGACCTACCGGTTGCTAGAGTCCCTCATGTAGCCTTTTGGGTTTATCTATCTATCTCAGTGGACTCTGGACATGTGTGCGGTCACCAAAGGGTAGATTCTAAAATGGCTTGTTATGGCTTATCCCTTTTCGTGACTGGTGACTGCTGCTTTTTCCTTAGAACATGCTCGAGACCACTATGAGTCAACTGCTGGAGAAGAAGAGTGAAGCAGAGCATGCCATCAAGGACCTGGAGACGCTGTACACACAGACAATGGTACACTGCATGCAGTGTTGAAGACAAACTACCAACCCCCTGATTCCACACGGTCCAAATCATCACCGTCGCTGTTTTCACACTTGTTTGTTTGTTTGTTTGTTTGTCAGGATTCGGCGGCAGATTTCCGGGAGAGAATCTCGGACAAGTACGGCAGGATCCGAGCCGTCCTGGACGGAGATGAGCGGCTCATGATGCAGATCATCGACGCGGAGGAGAGATACACGACGGAGTGGCTGGAGACACAGAGGGTCGCCATGGAGACCCTGATCCAAGAGGCCGACAGCCTCCGGGCCCAGAGCCGTCAGCTGCTGCAGGAAACCAACAACCTGACCTTCCTACAGGTGGTCGATGACTCCCGGAACATCTGTACTTAAGCGTATAGTACAGCGCTTTTTTCATCGGGATCTTGTGCTGTCTTCCACTGCCAAGCAAATGACAAAACATTTTCTGCTTGTTTTCAACAGCAGATCACAGCACAAGCTCTAGGGTGAGTGTGTTTCATTCAGGCTTCTCTGTCCATCCCTCAACCCTGAACTTTTTGTTTACATCTAATTGGACTGTCACTGATGTATACTGTGTATCTTGTGGTTGTAGCAACCCTCTGGATCTGCCACCCATCCAGGGGGTGGACAGATACCTGTGTGACCCCCAGAGGATGAGGACGGCCGAGAGGCTGGTGGATGACCTCTCAGTGGCTTTGTCCCCACATTTCCCCCGCATTTGGTCCCGTTAGTATCGCCTCAAATGCCCAGTCCCCTGACTCCCCTGTGTACACCCGGCTAATAGCGACGGTGGAGTCAATTTGCTTGCATCTGTCTTACCTGCAGGTCTGTGTTCTCCCTCGTTGGACTTGGAGACCGCCCATCCCAGACTGGTGGTGTCCCACGACAGGAAACAGGTGTTCTGGGGCAGACAACCACCCCATGAAACCCAGAACACTCTCACTCCCTATGACTGCATGTACAGCGTATCGGCCCAGGAGGGATTCACCGCAGGCCGGCACTACTGGGAGGTCATTGTCCAGGACAAACCCTATTGGCTGATTGGTGCGACCACGGGGCCGGCCAGTAAGCCGGCCAGTAAGCAGGAGGAGGCCTCCCTCACGGGTGCGAAGGGAGACACGGTGTCATGGTGCATCTACCACGGAGAAGGGAAGTACTTGTCGTGCCACGATACCCTCGAAAAGCCACTGTCCGTTCCGGGTAAGAGGCTCCGAAAGCTGGGCGTACTGGCCGACCTCCAGCAGGGGGAGCTGTCGTTCTACGATGCCGACACGCTGGCTCTGCTGGAGAGTTACAGCGTGGAGGGCACGGAGGCGCTCTTCCCCGTGTTGAACCCTTGTATCGACGTGAACGGGGTAAACCGCCAGCCCCTCAGCCTGTTGAGCCTCGGAGGCGACGGTGACCGAAACGTATACGCAGATGAGAACGAAGGCTAATGAACTGGTTCAATGTGACCGTTTAAGATGTTTTAACGGGTTTTAACATCTCGGTCAGCTTGTGTTAGATAGGTGTCCCTTATCCAATTTAACCTGAGATATTATGTAGTATATATTGTGTCTGAGGCATATTATATTCATATAATATGGTGAATATATAGGCATATATTCACCTGAATGCTCTGCTCTGTGGACCCACTGCAGGGTCAAGGGTTACTTGATACCGTATTGTTCATTGTGTGTCACTGAATGTGGAACTGAAACGTGTTGCAAATGTCTGACTTCTGTTGTTTATACAACTTGAAGATGGCTTTTATTAAACAAAACATGTTTACCTCAAAAATAGACGTCTTTTCTTTTCTCAGAAAGGTTTATTTAAAAGATTTAAAATCCAAAATGCAACTGTTCGATATCCCATTTCTATTTGGCGCTGACGGAAGTCTTTTACCTGACTTTCAATAGACCCTCTGACTTAGGAACTTTTTCAGTGTCTTATCAGGTTTCTGTGCATTACGTTCTTATTTTTATTTCACACATACACGAGGCCTTTAGAAACAAAATACTAAATATGTCTTAGCCACACATGACCAGAGAGTTCAGGCTCAGTTCACATCCCATCCCAAGCATCACTTGGCTTATTTGCCTATGCGGTTTGGGTCTTGGACCTAATCCATTCCAGGTAGTCTGTTACCCGCGTGTAGACCCCTGGTTTGTTTGCACGGCCACATTGGTCCCCCCAGCTCACCAGACCGTAGATGACCTGGGTTTGGTTCTGCTCACATGTCAACGGTCCACCAGAATCACCCTGCAGCATGGAGGAAACATCTTGTTTACCAACTGTAACTATAATACAAACTATTCTTTAACTATCTATTGTACCTAAGGCATCAGAAGATGTCTCAATCCAAAATGACGCATAGTGAATTTCTCGAATTCTAGAATATCCTGCTTCCATAAGACACCCAAATATACCAATACATGATATTCAATGACCCGAGTCAAACACTGGGCCTAGCAAACACACGCACACACAGACACACACAAATAAGCATACACGTACACACACACACACACACACACACACACACACACACACACACACACACACACACACACACACACACACAC
>JAOPUD010000070.1:8886477-8901171 GCA_027122715.1 Trisopterus minutus
TGTGTGTGTGTGTGTGTGTGTGTGTGTGTGTGTGTGTGTGTGTGTGTGTGTGTGTGTGTGTGTGTGTGTGTGAGTTCCTGACAGAATACTTTTTTTATACACACTTATACACTTGCGCATAGTCACATTATTATAGTTGATATCATTATATTACATTATTGACATATGTTGTCAATAACTTCTCAGTTCAGTGCAAACAGATATTATCTCGTATCCGTTCCCCTCCCCCCCAGCCTCTTTGTCAGTCGCCTCGTCTTGGGAAGTCACACTGTGGTTAAGTTTGGTAAGGCTGATGTGGTTTCCTGTTTATCTTCAGGCTGGCCGAGAAAATGGCTTCCAGGGCGGTATCTCTCTTCCTAGAAGATGACGTCTCCTTCCTGTCTGACAACTCCCTCCCTCCACACATCCATCTGCTAAAGGTCAGAGCGATGCATGGTGTCTGGGTCCACGTAGTTCTGGTGATCCTTGGTCCTCAAAGAGTGTACACTGAAGGTTGGCCGGTGTAACTTAAACTAAATGTGTCACCATTTTTTTTTTACAAATTGACACTATCAAAAGTCGATAGTTGGGAGGATGATGTCATTCATACACAGTCTAGCACAATTTGTTTTGATTAATTAATTTCTTTGCAATATTTATGCAGAACTTTTGAGACGGAAATACATTTTATCATAATTTATTCCTAGTTCAATACGCTCAAACAGGGAAATTCTTGATTGTTTATCGAGTTAGCAATGCAAAGGAAAAAAATCCTTCCTCCGATCCCTTAAGGTACATCAATAATCCATTATTGTCTCTGATGCGGCTTTCCACTCACTTCAGTTGTCATAAGCATCTTAACCAAGTGGAGACATTCACTCCTCTGGTTCTCTGCTCCTCCAACAGCAGGGGGAGTCCTGGAGTCGCTCCCAGACGGTGTGTCTGCTCATGGCCTGCGTGTGTTCCCTGCCCCGCAACGTGAGTCCACCTTAATGCTTCACGTCCATAGACGACGCAAACGATGATGTTGACCTTTTCATAAAGGTAAAACACGGTTCCTTTGCGAGTGTCCATGTCAACATATCTCAAGAAGAATGTTTAGCTCATGTTGTCCATCTACCAAGAACATGAAAATATCGCCGGTTCAAAACCGTAAATGTAACGTATGTACCATTGAAAACGTTTGTTCAATCCAAAAGAGACCTCCCGGGTAAAATAGACGCCTTCACCATCCGGGATGCAGCTAACGACTATTCCAATTGCTAACCCGATCATCCAGGTGGAGGTGCCCCAGGTGGAGCGACTGATGGAGCAGCTGGAGGAGCTGAGCATCACCTGTAGCCACGTCCTGTCCTACACCTCCGCCGCCAAGTGTTACGCCGGCCTGGTCAACAAGAGGCCCGCCGGTCAGTTCAGTCGGCTCACACAGGCCCACCAGGCCGGAGGAACACGGCCACACAAAATGTCGGATTCGGCCTTCACGTTGGACACACGTCTGACCGTCTCTTGACCGGTTTAGCCAGCTTGCAATAGATGTGTCTATGCTGTGTTTAGATGATATCTTGGCAGGATGGTTCCAGGGGAATATCGTGTCCAAATCTTTTGACGATAGCTTGTTCATCGTTTCCTGGTTGTGTTTTCCAGGAGATGCTCTTAACGCCTCGATCCAGCGCAGCACCAAGAGAGTGTCCAGTGAGTTGGACTCCCCGGCTTCTCCTCACCGCACCCAGGCCTTCACCTTCCTGCTCTGGGTAAGACCTTCACCAGCTGCCCTCTTCCACCAACAACCACAACTTGTGGCTTTGCTAATGAGAAGGAGGGGGATGGACGATTCCAGAGTGTCAATTGTCAATGGCTCCAGAAGGAGAATTGCACCAAAATTGTCCACCATTTACTTTGATTCAATCAGACCAAAGAAATCAAACCTATTGTATGGACAGACTTTCCAATACAAATAACCAATGTTCAAAGTCAGTTGAGTAAATAGTTTTTTCGATCGGTCGATACTACAGCGGGGGTCGAGTCTAAATACATTTATGTTTAGAGTTTATGTTTTTGAATGGCTGCGATGTACTGTAGAATGAACTCGTTAGGAGTAGACTTTCCAGCCCCAGGAGGAAACTTGAGGTTGTGCACTGAGTGCTGCTTGATCGGCCAATTACACAATATTTAAAGTCATTTTTTATGTTAAGAAATGGGTTTGTTATACTGTGAGAAGTTAAATGGATCCACATCCCTGTAGGTGTTTGAGGGGGACACAGGGGTCTGTGATTATCCAGTCAATTGTCCTTTCTTTGTCTTCAGCTGGCCAAGGGCCTGCTGCTCAGATACCACCCTCTCTCCACGGCACTGACGGACAAGGTAAGACACAATACGTATGTATACACAATATTGTAGTAGTAGTAGTATTATTTATCCCAGATTTCCCGTCTATGATCAGAATCCTATCTCATCTGATTAGGGTACAAGTATTCTGGTGACATGCAAGCAATGTGCATGCTCTGTCCATCTTTACATTCCCAAACCTAAAATACCAACACAACACACTGCTTGGTCTGTATTGGCCCCCAAACAACAATATCCCCCTAGAGACATACACATGTGCACAGTCTTAATGTCTATGTGTGTGTGTTTGTGCAGCTCTTCTCCCTGCTGGGGGACCCTGAGCTGGGGCCGATGGCGGGCGACGGCTTCTCCCTGCTCATGAGCGACTCGGCCGATGTCCTGAACCGCGGTTGCCACGCCGATGTGCGCATCATGTACCGCCAGCGCTTCTTCACCGAGAACTCGGCCAAGCTGCTGCAGGGCTTCAACGCTGCCGCACCAGGTACCGGCGTTGTAGCACAAACTGCTTTGGGCCGTACATCTGAAAGTATGTAATGTAACTTGTCTTTTTTTTTTTTTTCCCTTCAATAGACT
Organism: Trisopterus minutus; assembly: GCA_027122715.1. Taxonomy (NCBI): domain Eukaryota; kingdom Metazoa; phylum Chordata; class Actinopteri; order Gadiformes; family Gadidae; genus Trisopterus; species Trisopterus minutus. The sequence goes on from JAOPUD010000070.1 coordinate 8,889,376, forward strand.
CAAAGTCGTCCTACCTGAAGGCCCTGTCTCACCTGGTCAGCAGCCTGCCCAAAGAGGTTCAGCTCACAGAGTTACCAGCGGTAAGTAGAACGTCACATGCATGGGACCATGGAGTGACTACATGAAGGGGAGTCGGCTAGTGACGCCTGCTTCAGTGACCATGGCTTTTAATTTCGGATGTTTCTTTGTCTACTGATTCTGATCGATCTAAAAACAAGAAAAAAGGACCTTGAACAGGCTAGGGAACTCAGCCTCAGCCACATCGTAAGGGATGGCTATGGTCCTCACAATTGGCGCTGTGCTCTCTTTCGGAGTTTGTGTGATTAATTCAACTTTGATGGGATATATATCGCTCCCCGTTGGTTCCTGCAGAGGGCGGTGTCTCACCAGATATTAAACGTGATGACATTGTCCTTCCAGCTCCTATCCCTGCTGCTGGAGGCGCTGTCGTGTCCGGACCAGGGGGTCCAGCTGTCCACCATGTCCTGCCTGGAGCCGGTCCTCACGGAGCCCCCGCCCGCCCTCATCCAGCAGCTGGAGGCCCTGGTCACCCGGCTGCTGGCCCTCACCTGCAGCTCCACCATGGTCAGTAGTGGGTGGTGCATTAGGGACAAGGGTACACTAGGTTCAAGAGGGGCTGTACATCTGCAAAAGTGATGGTATGTCTTTGTAATTATTTCTTTATTTGCCTCCTCTCTCTTTATCTCTTCCTCTTCCCTTTTTTTCTGTATTGTTTCTTTTTCTGTGCTGTTTGTTTCCCTCTTCCAGACTGTAAGGATAGCGTCATTGCGGTGTCTCCATGCTATGTCGCGCTTCCCCGAGCACGAGGTAAATCAATCATTCATACTGAGGTGTTGCCTCTAGCTCTGTGTTAAGTGTGGTTGTGTTGCCTTTAGCTCTGTGTCAAGTGTGGTTGTGGTTGTGTTGCCTTTAGCTCTGTGTTTGTGGGTGTGTTGCAGGTGATACCACTGCGGGCCAGAGTTCTGCGGGCGCTGGCCAAGCCTCTAGACGACAAGAAGAGGCTGGTGAGGAGCACGGCTGTGCTGGCTCGAGCAGAATGGTGAGGCCAACGTCACAACTAAGGAATACGTTTTCGTTTACTTTCAGGGTGAATGTCAATCAGGTGTATTGGACATGGAGCTTGGAGCACTCTGCTAACCCTGTTATAAGTGTTACCTGCTCTGTTTGTGTATTTACGGTTTTCACATTGTAGCCGGAAGACAGCTTCTATCTATGTGCTCCTTAGGTTCCTCTTGGGAAGCCCAGGTGGGAAGTGATCGTCTTGGTGAAAGGAAGTGGCAAGAGAACTTCACAATAAGAGTCCCGGAAACAAGACTCTGAATTCCATCCAACAGGGCCTTAATTCAACTGGGACAAGTCACCCAAAAGTGATTTTCACTCACACTCATTTTCAAATTATAAAAATCTATTTCCGTAGGTTTTTAACACTTTCGTTAATATTATTTGCCATTGTTTATGAACGCACAATTGAGAAGATTGTGGCAATGTTCACATTGTCGTGATACTCAAAACCGTAGGGAGATTTAAATGAAATGAAGATTATGAAATGTATTTGACAGACAGATTGAGTCCATACCAAGTAGCCGCTATTACTTGGTTTACAATCGTTATGTGCCATTATGTTATGGGAGCAGGGCAGCACGACAACCTGAATGACATGCTGTGCCAGAAATATCCCTCTTTGCTCATGGGTAAAAACCCAAGACTGATCAATGAATCGATACAAAATAGAATGTAAAGTAGTAGTAAATTAAATATGAAATAGTACATTTGAACACGCGGTGTAGGTCTACACAAGGCAGAGTTTAAAGGTTCTGGTTTGAAAAGAAAGCGCAGGCACACACACACACTGGGCATGTATGTGTAGTCGCCGACGGTGAATAACGGCCCATCATTAATGACTTGAACGTCTCAAAGGAGCACTTTGAGGAAATGGCACCCAACAAGGCTCTGCAATACAACACGCATATTGCGTCCGGCCAGAACCCCTATGGTCTCATTCGGTACACATTCACACTCATTCAGTACGTCTTAAATCCTTAATGACATTCATATCACAAATGCCAAACCTTGAGCACTTAAGTCTACCAATTGATTACAAAAACATCTTTAATGTTATCTTTTTTTTTTTTCAAGCCAGCTGTACTGCGTATATGTAAACCAAGTATTAACATTGAACAAATGCAAACAGGAAGTAGGATTCACCAGTGTCTGAAGAGATGAGTGAGGTGGCTCAATAGGATTGCATTTCAATAAGGTCAGCTAACTGTACCTCACACTGAATAACGCCATGGATGATATTTAAAATGTTTCAAATGTTGCATTAACATGTTATTAAACCCTTTTTTTGTAATTGGTATGAAATGTTTTTCATTTTAATTCCACAAGGCTTAAATACACTCAATTGCACTCAAAATGTGATTTTCTATATTAAAAAAATCAATTAGTGGAGAGCACAGCTCTCAATGGTTGATAAAACCACTTTCACTATGGCAACCAAGGGGAATACTCGACATGCTGATATGCAGTTACTCCATTTAGAAAATCCCTTTCAAGGCTGGCCATTTTCACAAGGCAAAAACTATCGACTCATATTCACATCTACCAGGAACTCTTCACTAAGCTGAAATGCATGTTTTAAAATGATGGACGATGGTCCTTGACTTGCATTGTAAAGCTGTAGCGTTGTTTTAACAAATAGAATAAATCACTCGGTAAGTATCTTAGCATGTGTCACCGTTTTATCTTCAGAAAGGTCTTCCAGTTGACCTTTCTCTGAACAGCCTCCACAGTTTTGCGGCAAGTCTTTTTGGCACCATGTAGATCCAAACCAGGGGCGGCCGCGAACCCTAATGGCAGACGACCATGTGACCTTAGGGGGAGGGTCGGTATAGCCAGGCGACCATGTGACCTTAGGGGGGGGGTCGGTATAGCCAGGCGACCATTTGAACCATGTGACCTTAGGGGGAGGGTCGGGATAGCCAGGCGACCATGTGTCCTTAGATGGGAGGTCAGGACAGCCAGACATCATTTCATTCCATTTGTGGATTACAAAGAAGTAAATAAATGTTTTGTTCAAACATGATTCAGAGCTTGACAGGTGTTCTTACTGGTGTGGTAGCCGTCATGGGTCATCCAGTCACACTGGAGAAATAAAACATTAAAACAACTAAAATGTGAATGAATAGAAAAATAATTAAATCAAATTCATGACAACAAGACATCAACTTGCTTATGTCATTAGCTTGCTTAGCAGGGCTTGGCCCAAATAAAAACAATTTACCAAACAACAAAAGTGCAATTTGGTGAACGTATAAAGCTGGTGGACAAGCCAACTGGAAAGCACTGAAAGGTGGTCATTCCAGGTGTGAATGTATGTAAAGAATAATTCAATAAAAATTTAAACCTGATCCTTTTTAAAGAAAATAAGGTAAGGGAACATGATATAAAAGAAGGAAATGTAGAGCCTCAAACAAAGCAAAAACCAATACAAACCATAGACCCTACTCAGTTTGCTCTCAGAAACAACCTCCTAAAAACGAAACCATGGCTTCTTCAACGTTTGGATCTATGTCAAGGCGATAAGGAGGATGAAGAAGCCCCTACCCGTGAAGTACAACTTCTGATGCAAAGGTGATCCTCAGATTCTTCATCTGTAACTTGAGCCTGTCGCTGGTGTTGGACAGAAGCCAACTGAACAACATTTAACAGTCAGGAGAGAAAAAAACAACAAGGAATGTATCTGGAAGTTCTCCTGTCCCCCATAAGTCAGTAAAATGATGAGGTTCAGACAGAGCCAGGACACGGCTAGATCATGACACAGTACAGGGTCCGTGGAGGGTCAGATGGCGATGGGGTCCTTCCTGGTGTACGTGCAGTCCCATGTGATCCCGTCCCCCACGGGGGGGTGGCTGGAGGGCAGGAGCACCCGTGTCACCCAGTCACTAGAGAGAGGTGAGAAGACCCCGTGTTATGCTATTGATATAACATGTAATTTGGTGGAAGCCTTAACAATCGAGCCTCATTCCCCAGCAGTGTCATGGCACTGCCCTACCGTTTCACGTTACTACGATTTAAATAAATCAATGACTTTCGTGGAAATTTGCATTGGAGAAACTCACCTGGGCTTCTCCACACTAAACATGATGTTCCAGTTGGTTAGTGGGCCGTGGTGGTATGGGTTTCTGAAGACCTGCATTCAAAAAAGGGGAAAATAAATCAGCCAAGATACCAAAAAAAGCTGGATGTCAGCATTATGATAGAGATATAGATATCCATCCATCCATCCATCCATGACAAGATAGAGTGGCGTAGACAAAAAGATAGAGTAGTAAGAGTAGAATAGTATAGAATAGAATAGTAAGAGCCATAGCGAGATCATTAGATCTATAGAGATTGTTGTATAAAAATATATTTAGAGGCACACAGAGGTAGAGAAAGCCAAATAGGCGATCACCCAAGTGGACGAGATGTACACTCGGCGACTCTACAAGTTTAATGGATAGCCATCAGATGATCACAACGGGCCACTGTATAATCATGCCTATGCGACTCGTACTGAACTGGCAGTTAACTGAAACGCGCCGGGACCAGGACGTCACCTTGCCGAGCTCCTTGAGCCGCCTGATCTCCTTGCGGTTGATGTGGCGCTCCACGCTGGTCTCCCCTCTGCTGATGAGGATGCCGTGCCAGAGGGTCAGCGCCCCCAGGGCTACCGCCACCGAGCTGTGAGGAGGACACATTACACCCCTGACCCGACTACACAACCACAACATACTGTTATTCACCGCTTTGATTCAAAGAGACTAGGGCTGCGGATTACGATTATTTTCATGATTTTCCTCTGAATCATTTAGTCTATTAAATGTCACATAACAGCAGATGCCAATCACAAGGTCCCTGGCAAGTTTGCCTGCTTCATCGGACAAGCAGCTGAGAAAAACTTATAAATACAAGGAATAATCTACTTTTCTAATGATCCATGAACCAAATATTTGAAGTAAGGGATCAAAAATTGCGTTTCGGTCGTGGGAGGGACCAGAGATGACCGGATGGGGATGCTATCCAATATTGGAGTTTCGAACCGAGTACCTTTTGGCTTAGAATCAGCACCCTATCCATTACGCTATTCTGTCATATTAAACATAGCCAATGACCCATTACTTCACTAGTTCTATAGTTTCTATCCGCTGTCTTGACAGGGCAAGCCGGTTGAACAGTGCAACTCTGGAGAGGGTAACATGTTAAAGAGAAAGTGTTAAGAGAGGAGACGTTTCCTGACCTGGTAAGCACCCAGAGGAACACAATAGCCTTGTGAGAGGTTGTTTCTCTGAAGGTGAAGGATGGAGGGGAGGGCTTGAATAATTCCTGCAAATAAAAAAAGTTAAAGAGGTAAGCAAATTGCATACAACAGCGTTAATAATCTATGTACTTACATCCACATTTAGCATGATTGTTTATTCCCAGTGCGTTACAAGACTTTGTGTGGAATAAGTCCTAACCACAACCATTTAACTCAACTCAAGAAAAAGGTCAGCTTAACAATGCTTTAGGTCCCATATTCAAATCAATGGAACACAACTCCTGGGCACAAAACAACGGTAGGACCCGGAAAATCTCCAAACAGCCAATTAAATTGGTACTCCAGGTTATGTGTTTACCATCTGGCCATCAATCAATGTTTAGATGAGCCCACTTTCCTGAACTATGGTGAACAGGAGACCAGCAAACAGATACTAGCTGCAGTCTCCCGTTTCACTTGCTGCCGTTGGCCATCTGAGCTTGTGCTGCTGATCACCCTTTTTAATCGCTCTACACATCTCCCCCTCTCACTCTACCCCTCGCCACCCCTTGAAGGTAAAACCTAATATAGAGGCACACCGCTAATTGAGCCTTAACAAACCACCCCGCCTCCCGCCACCACACCACATGTTTTGTGTCGTCTGGAATGCAGAGATATTCATCACCTTCAGCACTTTGTATTCGCCATTTTCCATTCTGCATTGTCGCTGTTGTTAGTAGCTGAGTGTGTGTGTGTGTGTGTGTGTGTGTGTGTGTGTGTGTGTGTGTTGACTGAAGGAGGAGGAATTTAAAACTGGCACCTTAAACCTAGCACTGAAATAAAATCCAGCTGAAGAACAGAGGAAAGTGTGGTTACCTTGGCTTAAATGAAGGACTAACTACAGGTTTAGTTTACCTATTAATCGATTACCAGTATCCTTTAACCCTATTGTTTGATAGTATTTCAAGGTAAACAAATAAACCAGCTGTCATTTTAGCATTTCCTTAAAAGGACATTTGAATATTTCATTCATTAGTTTATACTTGAATCATTGTAAATCTGTGGACTGTACAAACAATGGTTAAATGCTAAACTAAAGTAAAAAATGCATCACTAAAACTAGTCTTAGAGCGATGTACTGTTTATTAGTCATTACAAGCCATTCCAAAGTCTAGCTTCCAGTGAGATCAGCATGTGCGGGCATGTCAGCCCAGATACATGATGGCTAGATGGATCAGACTACCACCCTGAGAGAAGGGGAGGGGGAGGGGGAGGGACTCACCTCTATAGCGTTGTAGGCCTCCGTGAACATGTGCCTGGAGCTGACGCTGCAGTAGACGCAGGCCAGCATCATGTAGAGGCAGAAGGAGAAGAAGTAGCGGTGGTTGAGATGCCCCACACAGTTGTTCAGCCACGCTGTGGACACGGAGGGGTTAAGGAAAAACGCCTAATCCACAAGGAGAAGGAAAACACATCGGAACGAACCTTGAGGATACCATAAGTCACGGAGGATCGGTGAATACATACTGTATAACCAACTGAATATGAAGGCCGATAAAAACAAGGATACGACAGTGGTGGTCCATTTTCAGAATACACCTGTGATAAAAACAAATGCTTTAGTTAATAAAAGAAACAACAAACATAGCAATCTTTTGTTCTGATTCCCATAGCTTCGATGTAGGAATCTACTGTATTGTCAGTTGTTCATCACCAGATCATACAGCACTTTTTCAACCTATTCAAATTTTTGTGATCACCCCATACAAATAAAAATGAGTCTGCTAAATGTAAAATATTATTAACACGATTATCCCACTTCACATACAATTTTTGTGATCACCCCATAAAAATATAAAGGTGTCTGCTAAATGTAAAATATTATGAACACGATTAACCCACTTCACATGCAAGGAAATAACAGTTGACTTTACACTCCGTCACTCAACCAAGAGGGCATGATACCAGACAGAGGTAGTGCATCCCAGAGCAAAACTGTGTCCATTGCTGCCTGCACTGTACTTACGTGTTGCAGATGCTGCAGTGATGGGTCCTGGCGGGCTTTGGAATGATACACTTCTTACAGATGGACACCGCCGGGACGTTGCTTTTGTCCTGGAGCCAATAGAAGACAAAGGGTGAGGATATCTCAGTGTGATGTGGGGTGGGGGGGAAGAAGTTACAAGCATCTAAGAAACCTCATTAATCACGCTGTCCTGTCAAGCAGTCAATCAGTAACCAACACATCGAGTGTGAGTTTCATCAACGTTCAAAGCTACACATGTGCTGGTTTAATTTTTAATAAACAAAATGCATACACTTCAGAACTCCAATGACTGTTCATCATGATAAATTGTTAGATTTCCAATCTTATTTCACTTTTATGCCATATTAATATACTGTTTTGGTGACATTGACTATCAAATAAAAGTAGATTATTCCATTAGTCAATGTTATCCTCTAATTCATTACATACATGTATTTTAATTACCATTATTACACTTAATACTTGTTATACTAAGGTGGCATACAGTGAAATCAAATACAGGTCATTAAGGAGCAGGGGAGTGGAAGAGGCTCAAGATCTTTGCTCAAGGCAATTGTTTAGACTAAAGACACCTTTGCTAATGACTACTTTAACTTCCTGGGATCACCTTTGGTGGCCGTCCCGGATGGGTGGTGGTGGCTTTGTAGTAGTGGAAGACCACCATGACCAGCAGCCAGTGGCCGCAGAGAAGGTGCCAGACTATCCAGGGGGCCGGGTAGGTGCTGAGGATGATGGGCAGCACGCACAGGTAGACAATGATCACCACCGAGGAGATCAGCAGGACCACCAGACTGACAAACGCCTGAGAGGAGGACATGGGAGGAGAGGACAGGAAGAGAGAGGAGAGGAGAGGAGATGACAGGAGAGCAGAGGAGTTGTGTTGAAGTGAGGTGAGGACAGTTTATGTAGGAGCCAGGGGTGGTGAGGGTAGAGAGAAGTCCCATAGCAGCAACCTCAAACACACCATAGTGCCTTCACACTTGACTTTAAAAAAAATGTTTACCACCCCTCCCTCTGATAAACAAACAACATGATGGACCTCACCACTCCAAACCAGCGGGTGACGTTGTCGACGATCCAGTAGACCGGCTCAAACGCACAGTCCAGCACCGTGTCCGAGTTGGTCAGGCTGTTGTAGTACAGGGACCGCAGCAGCAGCTTGGCGTAGCTGCACAGCTCTCCCGCCCCGCCGCCCGAGCCCTGCTTGTTGCCGCGGCGCCACGCACGGCACCGCCGCAGCACCAGCCGCATGGCGCGGGACAGCTTCCACGTCCAGCGGCCGCCACTCAGACGCATGCCGCCACCGCCGCCTCCACCTCCGCCTCCACCTCGACCGCTTCCACCTCCACCTGCCCTACAGCCACCGACCTCTACGCACACACACACGCACAGGACCAGCGACCAGCAATTACAAAGGCAGGCCATGTAGAACAGCAGCTCCTCGTAGCGTAGTCTGATGGCCGGGGACGTCGACATTGATGTTGTTGTTCTTGTGGGTCACGTATTGTTCTTAAAGTTGGTATAAATTCCCAAAGACCAAAAAAGGAGGGTTCCCAAAGCCAGTGGAACCACGGAATTGATCCAGAACAGAATCGAAGGGATTGACTCTGACCCTCTCTGACCAGCAATCCGACAACACTAACAAAAACAAAACAGTGCAATCCAACCCGCCCTATTGGACAGATGTCCGTCGTTAACATGCAAAAGACTATCGGATGGGGATGACCTGATACCTTGTTTAGAAGAAACAAAAAGTCTAAGAACCTGACGGTGGTAGAGGCAGAAGTGGGTAACCTTATATATATAAGGGCACATGCAAGAGGGATGAGTTTCCTGATGAGGGAATGGGGTTGGTTATATGATCCGGGTTGGTATTTCGTGAAAGTGAGCGTATTGGTTACACAGGGTAAAAGGCATGGCTGGTATCGTGATCAGCAGCAGCATTGGTGGTTCACTAAGGTGACCCTTAAATAAAACAACAGAAGTGGGGGAGGTTCCAATGGGGTCGGTTTGTTATGAAAACCCCATTTGAAGTACATGTTAACAGGTTGGTGATACTTGTAATCCATATTTCTATGATGACTTTCAATGTTTTGGTTTACAATTTTCATACAGCTTATATTATTGGGGAGTGGGGTCTTTAGACTTCCAGGCCTAATGTTTTGCGAGATGGAAGGCACACTTGACAAAGTTGCCTATATAAACACTAGATATATATATAAAAAGATACTCATGTAAAATTGCTTCGGAATGGATACCATCATTTGTGTCTTGACCACATTATTTACGTTAGCAAAAAAAGTGCCTCCGGACCAAAACAGGTCTTTACCCAAACAATGTCAAATAATACTGTATAGGCACTGAACAGCACTGCAAACTATGGAAACAAAATTTCCAGGTTTAAGCGTAAAGCTGGTTTAAGCGGAGTGAGTTCACCGCCAATGTTGTAAGCTTTAATCTGTCCTACACACGGCATCACCTGTGTCACCTGTGGGTTAACGGGGAATGAAACAGAATAAACATGATAGTTACATCATGAACTGTAGGTTGCAAGGGCTCAAGATGATTAATCATAGCACGATATTGCTTAACTTTATTGTAATATTTTCTTGGGGCGTGTGCAAGGGTCTTGGAGAACAAGCCTCATCTTCAATACAAATCATTTCACTTTTTAGTATGATGTGCGTCTTGTTCTAGTCCTATCTAATGCACATACTCAGTGCTATGCCGGCTGACTTGAAACAGGAAGGTCTGCGTGTGATAATCTAGTTTATGCATTACCATTAAACGGACAACGTCAACATGGTATTTTAAATACATGCGAAAGAACCGATTTGCTCGATTCAAACCCTTCACTTACCCTTCCAAGTGAAACGACTGAACCGGTTCACTAGCACATGATCCACTGGCTGCTGCAGCCTCCATTGGAGATGACGGCATCAATATTCATAGTGGTTCTTCCCTGTTCAGCGTCACACGTTCACCGTTGCATCATGGGAAATTGTGTTTTTTATCGCACAAAAACCCGAATGAGCTTATCCGTTGTTGACGCTAGGCGCATCATACTGCCATTTACTATGACTCATCCAACAATATCGATGTTGATAAAAGTAGTGTACTATAATGCGACATGTGTCATTGTATAAAAAACGAGTTATAGTAAGTTCTGTATAACCAGGAAGTGATCGGATGTCATATGACTGCAGAAACATGGCTGCGGTGCAGTGGTAAGATGCTTTTTTTCTGAAGGAAAATGTTTATATCATCGTCAATATTTGAATAGCTGAATGTAATATGTTATATTTGTATCAACTCTAGTACTTTTGGTATGCTCGTTGCACTTAAAATCTATTTTTATTTTACGTTTGTCAACATTACACACAGTCACATGCAATATCATTTGGAGTAACAGACTCACCAATCTTACATAAAGTTTGATCCGCAGTGGGAACTTTTCAGACACAGCCGATGCCTTGTAGTAGCAGATTTAAAGCGAAAATACTTACATTTGTATATTTATGTGTGTATACCAATACGTACCAAATAATAGTGGTATGATGGTCCATAAAGTGATCTGTCATTTTGCATCAATCCTTTCTGGAAACCTTCAGGTTCTACGTAACCCATTGCAGTGCATGCATTAGCTTTTGGACGGTATTGGTAAATCAACGAAAACTAATGAGAATCGAAGTCAACACATTGTTTATCATGTCTGACTGTCTCCGGCGTTCAAAGGCATTCTCGGGAGCGCCGCTACCAGGCGGAGCTCCAGTCCTCTCGTCTGGAGTGCGTGCCGGTGGAGTTTGGAGACTACCATCCCCTTAAGGCAATCACTGTACGTAAAGCATTACTTAAAGATACCTTGATCGACAGCAGGTTCAAGTCACAATGCGCATCCATAATCTCTGATGTCATATATATCTTTCTTCCTCTCTCTTAGCTGATCTTTTAAACATTTATTTTTGACAACGCCTCATCGATGTAGAAAACGCCATGATTGTAAATTAAGCAGAGCTGGTCACTAGGTAGCTGGTGGTTTTGACACTAATATAATATTTTGACACTAATATCTATATTAACAGTGACCAGGATTAATACACACTAGCTGTTCATTGCATTGCACATTCCCGGCGTTACCTCATGCGTCACCATGACAACGCCGTTCCTCTCCATCAAGGTGACGGATGCCAAATCACGGCGAGGGACTCGTAAAGGCAGCACCTCCTCGTCTACCTCCTCCTCTTCCTCAGTGGCCCCAGACCCCCTGAGCTCCATGTTGGACGGGACTGACCCCCTGTCCATGTTCGCTGCTGCCTCCGCCATTGAGGTCCCCAGCCTCTCACACAGCAGCTCAGCAGGGGTAGGGAGATACACACATGCACGCACGCACGCACGCACGCACGCACGCACGCACGCACGCACGCACGCACGCACGCACGCACACACA
>JAOPUD010000070.1:8925491-8937037 GCA_027122715.1 Trisopterus minutus
CACACACACACACACACACACACACACACACACACACACACACACACACACACACACACACACACACCGTGTTGTTCCTCCTACCGTCCCCTGGATGTTGTCCAGACGTTGACAGTGACCCTGACATCCTCCCAGTCCTTTCAGGTCCTGTCTGACATCCCCCAGTGCTGACTCCAGCCGGGAGACATCGGACCGCAATGCATCATGGAACTCACTGTCGACGCCACTGAGTAAGACATGCAAAAATTACAAAAATCAATAAATCCTTTTTACACAGGCGTTGAAAACAGGTGTCACTCATACAAAGCATTGGTCTGTCCCTTTTATGTCTGCGGCACGGTATATCTAGTATGTACTATACTAGTATATTGTACTACCCATGCCCTGGTACATCAAAGAACAGAATTGGCACACTATACAAGGACAATCGTGCCTGACTGGCAATGCACCCCTGTCTGTAGTACCTGACCGATGTGGGCAGCCACGAGGCTGAAGTGGGCCGAAGTGTTGTCATCGTCGTAGTAACCGCCTCCTGTCTCTGCTGCACCTCCTGGAGGAGACAATGGGTTTGTTCCATTAGTAGGTCTTCATAGATTCCCCTCAAACTTGCTTCCTAACTATCCAGAGGTCACATATGATAATATATACAATATACATTGGAACGGACAAAACAATGAAGAAATATAAATCAAGATCAAAAGTACTTTTTTGCAACAATCGATTTTTTATCAAGAATATTGAAAAAGAAAAGCACTATCAACGTCCGAAATGAATTACCTCCATCTTAGCTGTGAGGGCTTGCAGAATTTGTTCCAGTTCAGCGATACGGAAGGCTTGGCTCTTCTGCTGGTCCATATACTGCTTTCGAGTCTGGAACAAACCCATGAGATACTGAACAACAGAAATCCTCTTGCAAAACCCCAAACCCATCAAGAGCCCTTATGCTCCCCAATGTACATGTTTTCGCTGGAATAACAACTCTTCGGAAGCAAAATGGTGACAAGGCTCCTTCGTTTAAAATCTTCAGAACATAAATGACGCAAACAAATGACTCCTCCCTTTCATTACCTTCCTACATGGGGTTTTGGAATTATAAGAGTGTAAACTCTCATAACCCAGATACTCCCATTTTGCCGGGTATATGGTCCTCTGCATTGACACCACCTGAGGCCCACTAGCTCACCTGCTCCCTGTGTAACCGGTCCTCGTCCAACCGGAGCTTCATCTCAGCCAGCTTGTCCTCCAGCAGTCCGTCCAGCCAGGGCTCCAGACGGGCCCGGTCCGGCTCCGCCTGGCCCTGCACCACCACCAGCTGCTGCTGCTGCCGGAGGCCCTGGTAGAGGCCCAGGACCTCGCCGTGCATCTGCTCCGCCCGCTGGCCGCTGTCCTCCACGTGCTCCCACAGCTGGGCCAGACTCTGCTCCAGCAGCCGCAGACGCTCAGCGTCCCCCGGCGAGGCCTCGTCGCCCTGTGAGGGAAAACACACATGGATGCATGGCTTTACTTTTTAAATTGTATTCTATTCTCGGCCATGTGAATCCAAAAACAATCCATAAAAGCAGAAAACCTTTCATTTTTTCCCCCAACTCCAAATGGAATTTATTGGCATCTTTGTACAGCATATTACTACACTTTTTCCAAAAAATACACAGACTATATAAAAATACATAGACTAAAGAAATACATATTGAGGTGCAGGTGCTCTGTGCAATGAGGTGTGAATGGAGACTCAATGAGGACCAAGTCAGCGTCAGAAGAACCAAATTCAGAAAGAATATCTAATTTATACTACAATGCAACAGCGTTCCGTCCCCACCTCCCTGCTTACCTCTCCTTCTTCTTCTCCTACTCCTTCCCCTCCTTCTTCCCCTCCTTCTTCTTGCATGGCAGGGGGCGGAAGATGAGGAGGTTCGGTGTAGGCCTGGAGGTCTGCGGACAGGTCCGGGGGGCTGGGGGCAGCCTGGTCTCTGCGCTCCTGGGGAGGCTTCAGCATGGCGGCCAGGCCAGGGATGCTAGTCAGGGGCAGGGCGTCCCTCCAGTCTGTCCCGTCCACAGGCAGCATGGAGGACAGCATGTCCCTGGGGTCCCACCAGCCCAGGAGGGCTGAACAACATTTACTTTAAAGTATGCGTGACTCCGTGAATAAAAAGAGGCCACAAGACAATAGCAAATGAGACGTATCAGTGTACGACCTTAGAGTAGGTCATGAGTGTAGAATTACACAAAAAAAAAATGTTGACTAATTTACCGGACAGTAGAAGTAACAGGAGGAGAAGCAGTGCAATCCGGAATAGATTTGGAAGGCACCTGCGAAATACAAGACCAGATCCTCCTTGTTTATGCATGGCTCAGTTATAGGATGCAATAACATACATTTGTTAAACTGTGAGCAAAATGCATTAGTAGATCAAAAGATGTATATAAATAATAAATGGGAGAGGTATCAATTTCCATGGAGCAGAAAGCCCCAGGCTGTTTATCCAAACACCAAGTAACACTGAACCCATACTCCTAATGTTATATTCCTATTGGCAAAAGTGTGAACTCACCGGACCAGGAGGAAGTTCTTGAGGAGGGACATGAAGGAGGAGGTGTGATACCATCCTCTCTCCAGCCAGCGCAACACACTGGATCCTACCTGCCCTGGACACACATGAAGGGCATGGTCAGGATTAGTCTCACAGACTCCTCTATCCTGTGGTCCCTGGATTAGGGACTTAACAGACATCCACCAGCTCGGTTAATCATGCAAGTCACAGAGAGACCGGAGATCCAAGCTGCTGGGAGGGAACTACATAGACCCACCTACTAGGGAACCCTATACACCTCTCGTTGGCTTCCGTCACAACAATGCATGCATTTTCACACGACTACACTAATGTAGAAGTTTGCACAAAAGTGCATTAAAAACACAGACCAAAAAAAACAACGATGGCACTAATGATGGTCATCATGCTGAACAAATGCAAACGTACAGCCATGCAGAAAAGTGACTTTGAACAGAGAATGTCGAGGTCCAAAGTTAACCAATGAGCTAAAAGCATCACCACGCATGCGCCCTCTCGCTCTTAGAGAGAGATAGAGAGAGCAAGGGCCAAAGGGAGAAAGAGTGAGACGGATCACGAGGCGCAGCGGCCCCTGGCAGGTAAGGAGGGGCGAGGGGAGAGCGTTGTAACCTGCGGACGGGCCAGACTCCCTGAGGTCAGACACACGCTTCTTGGTTACAACCCATCCAGCTGAGCCAGCCCTCTGAGCTAGCTGCCAAACATAGGCTCCTAAGGAGGGATATGAGCAAGATGTACAATCACAAACACGAAAAACTGTTCCCATACCTAGACAGTCAAACTAGAAAGTCCTGACTTGTACGAAGACAAAGTCAACACAGATCCTTTATTTGGATAGAACTTATTGTATTCTATCCAAGTAGTGAAGTGTTCACGTTTTAAAAGTAGGTTAAATAACCTGCAGAGGATGAAGCAAGCCACAACAAGCCCAACAACAAGTAGAGAACCGAAGACAGAAAGGAGGAAGTGTCTGATGATGAAGACTGTGAGGGGGAGGATGCCGGCGATGAAGATGAGGCAACGATGGTAGGTGGTTGTGTTGGCTTGTCCTTGGGGTCGTCACCTGCTAATACCAGCATCAATTAACATGACCACATGTTTACTTACTTGAACTAGTTCAAGTAAGTTCACATTGAACTAGACTGTCAAGACGACGTTACTAGTACTAGCAACATTCCTTTGAACTAGAATTGTGCAATGGAGGAACCCCATACAGTCTAGTTTAGACACAACTAAAACAAATCCTGTTCAACATCGATACATGTATTCCCCTTCTATACTATGAATTGCATGTTCAAAACAATGCACTGAATGTGCCCTACATGCTTTAAAACAATGAAGATCTGGGATAAGCATCAATCACAGAGCTTAACAACATTCTGTCCTTTTTATGGAGAAAGGGAAGGACAAATTTATGAGACACTTAATCCTGCAGCTGACACACTGAGAATTGTACTGTATCCGTTTCCTCAAGAATACTCACACAGAGAGCTGTTCGGTTTCTGGTCATCTGGGCCTGCCGAGTCCATGCCTCCACCTGACCCGGAGGAAGCTGTGGAAAAATTAATTCATACAATAAGGTCAGATTTTGTGGTAGTTTAAGCCCCAAAGATTTGAGAGATATTCCAACACGGCCCGAGTACTACATTGCCGTGCTGAGGAAGAATTTGCATTTCCCATGGAAACAGCCAAAGCAAAATGGGTGGAGTCGTATTTGTTTGGGAAAAGACCATTGCAGGCGACTAGAACCCATGCTGCATCATTAGCATAAACAAAATGAAAATCAAAAAACAATAAAGTCTTTCACCACCGTGAGATTGCAGGATTCCATTTACTGATAACATGGATTCCCTCCTTGTGCTGAGACCTGTGTTTCGAATAAAGAAATTAGACAACTTAAGAGAAGCCAAAGACTACAACCAAACCCCTGTGGAAGAGAAGATCACCTAGCACAGAATCAGAAATGGTGGGGACACCAACTTCCTCCCTTGATAGGACGGCCAAGAGGGACACTTTTACACCAAAAAGAAGTGAAAGTTAGAGAAACCGCGTGGTAAGAAGACCATACCATCATGGTGGATGAGTTCCAGTGACAACGTGATTCTGCCCCCACTCAGTATTTCAGTACCGCCATTACCCAGTTTTCCAATGCCACCATGAGCAGGTCTCAAGCGCCATTGGTCCCAGCTGTGCAGGACAGCGTGCCTGGCACGTGAGCATGACCTCCGGAAGACCTGCGAGCCTAGGTTCAGTATCGACACGGCAGAGGCCATGGCATCTCTGCCAAGGGTCAGGATCCGATGCAGAACATCTACACAGGTTTGATGGAGCGACACCTCTAATTACAATGGAGACCAGATATGAACCATTGGAGGAAAAGGGTCGGTAGTGGTGGATGGTCCAGCTACCTTCATGGTCCAGGTGCATCTTGAGCAGCATGTGTTTGTAAATCAGTGTGAGGAGCAGAGCCAGGGAGGCTACCATCTTCCTGCGCACACGGCTCACAGAGTCCCACATGGACACAAACACACCTGATAGAAATATCAGTCATATACGCAATACTGATGCCCGATGATGGGGATCATAAAACTGTGCAAATATGACCAATAATATGTATGATTTACTTTGTTTTTCCACAGACATCAGTTAGAAATGCCATTAGGGAGGTTATACGACACCCAAGCAGGATCACTCCATGTAAAATCACCAAGAATAATCGAATAAGACAACAGGAAAAGTCTACCCAAAAAATAACCATACCTCATAAAAAAGAAAAAAAACAAAACACTGCCCCCCTCCTCTGCTTAGTGCTGCCCCGCCCTCTGCTGGAATAACCTAGACATTGCCTTACCCGGCTTGCCCTTGCGGCTCTTGTCCCGGCAGTAGATGGTGGAGGTTGGGGACGTGGCAGCCGGACTGGCCGAGGTCCCCTGGTGCTGGGCACTGGAGTACAGAGGCGCCGACGGCCCCACGGGGAGTCTGGAGCTGGGGTTGGGGAACTTGGCGGAGCTGTGGAGGGCACTGGGGGCCTGCTTCCTCTCGGAGGGCAGGGAGTAGTCCCTGCTGGGGTGGCCGTTGACGATGGAGGTCTGCGTCTGGGCCGGGTGGCTGTGGCAGCGGTCGTCCCCGCTGGCGACCAGCGTGCTGTTGGACAGAGCGGTACTGTGCTCCAAGAGGATGGTACTGTCTGCGAAAGAGTTCGGAGATGATCGGTGTAAATATAGTACAGAGACGGCTACGATAGTATACTACTGTATGCACCGTGTCTCTGGATTTACAGGCTAATCATACGGTAAACCTTAATCAAAATGCAAGTTATATAAATGTACCTTGTGGATCTTCATCATCGTTGTCCAAACCTGTGTATCAGAGGAGTACATAATAACATAATAAGCCAGTGGATTCAACAAGCAAGCTACTCATGTGCATGTGTGAAATAAGAAACACCGCAACCAATATCCCTGTTTGTCACTACCACCATTCACCCAGTGCCACCATCCCCAATGACATGTCCAGCCTACCCCAGTAACTGTCCATTAGGGTCCTCTCCTGGAAGGAGGACTCGTCCAGCATGGAGGAGAGGAGGGAGGCGTCTGAGGCCACGCTGTGGAGGCTGCTGTTGAGGTGCTGCTGGTGGCGGTGGAGGGAGGGTCTGCGGGGGGTCTGGAGGAGAGACTGAGAGCAGGAAACCGAGAGGTGTGGACGCCGTGATGACTTGGACAAGCTGTGGATCGACGGCCTAGCGAGGAGAAGGAGAAGCATTCGGAAGATAAAAGGCACGCTGGTAGGCAGCTGAACCCAGGGGAATCTCCACTTCCTACCAGGATAAACAATAACAGTAGGCCCGTTCTAAATGTACAATCTAGATGTCCAAGACAGCCCTTGAAGAAGGGGCCATTGTTGTCCTACAGCCACAAATAACCAAAGAGTTATACTTGATGTCTTCCTTCCATTTTAAATATAGCTGCCATTTGGTGGACACTTATACATTGTGTCTTAGGGGCTTAGGGGTTAAATTCAGAGCCAGGTGTTTAGGATGTATACACGTAATATTATTGCCATGCTCCAGCGGACAGATACACAACCACCATTTTGAACACACACCTCCCATCCTTTACATCTGAAGTGACCCTATTCTACCACCAGGTGGCCATATTATGAAATGCTTGTAGAGACAGAAGACACTTGAAGAGACGAAAGCCGGTCTTTTTACCCCCACTTACGTCTGTTCCCTGCTGGGCAGGCCGCCCATGCTGAAAGATGCGCTGCCATAGGGCGCGCTGCGCTCATGGGGGGGCGAGTGGAGCCTCAGGCTGCGTCTGGACATGGTGGCGGGGGGCCGTGGGTACGGTCGGTCGGATCGCTCTTCGTCCAACACTGCCCACCAGTAGCTGCACGGATGAGAAACAATGTAGATGAGAACTGAGAGAAACGGCACTGCGCTCATCACAACCTGGGTTCAAGTCCTGGCCGAAAGAGACTGGGTTCAATCTCGCTTCTCTACACGTCAACTGTAGGCAGCCTTGAGAACAATATCCAACCCTTAGCTGCTCCTGAATGATCCGTGTATGAAGTTGCTGTACGTCGCTTTGTATAAAGTCATCAGCCAACATGGCTCCATTATATTAAATACGATAGTGCTCCAAAAAGTATCACATATTGGGGGTCCTGTCACTTGAGCCCGTCATAAGGTCCCCCCCTGGTTTACCCAACAGAGCAAGGCAGTCAGTTACATCCAAATGGCCAAAAGAAACAACCCCTCTAGGAAGTTCAGGATGAACCAGTTAAGACTATATTTAAAGCCTTTGGGAGTCCGGTTCCCGCTGGGATGTCCCAGTAGTGTCATGTTCTCCGGCCAGTGCAAGCTTGAACAGGAAACACCTTACAGGATAACCCAGAACAATGACCACAACAGGGATTAAGTAGACAGCATTACAGTAGGAAAAACACAACAGCTAAACTACAGGTATTCGGAACGCTAGCCTGGAATAGCAACGAGCACACGTACACGTTCTGTGTGTTGTCAAAACAGTATCACCCCAGCAACTGCAAGGCTAAACGACAAGACATGCCGTTAGATCGATGACCTTTGAATCCAGCCGGCATGTCACATGGTTCACCGGCAGACAGAGATCTTACTCTGAGACAGATTAAGGATGAACACAGATATACACAATACAACGTGTGCCACACAGGAGCCAGTAAAAACAGTAAGGTAGACAAAAAATAAACAGTTGGTTCCTTACAAACTCCTTTTGCAGTCTCCCACCCGAGTCTAAAAGAGTGCCACATAAAAAAGGGACCACTGCCAATAGTTATATTAGATGTACTACATATACAGCAAGAAGTAAAAATAGCATCATTGCAAAAAAAGCCCCACACACAGAGACAGAACACACACCAACAGGATAGGATCCAAGTCACCAGGGAATGATCACAGACAGAAACCAACGATATTACACACAGGTCAGTCCATCCCCAGCACTCCAGAGTACCCTCCTCGTCATCGGTGTTCATTCCACAGTGAACTGAAGGGAAGACATCACACACACACGTGCCTGCGCATGTATATTCTTACAGTATCAAGCACCTTAGCCCTACTTACTGTACTGCTGCCGCAGCGATCACTTCCTGTTAGCATGGTGGCCAGAGCAGCAGCAGCAGCTTACTGATTAACTCTCCCCTCCCTCTCCCTTCAGCTACCACCTGTTTAGACAGCCTGCAGTATTGTCAGGGTTTGATCCAGTATCGCCGAGCTAAAAGACCCTCATATTACAATACAACTTGCCTGATATTTTGGATAGCATGAACCAATATCTGTAAATGAAAGAAAGTATGCTTATTCATAGGCTTATCAACAATGACCACACTACCTTCAGCAAGATGCCTAAACCTACCTTCTCCTTAATAACATCTCAAATCAAATGCGTTTTAAATAAGCAACAATTTAAATATTTCCCACTACAATGGTATTTTAATATAATCAGAAAACTATTGATTATATTTCTTAAGGTCTCAATACAATAACATTAAGCCTTTATGTGTTCACAGTTACCAATTTGAGTACGAGGGGGTGCCTGAAGAAGAATGAATGGGATGAACAAGGTTCTTCCAAGTCATAAATAAGTTGCATTGCACTAAATTTGGATATGAATGGTGTTTGTTTTGCCTAGTCAAGAAATGTATTTAATGAATTTGAAGAAACAAAATATGGAACAGCCAACAGCCAGTGGCTACATTATCCAAATTACATCAATTGACACACCATTGTAAACCACCTTTGGATTACCCAGCTGCCCTCAGATTGAGCCAATTATAGACTTCCTAGGGATGTCCTCGTTTGCGCTGCTGTAACTTTAATTAGACTACAGGGGGCAGCACCTGCTGATACGACAAGATTGGTAACGGGTGACATCACCTGCCAGAAACACAGTTTGGTTCTGCCCCGACTGTTTGACTGTTTTAATTACCTGTTTAAAAATCATTATGTTCGACACATGAGAAATTAGTCACGGCACCCATTCACCAGAGTCCCTTTTCACTTACCACTGGCCGAGAAAATTGAAGTATATATTTGGGCCCGGCTAGCGTCCTATTCCAAGCAGCATTGTCAGCTTGAACCACAACTTCAGAGGGCCTTTAAACAGCTCAACCAATCAGCTTGGAATATGACACGCTGGCGGAGAAATGAACCAATCATAGGCCATGGTGGGCGGGACCCCGCGAAAAACAAAATGCCAACGCTTTGAGGGACTAAAGACAGCCAACGCCAACAGCCACACATAACATTGACACTCTTGGTTGTATTAGCGGAAAACATGTACCTTAACTTTGGAGCAGCCCCGATGTGCTTTCCTCCTCGCCACTTCAGTTACGTGTCAGTGACGCAGGTGTCCTTTGCTACGGCTGGTGATGCTAACCAAATACTGGCCAATCGACTTTTCAATTACGACTACTCAAAAGGCATAAACATAAATACACCAGAATAAAAAATATATTCGTCAACGGTCATGTGATTCCTCATCAAATGTTAAATGTTTTGACCACTGGCTCTAGACTTCTTGCTAGTGCGGCATCTCACCTAGTATGACTGTGTGAGATTTGACCCGGTCTATATACACTACGGTGTATTACCGCCCCCCTGTGGTAGGCAGGGGGGATGTACAACCAGCACCAATTGCTGCTGCTAATTATTTTTTTAAATGTGTATCTATATTGATTACAGTATTAAAAAGTATAATAAATAATAATAGTCATAAATAATCAATAAGAGTTATTTGAAATGTGAAAGAAAGAATTTCGACAAATCGTGCAGTGGTGAACCGGATGTAGAATCTCCGCGTGGCAGGTCACTGCAGCCATCAACACTGAGGGCACGTGTATGGAAGGGATTCACTGAAGACCGGTAAATATTTTACTTTTATCGAGTTTTTCATTATTCCTACAGCAGTTCATTATAATATTTGACTTTTTTTGCTCATCAGTTTACCTATAAAATGTATTACTGGTCTTTATTAAGCTGACATAGCACACGCATTGCAAAGGTAGCCCATGCATGCCATGCCCAAAGTTTAACTCCATTAACTTTATAACACGTTATCACTTTCAACTGATCATCAGCTCTAAGATAAGAGCTACGAGATTTATTGAAACTACATAATGCAAGATTACACCATTGCCAACCATGTTAAAAATGTATAAAAATGTGACCAATTCATAAGGGAGTGAGAAAGTATAGGGGTTATTTATAAAGAGACATTTCCTACACTATTCCCTACACTTCATCCCTACATTGATGTTGAATTGTCCCATTTAGATTGCAAGAAAGCCAAAATGACATCCCTCGCCCACCAACTGAAGAGGCTTGCCTTGCCTCAGAATGACCCCAACTTGTTCACCCGGAAAGAGGTCGCCTCGCTTCTTTTCGACCCCAAATATGCTGCCACTATGGACAGAACCACCTTCTATGCCCTCGGTGAGTGTTCATCTTGTTGTGTGTGTGTGTGTGTGTGTGTGTGTGTGTGTGTGTGTGTGTGTGTGTGTGTGTGTGTGTGTGTGTGTGTGTGTTGGTTCATTGCAGCTTTTATGCTATTCTTTCCTTATTTCCATCCTTAATCATCACTTTTTTTTCTTTAGGGTGTAATGGACTCGAAGAGCTTTTGGGAATCGAACCCGCGTTCGCAGAGTTCCAGGACACACTATTTAACCAGGCCTCCGTGATGTTGGAAAGGAGCGTCCAGTCGAAGGAAATCAACGAGAAACTAGATGAGGGGATCTCCGTCTTCCTTGCACGCATCTCACCTTACTTTCTCCTCAAGCCAGCCCAGAAGTGTTTAGAGTGGCTCATACACAGGTATGGTCCTTAACCTAAAATCTTGATGTTAAATTCAGTAGTATGCTCAGTGCAGTCACGCTAGTTGTTTGCTACTGTATTTTTACGATGACTATTTTTAGACCTATATCTTTTTATAGTATAACTAATTCTGTATTAATGCATCTATTCAAGAAATACACACAATTTGCATTGATAACCGTGCGATTTTCTTTTTGTAACTTTGTGTCAATCTCCCCCTGTCAAGAACTGTCATTAAGTTTAATATGCATTGCTATTGCTGCTAGTAGGCTTTAGATCCCCAATTACTTCCATTCAAATCCTATCATTACCATCACCTCACATGTTTTGAACGTGCAAACAACTAGGAAATGCATCAAAGTGGTCAGAAGGCCATCTTTAAGTGTCGTTGTTTCTCCCTGGCCCGCACCATCCCAGGTTCCACATCCAGCTGTACAATGTCGACAGTCTGCTGGCGTGCACACTGCCCTACCACGAGACCAAGATCTTCTGCAGGGTGGTCCAGCTCCTGAAGATCAGCGAGCCAACACACCGCTGGCATTGGCTGCACGCCTTACAGGTGTGTGTGTGTGTGTGTGTGTGTGTGTGTGTGTGTGTGTGTGTGTGTGTGTGTGTGTGTGTGTGTGTGT
>JAOPUD010000070.1:8937062-8951573 GCA_027122715.1 Trisopterus minutus
TGTGTGTGTGTGTGTGTGTGTGTGTGTGTGTGTGTGTGTGTGTGTGTGTGTGTGTGTGTGTGTGTGTGTGTGTACGCACGCACCTGATGTCATCTTATTTCAGAATTTGTTCATTTAACATGGACATAGATGGCGGTCAAATGTAAGTGACAATGTCGTTTTGATGTAGTTGTATGGACAGTGAACATGTACAACTTGTTTTTTTGCGTACAACTTAATGTGGAATGCCGCCCCCATTTTTTGGGTTCTGCGATGTGTGCGTGTTTAGAAGAGCGGAGTGCCATTAGCCAGAGGAACCCTGATCACCCACTGCTACAAAGACTTGAGCTTCATGGACTTCATCTGCACCATGGTCACCAATGCTGTCAAGGTAAGCATGGAGCTGTCATCGCATGTGACATACATGTGACTACAATGCAATTTGTTTCTCTCTCTGTTGGTCTATGTGCCATGCCTTTTTAAATACTGTACTGATGTTACTTTTTCATGGAAAAGTCCAGTGTAAAAGATATCTTTTAAAAATCTCCATGCTATCATCAATTTCTCATGGCCTGTTTGCTTTTTCTTCTCATATCTTCTAACGCACAGAATGTGCACATTGGCCTAATGCCTCATGCCTTTACTCCATGAAATCCTAATCAGTGACTTACCTTTTCTATTTTATTTCTGCTCAGGCGTATTCTACTCACTCGACCACCCACTCCCAGCTCAGAGTGGTCTTCTCCTTCTATGCCTCCACCATGGTGTCTGCCCTGGACGCTGTGGACAAAGTGACGGACACTATCATCTCCAAACTGCTGCCCTTTGTTCAGAAGGTAACGACATCAGTGACATTCACGTCATCAAACGATTATTGGAGAATCTTACGCCCTAAAATGTATTTGGACACAAAATGTATTTTTTGTGAACCACTGCTTACACATTTGTCCACACTGTACTTCACCACTACTAACCACTTCTTCAAAAAGGTGTTAATCTCCTGACCGCCATGTTGCCCTCTCCCTCCCCAGGGTCTGAAGTCGTCCGTGACGGACTACAAGGCGGCCACCTACATGATCGTGTGCCAGCTGGCGGTGAAGGTGGTGATGGAGGGCAGCCTGGTCAACACTCTGGCCCTGCACGTCGCCAAGTCCATGGTCAAGGAGCCCGTGCTCACCAAAGAGGGCCTGGGCTGCCTCATTGTCCTGCTCCAGAACCAGAAGAAGGACTCTGTAGGCCCCAAGTACGTATTCGTGGGTTAGCCCAGTGGGTTTAATGAGACGAAGGACGTGGTCTCTGCAAACTAATGCTTTTAGCTTTAGCCCCAGCCTGCATGTAAGCACGCATAGCCCAACACTAGTAAATCCTCATATTTATACACGGGCATTACAGTCGTATTTGACATTATCTCCTACATTTTCATATAATCCCGTTGATCATGAAAAGTAGGTCATAATAAATTCCGAAAATCTTTTAACTTCTACTAAAGTAAATTCTCAAATTACAAAATGTTTTTGTTTGTGCTGCAGAGCCTTTGCACACCTCTGCTCTGTGAGCTCCCTGGTGGACAACCTCCAGGCCATGGCGCTGGTCCACGACGTCAGCCCGCTGCTGCACTACCTGCTGCCCCTCCTGGTCCAATCAGTGGTCACCACGCGCTACGGTACGGACCGGGCCTACGGGGGGTTGTTAGGGTTTGTTTAAAGTTTTCATTTGGAGGAACACAGGACATAGTTTTCTTTGCTTTAACAGCTAACTATAACTTTCAAGGAACTTTTTTTAAGTTGGACTAATGGATATTTCTTTTCAAAATTGAATTACATTTATTTATAAAAATTTTAATTGTGGACACATGCCTTTGCAGACGAGATGGAGCAAGACGCCGAGGTCCCCGCTCACGGCTTGCTGCTGGAGTCCGTCGTCCAGTCCCTCCCCCTGTCCAAGGGCCTGGACAACACCGTCGCCAGGTCAGCACCCGGCCCCATACCCACGCCGACCACCCCATGCCTCATCAGTCTGCTGGTCACCATTACTTCATTTCTATTCTGAATGCAAAAATATTGTGCAGGCTTCTCTTGGTGGAGTACCTGGGTCTGGGCGCTCCCTCCGAGGAGCACATCACCGCCCTCAACCAGCGACTGCTGCCCCTGGTACGCCTGTTCGAGTCCAAGTGAGTGAATCTCTAAGGAAACGGGTCTTTTTGTGCTCTGCCCGTGGCTATCCACCACGCCTTCGGAGTAGGAATGCATCTTTAAAGATGACGGGTTAAAAGTGGCGGTGCGGTCTAACTGTGATGTCACCCTGCAGGTACTGCGGAGCCCTGGACGGCGCCCTGTCGGGTCACGTGTGCGACCTCGCTGTCGCGGAGCAGAAGCAACTCTTCCACCACTTCATTTCCCTGACCATGAGCAGTGGGAAGTTCCAGGTACTTACTCAGCATTTCTTGCGTGTCTGATAAACAAACAACAGTTCTACGTTTACATGTGTCCATCTCCTGTATTATTATGATTATTATAGTGTGCAAGGGAGATAAGTGGAGCCTGTTGTAGTTATTGTGTTTGTTGTAGTTATTTCCAGTAAGGCACAAATGTTTGTCCTCTTTGTTCTGTCTTTAAGCAATTATGCTCAGAAAAATGTTGACGAATTTCTACTACTGTTTTGAGTTGTAATCAATCTCTGTTAAACCTGACTTGAGAGCAGGACAGTTCAGGGAAGTATTGTTTTCTTTTTGTTTATACTCTAACCTCCTCAACCGTTTCCACAGATCCTGGTGGACTCTGACACGTCCCTGCTGCTCAGCCTGAAGCACCCGCTGCCCTCGGTCAGGAACCTGGCCGTGGAGCACCTCGCCGGCCTTCTCTCCTCGGGACAGGTTAGCCCTACACTGCTGTGGTGTGCCAGAAGGTTCTGGTCTTGTATGTTGTAAGCCCAATGGAGCAGATGTCCTGTCTAGCTCAACTGGTAGAGCATGATTGTAAAACTGCCAGGGTTACTGTTCAGTTCCCAATGTTTCCAGTCACTGTATTGTAAGATGTGTAAAAAGTGTGGGTTTTTTTTTGTTAACTTTGGATTAGTATAATTTTAGTATTTGTCATTTATATTTTCCTTTTTATACTTTTAATTTTTATGTTCATCTTATCTTTTTCTATTCTCATGGTAAAGCTGCCAGGAAAATGATATTGTTGAAAAGGTTAAATCAAGTAAGCTTGTCTCTTTGGTCTGACTGTGCTCTCATGGTCAATCCTGGATGGTTATGTGTTTCTGTGATGAGCAGCAGGAGAACCTGGACCAGAGCTTCCTGAAAGAGGCCCTTCTAGACCGCATGCAGGACCACGTCCCAGAGGTGGTGGCCGCTGCCCTCAAGGCCCTGGAGGTCAGTCTGCTAGCACAAACCAAATGCTAAGTGGAGAAGCTAGCATGCTAATGGTTTCTTAACTTGGCTTTATGTTTTGGTCAATAACGGCTAATCATTTCTCCACATTGCTCTTTGTTTGTAGCGATTGATGGATGGATGGATAGACAGGTAGTTTGATAGGGAGATATAGATATAGTGAGATTAAAAGATATATATTTAGACTTTGTCATTGTAGTACTGATTTTAATCATATTTTCTATCTTTCCTTACTCTTCGTTTGTTTTTAGCTGTACATCGATCAGTTGGAGCCAGAGGACACCGTTTCCTGCTTGCTGTCCCTGCTGGAGAGAACTGACGTCTCATTGGCTGGACAGTGGTAAACTTACTACTGACTCCCATCACATCAGTGCGGGGCTTTTGTTTGTTATGTTTTCTACTATAAAGCGCCCAACTGCCCTTTGTTTTAATTAATCTTTCAACATTTTAGATTCTAAACTATTGGTGCTGTTCTCTATGGGTGTACTGACACCCCCACCCTCCTCTGCGCGCTAGGCTCCCGGTGCTCCAGGAGTGCGTGCGGGTGCTGTCGGACCCCCGCCTCGGCAGGGGCAACACTGAGCTGTCGGAGCGGCTGGGCTGGAGGCTCCTCCCCTTCCTGGTCATCACCGGGGCCAAGCCGAACTCGCCTCCGCTCCAGCTGGCCACCTGTGTGGCCACCTGCCCCATCCTGGCCCAGCACCCCCTCACCCAGGACTGGGCTAAAGGTAGCGGCTGGTTTTAAGTCCATTGATGTTGTTATTTTTCTTTTTTTAATTAGCAACGGATAACATGGTCAATTCTGTAAGGGAAATTCTTATGTCAAGACCAGGGACATCTATATCGTGCGGATAACCCAGAGTGGTAATGAATACAAATAGAGATAAGTAGCGATAAACGGTTGAAATCTAAAATATGAGGTGCATAGTCGTTTATAATTGGTTACAAGATAATGTACCATGAACATTCACGTCAATTCACCATTAACGTATTTGTAAATATTGTGAGGACTCAATGAGTAAGAAAGTCTTTTTTTTTCTTTTTGAACAGAAAACATAGAACATATATTTATCTAATAGCCAGAATGGCCCTATTATGATCATGGTGATCAAGTTGCTGAATAAAAGGTGTTTCTCTCCCCTGCTGTGCAGAGCTGGGTGACGTGGTGACCAATCACGAGAGCAAGGACCTGCTGGCCACAGCCAACGACCGCCTGGTCTCCACCCTGTCCAAGAACCTGGCCCTGATGGAGCCCTTCTCCAAGCGCTCTGCTGTGAGTCACTCACTCCTTTATTCATTCATTCACTCATTTAATCGATGCATATAACGTTACAATATACAGTTACTCATTCAGCAAGCTCTGAACTGATCAGAGTCAATAGATTTCTGTAAAAGAAATGAAGGTGGTTGGTTCTGAAGCAGGTTATTTTACTGGCAATTCCGTCCATGTTGTGGAATTTATGGTAACGTTTTTCAATTTTGTATATTATTATATATACTATACGTGGTGTAATGGCCAGCGGTGTATTAGGGCGCACTCACACGAGGCAAAGTTGCCTTGTACCATACTCGAGTACGGTTGCCTCTCGACTCAAGAACGCGTGTACATATAGGTTGCGTGTGCGCGTGTCGGCTCATTAGCATCTGTACCGTGGCCTGAGCAAGTGTACCTAGGCCACGGAATTGAACTGTACTTGTTAGCCGTAGCCCAATGATCTAGACTTTAGGGGGAAAACGTGCTCGGGCACGGCACACAGCACCCTACATGCCCTGTAGTAAACATTACCATGGTCGCCTCCACAGCTGGAGAAGTTGGCGATGGTGGTGGAGCAGCTGCAGGGCTCTGGGCTGCGGGCGAGGACGGCCTTCCTGGTGCTCACCCAGACGCTGCTGCAGGGCCTGGGCCAGCAGAGCGACACCCACCACCTGGTCACCGCGCAGAGGATCTACACCTGCCTGGAGCGCCACCTGCTGGAGGCCTCCAGCGATGGCAAAGGGGTGAGTTGGATTACTTGGTGTGCAGCAGCTATAGAGTATCATTTTTCATAGACATCTCTGTGAACGGGATCTATCGGCTCTTCATCACAACATCAGTGTAGGGATGTGTGGCCCGGGCTGAAAACCGCCTCTGGTCCTTCAGTGAGCAGAGGGGAGATACCTGGGCCTAACAGAACTCTGGTGCATTATGCTTATCACACACAGTCTTCCAGTGTGATAAAACCCATGTACCCACATGAACCCCGAGGGTTATCCAGTGTGTGTGTGTCCCTCCAGACCGGTACTGATGGCTCACTATAAGAATATAGCACATGTTTATTTAGATAATACTGGGTTCATACTTTAAAAAAAAAACTTTTCTGTCTCTCCTACACTCTATCTGTGTCTCTGTCTGTGTGTCCCCCTCCCTCCCAAAGGCAACTAAAGCATCCCAGACCTCCTTCTCGGCGTCTCTGGCGGTGTACCTGGAGAAGGGTAGAGGCGGCGCGGGGGCAGAGCCCGAGTACCTGCACGTCCTGCTCTCTCTGCTCCGAGGCTTTATCTCCTCTCTCAAGTGTCCCGACCCCTCCTTCAGAGGTGAGCGGCGACCCCCGTTGTTAATGCACCTATTTGGTCTCTGTTTGACTGTGATCGCTTCTCTCTCCCGCTACTCTCATGTAATTAGCTGTTTCCCTGTTTCTCGGATGTCATTTGAGTGGCCTTGTCTATCGCTGTGTCTCTCTAGGGGACGTGTGGTGGAACCCGGAGAAGCTGGACACCTCCACCTGCTGCTACCTCCACCTGCTGTGTCGCCTGTTCGACGTGACCATCAGCGGGTCCAGCAAGGGGCCCGCGGAGAGGCCCTACCGGGACCTGATGAAGCTGCTCTTCCAGGTAGACGGCGGCCCCCGCTGAGGCCTTTGTTGGGCGGGGGGAGCGAGGCTGAGTTCTGACACAGCCGTGAGGTGTATGTAGCGAGCGCTCATGCTCACATTTTTAAGTTGAGCAAGAGCCTGCGCAAAGCTTACCCGGCTAGTTCGCTGACCTCGTAAGCAATACACCTCGCAGCGACACCGACCCCCGGCCCAATGCTGCCATAGAGAACACACTCAAGATAAACGTGCGATCCTATCTATCTCTATAACGCTTTTGTGTGGTGCTAGCTCAAGTTAATGGTCGTCGACACTGAACTACAATGGCTAGTCGAAGATGGAACGCTAATCGTCCTTATGGCTGTGGTCTTTCCACTGTGCACCTGCCGTGCTCGTTTTTTCTAACTCGGCCCGCTCTCACCCCCCCCCCAGGTGCACCTGTCCACGCCCATGCACCTGATGAAGTTCCTGTGCATGCTGTGGGACTACGGCGCCAACCAGGGCGACCAGCTGGACGTCCGCGTGGGCGCCGTCCTCCAGACCCAGGCGCTGTACGTGGGCCAGGCCGTGCTCGACGCGCTGCCCGACAGCACGCTGCCGGCCCTGGCCTCCACCCAGTCACCAGGTCAGCCCCGGAGCTCGGGTCATAGCTCTATGAATGGATGGATGGATAATATATGAATTTAAAACAAACATTTAAATCAATAATTAATTGAATAAGGGGTTTTAAAATAACCCCTTATTTATATATATATATTTTTTATTTTGTATAATATTGTTGAAAAGTAATATTATAGGAAATGTGGCAATATTCGAGGATGAATGCTCAATGCTAGGGAGCTTTAGTAGTATTTAAATTTTGTGTGATAATGTATTGTTATTTAGTCATACAGCAGATGTTATCCAAAGTGACGTCTTCTCGGGCAAAGTATCTAGTAGGTAGATTGTGGCCATTATGCATCGAACCCGGAAATTCTTTGGGCTGTTAATAGAGTTAGGATCATTGTCACGACATTAGCCTTGTCTTTTAGTATTATAGGATCAAGATATCGTCATATTAAAGAGTTTGTCTAGGCATAGTGAACTGAGAAGGTAATGGAGACTTTAGACCATGGCGTAGACAGACACGGGTGTCGTTCATAACATTTATAATGGGTCTGGTACTTTCATACCAGTGACGGTAGAACCTGTGTTTGTGCTACGAATACTCGAGCAGGGTCCACCGGCTCTTCATCACCACGGTGTAGGGATGTGTGGCCCGGGCTGAAAACCGCCTCTGGTCCTTCAGTGAGCAGAGGGGAGATACCTGGGCCTAACAGAACTCTGGTGCATTATGCTTATCACACACAGTCTTCCAGTGTGATAAAACCCATGTACCCACATGAACTCTGAGGCTCATCCAGTGTGTGTTGCCCCCAGAGCGGTACAGTTTCAGCTCAAAACCAAAGTTAATAGATTTTTATTCCTCTTTTGAGTTGAGATGTTTCTGAAAGATGATATTTAATCAAGGTACTGTGATTAAAAAAATAAACAAAATAGTTGTAACCTCTAAAACATAAATTGACTGTAAATGCAACAAACTAAATAGCCATTGTCCGTCTCCATTCCGGTTGGTTCTCAGTGGTGCCGTCCCTCCTGGGCTGCCTCTGCTCCCCACTGCGCGAGGTCCGGCGGGCTGCCATCTCCGTCCTGGAGAAACTATCTGTGGCAACAGACTCCTCCTTCCAGCCGGTCATCACGCGGCTACTGAAGAACACGGAGGAGATCATCGCCGACCCCTCCCACTTGAGCCAGGTACGACGGCAATGACGAAATGTAAACCAACACGAAAGGGCAGGCTGTGACTTTCACATTCTGAATTTTTGGGTCAAACGATCTCCAAACTAATATAATAGATTTGAAACAATTATTATTATTTAAGAACAGTTTCGATTTGAACATTTTCTTTTTGAACACTTGGTGTATATTTTTAAGGGGTAATTACAAAGTTCTCAGTTACAAAGTTTCTTTTTGGAGAGAAATGCTAAATAAATGCATCATGTTTTCATACTCAAAAATAATCGATTTGAATAATCTTGATTTCAATATTGACCAAAATAATACTGATTATGCTTTTTTTTTTTCTTCCATAATCGCGTATCGTAAAACGCAGGCGCTCAGCGTCCTGCACGCGGAGGTTAGCGCCGACACGGAGCAGGCCGACCCCCAGAAGCCCTCGCTGGGCACGGCCTTCCAGCAGCTGCTGCAGACCATCCAGGCCTCGGCCTGCCCCTCCTACACGGCCGTCACCCTGCTCCGCGCCCTGGTCCACGTCAACGGCGAGGTGAGGGCCAGAGCAAGAGGATTGTGTGTATATTGCCGGTGATCACGGGGATGTGTGGCCCGGGCTGAAAACCGCCTCTGGTCCTTCAGTGAGCAGAGGGGAGATACCTGGGCCTAACAGAACTCTGGTGCATTATGCTTATCACACACAGTCTTCCAGTGTGATAAAACCCATGTACCCACATGAACCCCGAGGGTCATCTAGTGTGTGTCCCCCTCAGAGCGATACTAGTGGATCACTATAAGAATATCCTACTTGTTAATTTAGATAATGCTGGTTTCGTACTTTTTAGAGCTCTCCTACACTTTATCTGTCTCTCTGTCTCTGTGTGTGTCCCCTCTGTTTTATATATAGATGCACCAAATGCTGATGGGCATTTACAATAAGCATTGACTATAAGGGCAAAAGGGAAGTTTATCCGTGTATCCTGCTCAAGGGCGACTTGGCTCTGAACCAGCAACTCTTTAGTCACTAGACCACGATGACTTTATTAAAGCCGAACAAACCCATCTTAACTCTATACCGGCCGACCTTGTGCTCTCCCGCCCTCCCCCAGTCTGTGCTGACGGCTCTGATGCCCGTGCTGGACTGGATGGTGGTGCAGAGCGGCCAGGACCCCACCTTCCTGCGCAGCGAGGCCCAACTGTCTCAGCTGGTCCTGGGCAAGTACAACGAGGAGGCGGCCCCTCTGCTGGCCAAGGACCAGGCCTGTCTGGCCCTGTTCCTCCAGGCCCTGAAGTCACCCGTGCAGCCCTACCCGGACATCCCCAGCATCCAGGTCATGGCTCTGGAGCAGGTCTGTTGTTTTTTCCCACACACTTTTCTCGCATCATCTGAACTTGTCTTCTATAAGGAAAAGGGCGTTAAAGGTGTGCTTATTTTATCACCGGGTTGAGCTGTTGAGCCATTTGTTTTCCATGTGCACATATACCTATGACCTCACGTGGCTTTTTTAATGTATGTATTTATGTATTTATATAAAGAAACTCATCAAATAGGCTGTGTACATTTTCCCCAAGCTCGGTATATTCCCAGACGATAGTTGACGCGTACGACCGGTTTTCTCGCCCCACCCCGTCCATGACCTGTTTCCGTCTGACCCCTGACCCCTCCAGATCACCAAGGCCTTCTTCGCAGCGCTGGGGGAGGAGAAGGTGCAGCAGCAGCTCCTGGGCGTGATGTTTGACCTGCTGGCAGAGAGCCAGGACGTCCTGGTCTCCAGCGCCATCTGCAGCGTCTTCAAAGGGGTGAGGCGGGCCCGCCGCCACGCTCCCAAGGCGTCGGCTACTTTCTCTGATTTTCAAAACTGTAGGCAGTCCAAGTTAGTCCACGCTGATTGCCAGTACACTTGAGATTGCTTTGGTAATGTGACTGCTTTGGCAGTAATAGCTAATAATAATAATAATTTTTAATAGCACTATAATATTAAAATATAAGATTATTTAAATATATTTTGTCAATGATACACCATTCGCTATTGTTGTACAGAAGGGTATTGGGGCCACGAAAGAACAGTGTATTTTGAAAGTAATTCTTGAATATTCACTTCAAACGGGTTTTGGACATCACCACTGTCATAAATTTCCTAGCCACTACAGTCGTTTCTGAATACACTTTACCATACTTACACTTCTGTTTTGTATTCTTCATCCGCAGCTAGCGGTGGATGCTGAGCTGGTGGCCAAAGAGCTGGTTCCTCCAGAGAAACCTAAAGTCACCGTGACCGTCCAGCAGACGCGCAGGAGCAAGATGCTACAGAGGTGGGGAGGACTTCATTACCCAGGACTCTTTTCACGTTCCCTTCACGTACTATACTGTGAATGCAGGTTTAGCTCATGTTTCCTCTGTAGTTCTTTGCTTTGATTTAACAATATCCTGCACGGTGAGTATTTAAATATAAAGGTTGGTCTTGACTGCTCTAATCAGGATTCATCAAATCATTTATTTTATGTACCTCTATAAAAAATATCTATGTTTAGACGTATTTTTGTTTGGCATTCGGTTATATATTCATGTATTTTAGTATTATAGGCTCAAGATATCGTTATATTAGCGCGTTTGTCCAGGCAAGGAACTACTCGTAGTGAACTGAATGGAGAAGGTAATGGAGACTTTAGACAGAGGCGTAGACAGACACGGGTGTCGTTCATAACATTTATAATGGGTCTGGTACTTTTATGTACCAGTGACGGTAGAACCTGTGTTTGTGCTACGAAGACTCGAGCAGGGTCGGCTGTCTCTTCATCACCACGGTGTAGGGATGTGTGGCCCGGGCTGAAAACCGCCTCTGGTCCTTCAGTGAGCAGAGGGGAGATACCTGGGCCTAACAGAACTCTGGTGCATTATGCTTATCACACACAGTCTTCCAGTGTGATAAAACCCATGTACCCACATGTGTGTCATCTAGGTTATAGAGATGGTTTTGGATTTGGTTGAATATTGCATTTGAGCAGCTGGCCTGGCTCTGTTATGGGCTGGCTTCTGTGAAAGATCTGAGCTACTCGAAAAGGCCATAAAGCATATGTTTTTGTTCAGGAAAAAGGGAAATCTAGAAAGGGACCAACTTTTGTTGTGGTTTTTCTCCCAAGCAGGAAAGCTGAAGAGAGCGGGGAGGGTAAGCCGGAGGAGGAGGCCGTGTCGTGGCAGAGGGTCACTCTGATCCTGGAGCTGCTGCAGCACAAGAAGAAGCTGAAGAGACCCCAGGCGCTGGTCCCTGCACTGTTCACCCTGCTGTCCAGGTGTGGGAATCACACACTTTATAATAATAAGTAATGTAGAAACCTGGGGACGGACCACTGTATAACCAACACACACACACACACCTGGACATGCAAGGCCCTGAGCCTCTAACCCGGGTCCTTACCTCGCCGAGCTGCATTAACCCTCTGGTGTCTCCCTCAGGAGCCTGCAGCCAGGGGTCCAGGGCAACGTGGAGTACACCCGGCAGCTCCTACTCAGCTGCCTGCTCAACGTCTGCCTGAAGCTGTCTCCAGACGGGGGGCCCGTGGCAACGGGTAGGTCCATCAAAGATTGTGGCCTTTTTCCCATTGCGCAATAAATATGTATTTCTTTTCATCCAACAAACTATATTCTGTGTCTTCATAAATGCTGTTTTTAATACCATTTGATCATTCTTCATGAATCCTGTTCTCGTGCAGACATTCTGGAGGAGGACAAGTTCAGCGTGGAGCTGGTCGTCCAGTGTGTGAGGGTGTCGGACATGCCCCAGACCCACCACCACGCCCTCCTGCTGCTGGGTACCGTGGCCAGCATATTCCCCGTAAGCTGCTCCCTCCACACAGCGATATAACGCCCACACATTGAGACGCTCTACGCATTGATACCCTCCCCACATTGATACCCTCGCCACATCCATACCCTGCTCGCATTCCGGCTTGCCTCCTTCTTTTCACGGTGGGCGTAATTGACTTGTCGGCTCTGGCCCTAGATTGTCATCGGTCGGGACAATGAAGTCTTTAACCCCCAACCCTTTCCGTCCTCAGGAGAAGGTGCTGCACAACATCATGCCCATCTTCACCTTCATGGGGGCCAACATCATGCGCCTGGACGACTCCTACAGCTTCCAGGTCATCAACAAGACGGTGCAGACTGTCATCCCCGCCCTGATCAAGGTGAGTGCAGGGTTAGGACTCATGACCCGGGGGTCTTCCACAAGGCTAGGCATACCTATCGCTAAAGCTAGAGAGCTAGTCCCATGTTTTGGGGGTGTGGCTTTGGAGGGAGGCTGGTGGCTGGTTTCTCCCAAGTTGCCTGTCGCAGCTTTCATAACGCGATGAGACTGGTACTTTAATGTACCAGGAAGGGTAGAACCTGTGTTTGTCCTACGGAGACGCCTCTGTGAACGGGGTCCTTCGACTCTTCATTACTACGCTGTAGGGATGTGTGGCCCGGGCTGAAAACCGCCTCTGGTCCTTCAGTGAGCAGAGGGGAGATACCTGGGCCTAACAGAACTCTGGTGCATTATGCTTATCACACACAGTCTTCCAGTGTGATAAAACCCATGTACCCACATGAACCCCGAGGGTGTGAACGTTGACATTGGTGGAAAAAGTGGTACCAAGAAACTGATGCTATTCCCTCCCTCCGTTCCTGTGTTCTCTCGCTTCCCTTCACCTCTCCCCCTCTCTCCCCCAGGCCCACGAGGGCAGCGAGACCAGCAACATAGACGTGGTGGTCATCAAGATCGTGCACGTGTTTGTGGACGCCCTGCCTCACGTGCCCGAGCACCGGCGCCTGCCCATCCTGTCCCAGCTGGTGACCACGCTGGGGCCCGCCCGCTTCCTCTGGGTCCTAATGCTGCTCCTGTTCAAGCAGCATGCCACCAAGACTGCCAGCTCGGCTGCTGACAAGGCAAGGCGTGAATCATGTGTTGTTGTTTTTTTTCGTCGATAGTCGAATAATTCCTACATTGATCATTATAAATAATAATCTTTAGAAACAAGTTATTTTTATCGATATAGCGAACCAAATGCTCTCAATTACAAAATGTGATGAGTAAAGAAACAAATAAAAGGGCAACAATATCAAACAAGGACTACTATATGTATTTTATAAGATGCTGTACAGAAAATATTCTGCTACTATTTTGCTTCATTTTTATACTACTTAATAAGTTATTTGAGTCTTGTCATTTACCAAATGTGTTGGATTTACGGTTGTGTTCACTCTCACACGTTTAAAACTCTGTCCGAGTGGGAAGTGATTTCAGGCTGTACTCAGACCCTAACCGTAGCCCTGGTTCTGTTGGTCCAGGAGGTGGCTCTGGAGATGGACGTGGAGTTCTGGACCTCTCTGTGCTGTACCTTCGAGGTGTCTGAGCAGCTCACCTCCGTCATCCACATCCTGCAGTACCTCATGGGCCTGCCCCAGGACAAGGAGGACGGTGAGAACCAGCGCCCCTTCACAGTGATCAAGTTTCACTGCGGTTGTTGTTATAACCCTGTCTTACTGCCCTCTGGTGGCTGGGAGTCGCACACTAAATGAAAAAGTATTGAATTTGCTTTCCTAGCTAGAAGCTGAAGCTAAACGCTAATTATGCAAATAAGATATGTATAATAAATATTATGCTTCCAAAAAGTGACAATCTTAATAATTGCTATTATCACATTTACATGATTTAAATAAAAAACTTTTCAAAACCAATGCTGCCACCCTCCACCAGATGTCCCTGCTACTACACGCACCCCGGCCCTCCGTCGAGGGGCGAGGAGGAAGGAGCCGCAGCAGCAGCAGGTGGAGGAGAAGGCAGAGGAGCTCCTCTTCAATGTGGAGGCCCACAGCAGCAAGGAGCTCAGGCACTTCAAGTTCCTCTCTGTCAACTTCACCGCCCAGCTCCTCGCCTCCAGCAGCTTCATTGGGAAGGTAGGACCACCTCTCAAGTCCTAGGGCCCAGTAGCTCCTCTCTAGTGGTCTTTTGGAGTAGTGCTAGGGCCCAGTTGATCCTCTCTAGTGGTCTTTTGGAGTAGTGCTAGGGCCCAGTTGATCCTCTCTAGTGGTATTTTGGAACGGTGCTAGGGCCCAGTTGATCCTCTCTAGTGGTCTTTTGGAGTAGTGCTAGGGCCCAGTTGATCCTCTCGTGGTCTTCAGGAGTAGTCCTTAGGACCACTAGCTCTTCTGAAGTTGTCTTCTGGAGTAGTCCTAGGGCCCAGTAGCTCCTCAAGTGGTCTTCAGGAGTAGTGATTATATAGGGAAGGTATGACCAGTTGAGGTTGTTGTTGGAGTAACATCCCGTGATGCAATATTACTCTTTGTTTTTTTTAAATATAATTTAAAATACATTTTGACATTTCATTCATTCCTTTTCTGTTTTTGTTGTTGCAGCTCGCAGATACCACTGATGGTGGAGAGGATGACGGTCTTCTGCAGCTGCAACAGAGGTGTGTGTGTGTGTGTGTGTGTGTGTGTGTGTGTGTGTGTGTGTGTGTGTGTGTGTGTGTGTGTGTGTGTGT
>JAOPUD010000070.1:8951673-8963819 GCA_027122715.1 Trisopterus minutus
TGTGTGTGTGTGTGTGTGTGTGTGTGTGTGTGTGTGTGTGTGTGTGTGTGTGTGTGTGTGTGTGTGTGTGTTAACTTGGACCAAACACGCAGTGACAGTAATGAAGTTTCAAAGGCTAACATTAGGCTTTCTGTTTCAGCCTGCTGGAGGAAACACTGCGCTACATCCACAGTGTGGCCCGCTGTGTGGAGGACAACTCAGACAAGCCTACCGCCAAGTTCTGGAGGGCTCTGCTCAACAAGGCCTACGATGTCCTGGATAAGGTAAGCTAGCAGTTCTAACGCTGTGTATCTTCCCTGTGACTACATTGATATGGACTGATACTCATTATCATTAGTGAGAATGTTAGTTCAAAGCTTCCTAGTGCAGATCAAATAACTAATCATAAAATAAGTGTGACGGTGAGAGGGTGATGGTCTCACCCATATCCTTGCCAGGGGGAAATTAGACCGCATTCAGTTAACTTTAAATAATCTATTTTTGTGCAGAAAATCTGGTTGTTTAATCAATTTATATAATACAATACAATTTAAATTTCTCTTTTCCCATTAAAAACAAAAAACATTCCTATAACAATACATTGTCTTCCGTTACTAAGGTGAACTCCCTGTTGCCCACGGATACCTTCATCATGGTGATGAAGGGGCTAATGAGCAATCGCCTGCCGTCGGTCCGGAGGAAGGCCATGGAGCTGCTGAACAACAAGCTGCAGCACAAGACCAAGTGGGAGGAGCAGCAGGTACGCTCGCCCGCTCGCTCACTCACTCACTCTACGGCGCGCTCCATACAAACACACCATCTATAGCCAAACTATACCATCATCTTCCTCACTGATCCAAAGCTCTTTTATTGCAGGCACTTGGCGTCATCCTTTTTGTTTTCCATTTTATGTACATCCGCCTAAATAACATGAGACTTCAACATACTTTTGAATGTGCATCTATTAAGTACTGGCTTAAAACCGATGAGTCAGTTTGTTTCATGTTAACGTATGTAATGTTTCCCTGGCAGATCACGGTGCTTCTGCGTCTCTCAGAAGACCTGCTGGGCATCGTGGGTCGGGGCCACGGCCAGGGCGCGGCGCAGCAGCCGGAGGAGGAGCTGAGGGAGGAGCAGGAGGCGGAGCTGGCCATCAACCGGCAGACGGCGCTCTACAGCCTCAAGCTGCTGTGCCGCAACTTCGGCGCCGCCCACCCGGAGTTCTTCGTGCCCGTGCTGCAGCGGGCCGTGGAGGTGGCCACGGCGACAGAGGAGGAGAAAAACGTGACGGGCAGCGCCCTGCTCTGCATCGCCGAGGTGGCCAGCGTGCTCAAGACCCTGGCCATCCCTCAGCTGCCCCGGTGAGGAGACGGGGAGGGGAGGAGCACCCGTCGCCGTGCTCTATGGCTTACGGGCGTCACGCTTGCTGTTTACGTCACGCTTTGGGGGCGTACTGTGCACCCTTCTGGTAAAGGAGAACCAAAGCACGCCACGTCGGTTTGCATTGGAGGTCTCCCTCTCTAGGATCAACACAGGCTTTTGCGTGCTGAACTTCTCATTGGCCAATATGGCCACTGGATGCTGATTAAAAGCAGATGTGACACACCTCCACTCATTGAAACTGAATTGATCAGGGCCGTTTACAGGGGAGGCAGCAGCCCTGCCCCAGAATGATTCAGGAAACCTGCCTTTGGTTTCTGACTTTGTTGGTTTGGTTCTTCAAATTCTTTGGTTTGGTTTTGGACCGGGCTTGAGACCCCATTCCAGGTTAAGGGGTTTGATTCCCACCTGGTCACACCCCTATGGTAGGACAGTATTACCTCAAACACCCCAGTATTGTGAAACACTTTGGAGAAAAGGGTTCCCATGTAAAATGCCATGTACAACATTTAGTTAACATGTGAGAAGTATCAATAAAAATGTGTGTCTTTACCAGACTGATGCCCGCGGTGCTGGAGACGATGGCGGAGAGGAAGGACTTGCTGTCCAACGAGATCTACCTGCTGAGCGCCGTCACGGCCCTGCAGCGCGTGTCCGAGACGCTGCCCCACTTCATCAGCCCCTACCTGCACTCCACCGTCTCACAGGTCAGGAGCCACACCTCCTCCCTCCGCACGGGGGCCCGGGCCTACCCGGAAATGCTGTGTTGTGGGGAGTGGCAGCAGACGATTGTGTCTTTTTGAAAACAAACAATGTGCAACATATTAGCGTTATAATTATTACGACATGAGGTTGGTCATTTTCCTGAGGTACGGCGTCTGTTGCCACAGACACCCGGCTGTTACTTTCACAAGACTGCAATGCAAGGCTTTCATCAGTGGGCCATTGGCTCAATCACCATTATGTTGCCTCATTCCGCAATATATAGCGACTTAATATACATTTATTTTCATTGGCACCTTCATATGCCACACAACTGAATATATATTGGACTTCAGCGTCTTTAGTGATATTGAAAATGAAAGAAGATATTGTCATTGTTACATTGTTAAAATTCCCTATGATTGTTTCGCATAAATACTCTATGCTCTGCAATGATATGCCCTCACCACTTTCTTCGTCGGTTCTCATCATCAGGTGTGTCGGATAACCCGGCTAGCAGAGACCTCGGCCACGTCCCCCCAGCTCACTGCCCGCCTCACCTCCCTCAGCTCCACCCTGGCCACCAAGGTGCCCCCCAGGGTCCTGCTGCCCACCCTCACCAAGTGCTACAACGACATGGTCCCCGCAAAGCAGGTGTGTGACACGAGTGTGAACGCGGGGACGTTGCTCGAAACATTGCGGTCGGAAAACGTTTTGTCATTGTGGATTGTAATCCAATGTAGTAACCAAAACTGGGTTTAAATCGGTTTCTTTCTTTCTGCAGAGCCACCTGGGTCCCCTCATGTCCATTTTGAAGGCACACATCACTCACATGGAGAAGGATCAGCTCAACACCCACCAATCAGAGCTCACCTCCTTCTTCCTCATTGCCCTGGACTTCCGGGCCCAGTACTGCCAGGTAGTGATAGGCCCAGTCCTCTCGTCCGTCCTTGATTTTTATTCCCCGCACTTCTATTGGACCAGCGGTCAATCCCTGTTGGTCCATGAGTAGTGTTTCTGTCCTGTTTTGTATAGCGTTCTTGTTCGTAGGTTCTTGCCTAAAGCCTATTGTTATAGGGCTAGCAGTGCATTTTGTTTTGAAGAGTGTGTGTGTGTGTGGTTGTGGGTGGGCTCAAGTTGATGATACAACTGTAGACCCATTGCCATTCCAGGGTTTTGTCATTAAGCATCTGAGCGGCCATGTTTTTTTCCTCTCCTGTAGGGTGATCTGCAGAAGACAGCCGAAGTGGAGGGCTTCACCATCGACTGTCTCCTCGCCATGGTGATGAAGCTCTCAGAGATCACCTTCAGACCACTCTTCTTCAAGGTAGCCAGGAAAAACTTTATTTGTTCCCTTACCTGCGTTGGAAGCTTGCTGTTTCACCCCCATGTGTGCTGATGTCGTTTTAGGTTGTGCTATTCTAAAATGATCTTTGGTCATCGTAGATTGTAATATTTCTAGACTGCTTCATTTTGGATCATTCTGCATATGAATCTTTCTAGATGAAACCCAAATTATGGTACTTGGTACTTTTTATAGGGATTATAGGGATCCACCGTTTTGGAGTGTATGATTCTTTCTTGATTAAAGCAGTCAAATGTAATTTCGACGGCACTATTTCAAGATGAAAATGTCCCCAGATGTTTTGCCCGGGTCAAGTGTTCCGACATCTCCTACCCTTCTAAAACCTGTGGTTTCTTTGGCTCCTCCTACAGCTGTTTGACTGGAGCAAGACGGAGACGGAGGGAAAGCAGAGGCTGCTGACCTTCTACCGGCTGGCCGACTGCATCGCAGACCGCCTCAAGGGGCTCTTCGTGCTGTTCGCCGGCAACCTCGTCAAGCCCTTCTCCGACCTCCTCCAGCAGACCAACGTCGCAAAGACAGGTGGGTCCGCGCTCCAAAGTTTGGCTTCACCGCTTTTAAATGGTCATGAGATCAGAAGACTGAAGAATGTGCTGACTAGACCATTTTACTTTTTTACTTATTTTTTTACATGTAGCAAACAGATGCTGAGTTATAGTTTATTGCTGAATCATCAATTTGATTTATTTCTGAGGTGTGTGACAGATTGCTCGCCCCTATCGCTTACAAGAAGGTTCAAGCTTATTTTTTTGTTATCTACCACCTCTTCTTTGCATGAGACACATATTTGCATACAGCACATTTCAAGGTCCTAGATTCAGTGAGTGTTTGGGTTCCAAAACAACTTGTATACATAATAACGTGGTTGCATACTCTCCCTCCGACCAGACGAGGCGCTGTTTGACTCTGAGGACGGGGTGCAGAAGAGCACCCTGCTGCTGCACCACGTGCTGGACTGCATGTTCAAGATCTTCATGTACGACACACACCGCTTCCTCAGCAAGGACCGTGCTGAGGCCCTCATGGGGCCCCTGGTGGATCAGGTGGGTCCGAGCATCACAGCTTTAGTTTATAGGTAAAGCCTCGAAAGGATGTAGGACCTAGGTAAACACTAGCTGAACTCTTTCTTAAGAAACCCGATTGGCAGGTCATATAATGTTCAGGTACTGGTATCTGCACTCCTCGGCAAGGGGACACATAATGACAGTTACATTAAGTTAATTTAA
This sequence comes from Trisopterus minutus, assembly GCA_027122715.1. Classification (NCBI taxonomy): domain Eukaryota; kingdom Metazoa; phylum Chordata; class Actinopteri; order Gadiformes; family Gadidae; genus Trisopterus; species Trisopterus minutus. The sequence goes on from JAOPUD010000070.1 coordinate 8,956,324, forward strand.
TGTGGACTGAATTCCGGGTGACTTCTGTGATGCCTTTTGAGCAAGGCAGGTCTCGCATTCATTTTGAGAATAGTTTATGGGATGGATGGGAGAGAGCAGTCATTTCTTTAGGTGAATACTCTTGCTCTCCAACAGAAATGTATAAATTTTATACCATAAGGCTCCAGTTATGCTTTCTGAGGCAATAAACCTATTTTGGTTGTCATGGTGATCATAAACGTTGTTCTTCAGTTGGAGAACACCCTCGGGGGAGAGGAGTCGTACCAGCTCCGAGTGACCCAGCACCTGGTGCCCTGCTTGGGCCAGTTCTCGGTTGCCATGGGCGACGACACCCAGTGGAAGACCCTCAACTACCAGGTCCTGCTCAAGACCCGGCACAGCTCGTCGAAGGTAGGAACCCTACACATGTGCAGAAAGTCATCGCCAAAGTCATGTGACGGCACGATAGCCAAAGGAGAGTTCATCCAATGGCTAACCTTGCTGGTCACCTCCATTCACCCGCTGCTTTCCCAACCTTAGGTCCGCTTCTCCGCTCTTCTGATGGTGATGGAGCTGGCCCGCAAGCTGAGAGAGAACTACATGGTCCTGCTGCCCGAGACCATCCCCTTCCTGGCCGAACTCATGGAGGGTAAGTCAGGCCACCCCAGTCACTTTGGGTCCAACGTAGGAATGCTCCAGTCCCATACCGGCCTCATATGTTAATATGTGGTTACAGTATTGGAAGCTGAAGTCATGCGTAGCTCCGATCTGAACTTCCTATGGTGTGAAATCAATGCCGAATGAGAGAGTAGATAGTATATATTTTGTAAGTTCATTGTCAGTTCAAAGCTTACCTTTTGAATGTGTGCGCAGATCAATAAGATCAATACTACTACATCTACTACTCTAATACTCTTGTCATTTCTCACCATTCATAAAAGTCAGTCAGTGCACACATCGCATCAATTTCATGATTCATCCAAAAACATTTCCGACCATGTAATATTTTTCAGCGTATTTTTTTTATTCACCTTGATTTGTGTTCACCTAAATCAATCGCTGCCAAACTTTAAACAATAAAAAATATATGTATATATTATATTAATTGATTAAAATGTCACCGCGTTGTGTGTCCCACATATATACATGCACAATCTTCTTTCACTTCCAATATATGAGGTTACTTTAGGTGTGAAAGCCCTATAGCGCCTTCAGGTTTTGGGTTGAGCTAACTTTCTGTTCCCCTTGTCCAGATGAATCGGAGGAGGTGGAACACCAGGTGCAGAAGGTCATCCAGGAGATGGAGAACATCCTGGGGGAACCTCTGCAGAGTTACTTTTAACTCACATGCCACACTTCACCACACTACACACGCATAACTCCACCTTCGATACTTCAAGTTAGCAGTAAATGCTATATGGGTGTCTTCACTTTAAATGTTTTTAAAAGGACTGAAACGGCGGCTTGAGTATATTTTCACAGCTCCTTGGGGAATATATAAATCTCTGCCACTGCCACAAAGATCTAGGTTGCCATTTTGGAAAGATTAAGCATTCCCATGCTTCATCTCAAACGTACACAAGACCCATTGTGTAAATCTGATCACTTTCACAAACCAACAAGTAAATTGTTCACTGAATGACATTTTCCATGTCAGTGCAATGGTTGCATTTAGGCCTACGTATGGGTCATTTATTCTTGATCAAAGTTAGGTAATATTTTGTATTTTGGGTTGAATCAGTGGGAGTATCTTTCATCTTTAATCTAACTTTTTGTTAGTTTAAAATGTTAGTTTCTTTTTATATGAAGTAGACATATAGTAGGAATCATTAATAAAGATGCTTTTCTTGTATCTTTCAGATGTATACATGTTATGTTTCTGTAGTTGTTATATATCAAGATGTAATTCATCATTAAAGTGCATCTATTGGCTAAGAAACATATTATAGAAGTCTATAATTGTCTTTATTCATATAATTGGATCCCGTCTGTTCTATACAATCACAATTTAATCAATCCTGAGTATTGCTCAAGTGGTGATATTAGGCCACCAGGTGTGTGAGTGTCCACCAACATGTATGCTGGATAGATCTGTCTACCAGCCTACCCAGTGGACCGTAGCAGATGTTCCTTATCTGTCTATCATGCATCGAGGTGGACACTCCCACTTGTGATTTCCAAACGGCTTGTTATGGCTCCTCAATCCCACTCACACCAGATGGCATAATATCACCCCTTTAAAGAAGTGGTGGTTTACATGTGTGTCCACTAGTTGGCATCCAACTGCCCTAAATAGAAAATCAAGATTCAGGACTTCTTGCGACCTAGGGGAGGTTGCTCCTCCTGCCTTTATTACGAGGCTGCTCAATCGGGTTGATTGAGGCTTGTATGCAAATAGAAAAAGCCTCCTCACCAGATCCTGCTTTCAGAGCATGTGCGATATGTTATTTATATGAACAAATTCTGCATTATACAAACATTGATAACATCAGCTCCATCCCGAATTAACAATCCCTGCAAGCTAAATTGGGCTTTAAGGCTGCTTTACAAAAGTATACCCAATTTCCATTTTATATTGACCTGCAATAATTGTCATGTCTTACCATATGACAGCTTAGGGGGTACTCTAAAGTAAGGCCTACAAGGAGAGGAAATATCCTTTATTGTAAATGATCAAATACATTATTTTAAATGTAAGTCGGTTCAACATGTGTTTTGCAAGCCTGATAAGCCCTGTAACGATTATATGTTTATAATCGTTTGTTTCTTTCTTCTTTGTTGCTTAAACGTCAACCACCCAAATACATATCGCCGTCTCAAACGTTTGTTTTTCTAACCGATGCGATCCAAACGAAGAAGTAGGGGTTTGTTTTTTTTGAAGAGCTAAAACTGTTTTTATTTATGCTGAAACGGTTTAGCGTTATTCGAAAGGTTGACGTTGACGTGTATAAGGAGCAGGTGGCTGTACTGAGTAGGCCTACAGCTGTACCGATCAGTGACGGTGCCCGATTTTTTTTTTTTTCGGGAAAAAGGGACTATTGAGTCACGGCACTTCATATTTTAAAATGCGAAATGCATTCTTTGTCAAATTGGAAATAACTTCCAATAAATAAATAAGCGTGAACGAAGAAGAGGAATGAGTCCTCATGGGAAATGGAACTACCAGACAGAACGTTCAGATGATTTTTTTTACATTCAAATCAGAGCTATGGTTAAAATATTTCGATGAAAGGATCATGTACACGTCCACACATTAACTTTTTTGTGCTTCATTGTTAGTAGTTGCTTTGAATTGAACTCCTCCCATACATGTACACATGATCTCTAAGGGGACCATTTGTATGCAACGGAATGGTTGCTTATACTTAATCACCATGCCGCAGTGGTTTTACAACTTATATACAACAATAATTGCAGTACACTACTGTTGCCATACAGTGGTGCTACGGTTCAATGTGTGGTTGGAATGTTAAAAAGCCCCTCATGAAGCTAATTACAGAGGCTCATTGAATTTTAATGTTGTAGAATGTATAACTTAAGGAAGAACCACTGACATCCTGACAACTTTGAATATTATTCCCCAATAGAATATAATAGAATGCCTTTATTTGTCACTATACAAGATTAAAAGCATCTCCCTCTCAGTGCATAGAAAAAATATAAATACACAATAAGCAATACTCTAAATACACAAATAGTGCATAAACACAAGCTGTAAACTACAAAACAAGATGATGGAGAGCTGATTGTTGTTGAATCCATTGGCTAGCGTCTCATTCCCCCTACAATTAATCCCTTACCGGTTAAGGACATTTGAATGCCATTTGGGTCTGGTTGAGTCAAGTGAGTCCCTCTATGGGTCCACTCTGTTCTGGGGCTCTCTGCTCCCTTAGATGTAAAGCATTGGTTACAGATGTCAGATACTGATTACCAACAGCGCACCAATATTTGACAACAGGGATTGCTATACAATCCCCATGGGCTACAGAATATTTTATGTAGATTTATTTGTACATATTGTATATATTTGGCTTTTTTTCAGTTCAAGTTTTCAAGTTCAAAATGTGTAATTAATATTTAGATTGTATATATTTTGATAACGTTAACCTGACATTGCTATTGGCCCCATTTTCCCTGTCTAATATACAATGCATATTACAATGTGTTAAAAAAGTGGATCTGTCTCACCCCATGGATAGGCATTGAGTTGATGTTTAATAAAGCATGATCATGGGAAGAGACACATAAGATATAGCCTGTGAATCTTCAAACCACAATAGAAGATACAAAGTTTAGAAAAAGGGGGAAGGAAGGAGAAATTATTTGAGTGTTTTTACCGATATGGGCATAGCTGAGGAAGATATTCTTCTGGTCAGTGCACCCCATCAGTATGTTGGGTAAACACGGCCAGACGCTTCACCTGCTACAACTGATAACAGGACAGTACCATGGAGGAGCCAAAATTTTGAGTAAAATATCTGGAAGGTAACTTAGCATCAATTTATGACAATGATTGAAGTGTTATCATTTATTCCACACAATGAACTGTTCAAGTTAATTATATTCATATATTTTTTTTTATGCCAGGGTCAATTGTACCTATGTTGATAGATGTTTCTCTGTGGGGCATGAGGTGTATTTTTATCACCCAAAATCTGACACACACACACACACACACACACACACACACACACACACACACACACACACACACACAAAATATTCCCATGGCCCACAAAAAGGGACACAATAATATGATCCCATGCTGCCCTCCACCCTAGGATACAGAATAGACCTTTTCATTCCAAAATAGTGGGCCAAATAAAATGACTGTTGGCTGTCTGAGATAATGGCTGGTAATAAGAGTTATAGTGTTTGGTCCATGAAGGGAAGATAATGCATAAGAATGTAATGACCTTTCCTCAACAATAGCATGCAGATGACTATCATCGGCCAGTGAGAGTGCTTTTGTGTTGTTGGCTGAGTTGCAGTTTTGTGTTGTGTTGTAAGCTGTCTCTTGAATGGAAGCTTGGGGAATCTGAGATTTTTGGTTCACGGCATCAGCCACTTGATCTCTCCTACACTGCATATGTGTAAGAGAGATCGACGACACACATATTCAAAAACACACCCTCTATCTTTCAGCAACAACAGAGAACCAGTCAACATTTTTATTTACAACACAATAACCAGGCCTAGTGCCTACCACTTATGAGCTTAAACATTTACAAATGATTCAGTGCAAGTTCTTGCTTCATTCAGTAGGCCTACATATTTTTTAGAATAATAATAATAATGCAATTGACTCACAGATTTGTATGAGCCTGTATTTATGTCACTTGTGTCACAATCTGCTGTGTGTGAAATATTGTGAAAACTGCCAATAACCTATAGTAATGATGATATGATAATGTTTTCATAATCATTCAACGTGTTGGTTTGCCTTGTTGGGGCCATGATTTGCCTAAGCCCCAAAAATGTTGAGAACTACTGCACTAGGTTTAAGTTCACCTGTATTCATACAGCAGTAATGCTTAATCCCTTACTAAGCCTACCTCATTAATTATTTTGAACAGAAACAGTAGGAAATACATTCCTGCAGCGATTTGAATGATCCTTCTGTGTAAAAGCGGTAATAACGATGCAGTGTCTGTTCCATACTTTTAAGCTTCTTCACGTTTATTAATTGAGGCTGTTATGTTTTGACAACTGTACTGGGAAATAACTTCTCCCCGCAGTCAAACAACGGAGATGAGCCAGAGGACTTGAGCTCTCGTGCAAATGAGGTCGTGACAGTTGTTGACGATTTAGCTTTGACAAGAAAGACAGCATGGACATAAAATTCCTTGGCACTCTTCTTATAATAGCCTCTACACATGACACCACCTAGGTCTAAATGTGCAAATGATGTTAGGGCCGGCATCGATTCGCCAGGAGAACATTATACAGTATTTTGTGTCAAAATATTGTTTATCATGTGTATTCATTTGAACGAGTTACTTGTCAGGGGCTAAACGATTTTGAAACTCATCAGCATTTGAAATCGTTTGCCCATCGATATAAATATTTGGAAAATCTGACATGAATGAAGAATATGAAGAACTGAGCGGCCTTGCAACTTTTTCCAAGGTTAACGACAATTTGGCAGCAAGTTGAGTAAGACCATGTCCTCTGCAAACATCAGGGTCTCCAACCCACATTAATGGACGCACAAACACTGATCAACAATGGTGGAACGATGTGGTGTCCTTTATCCGGACGCGCTGACAGCAGTCCAGCAGTAGAGGCCTATTATAGTCTAAATGTAGCCTACTCTAGAAAATGGTATTATTACACGTCTGAAAGTTCGTTTTTCACTTATCGCTGCGACGTGTCACATATGTTGTGGGGAGAAAACAGAGAAGATGAATGTCCTGGATTTAACCGTATAATTCGCAAACGGCCAGCTTGATTCATTGCATAGGCTTTTTAAAAATATATTTTACGCCTGCAGCCGATGTCCAATATGGCTGATGTAATAAGCAGATTTAAGAGACTCTCCGGACGATGACGACGTCATGTGTTTGGGGTTTCCTCGTCAGTGGACGACGCGCGCCCCCGCGTTCTCCGCCTTCAGTCATTGGCCACACATACAGTAAGGATCCACTCTCAGCCCTCTTACAAATCGTTTCGTCTGTTTAACATCACTATAACATAACCCAAGAAATGCAGATGCTGTGAGGGGTTCATCAAGCCAGTTCTATAGCTGTCGTCCTCTCAAGTTGGTTTAACCTGACTGGGAGCGCGCACTCAGCATCTTCCCCCATCAGTCACACGTGTGCCAGTCAAAAGGAATGGGAACCGGTTCAGGCTGGCAGGGATCATTGTGTTATATGTTATGTTTTTCTCTGTTATGAAATAAGTAACACGGTGTAGGTTCTACTCCGTATGGTTTTCAAACGTCTCAATCAACACACAATTGATTTTTTCTGATATGTATATGTGGTCTGTCATGTTAATAATGACAGACACCTTAATCGGTATGTTCGTTACGTGTTGCATGAACACATTTCATTTATGAATCCTATTTGTTCCTTTGCATTCCATGTTTTCTAACATCTGCAGTTTTAACTTCGCATATTTGACAGTTGGCATTTGACAAAACACCATAAACTAAAGAACCAAGACAGAAGGACAAGCTGTTTATGTTCGAAACAGCTGCCTATTTGACACCCATTATTTCTCGTAAGCACACACACACGCACACACGCAAGCACACACAAACTCACCCCGAGCGAGAACGGAAGAGAGAAAAAGAGAAGGAGAGAGAGAGAGAGAGAGAGAGAGAGAGAGAGAGAGAGAGATAGAGAGATGATGACAACCCATCTATACCATTACATCATTCTACAGTTGGCCTCCTTGTATCTTGTATTTCGCTTTTTAAGGGGGACGACAACGAGTGAGAGAGAGGGAAGAGAGAGAGAGAGAGAGAGAGAGAGAGAGAGAGAGAGAGAGAGAGAGAGAGAGAGAGAGAGAGA
>JAOPUD010000070.1:8974874-8986835 GCA_027122715.1 Trisopterus minutus
TGTGTGTGTGTGTGTGTGTGTGTGTGTGTGTGTGTGTGTGTGTGTGTGTGTGTGTGTGTGTGTGTGTGTGTGAGCGCCGGGGTTGCGTCTCACTCGAGCGCCAGCCCCTCGCTGACGGGCATGTTGATGTGCGCCGTCAGCAGCGGCGCCGTCTTCCCGTCGTGCAGGACGAACACCTTGATGACGTCCGAGATGCCCTTGTCGCTGGTGCACTCCACCAGCGTCTCGAAGGGGTACACCAGGCCCGGCACCAGCAGCGGGATCCGGAAGTAGGGCGTCCGCATGCTGTACAGCGCGCCGTCGTACAGGAAGCTCACCGTCAGGTTCAGGATGGGCCGGCTGGCGGCCGTGTTCTGCACGTTGAGCGTGAGCTTGAACGCCGGGCCCAGCCCCTGCACCACGGCGTTCAGCTTGAGCGGCGCCGCCGGGTTGGCCGACATGGGCGTCAGGCTGGCCTCCAGCGCCCGCACGTAGGCCTGCGCCGCCGCCAGACGCACGCGGCTCAGGTCCATCTGGAAGGCGCGGTGCATGGCGGTGGCGTGCTCGCGCTCCCGCAGCGTCTGGTCCACGTACAGCTTGGTCTTCTTGGGCACGTTGAGCCGCACGCCCTGGGCCAGCGGCGGGCCCGGGGCGGCGTCGCGCTCGTCGAACGCCGCCGTGCGCTTCAGGATCTTCACCGCCAGGCCGCCGCCCTTGGTGGTCATGACCAGCGCCCCGTCCTCGCGGCCGTAGCGGCCGAAGCGGAGGCCGGTGACCACGTCGGGGCACTTGACGGTGCTGACCAGGTTCTTGTCCCGGTAGAGGTGCACCTCGCAGTTGGCCAGGCCCACCAGCACGGCCTGGAAGCCCCGGGTGGGGAGGTCCATGGTGGCCATGGTGGTGATGGGGGCCGGGAGCTGGGCCGTCCACAGCTTCTTGCCCTGGAGAGAGGAGGAGGAGGAGGTTACAGCCACTGGCCGAAATGGTTGTTAAATGTTGTCGTGGCGCCTGGCTGCTCGCTCCACCCTCCGCAACAAACTGAATAAGCACCAACATGTTGAGTAAAAAAAAGCTTTGCATCGATATTCTAAATAAGTATAAATACATTCATCTCGCTTGGGGTTTCCTTGCATTTTTCTTCCATTTGCATGTGTAACTTCAAAAAGGGCTGTACAAAGAACCGCTACCTTCTGTGTGAACCCGTGGAGTCGTTCCTCGGCACAGCCCACCACCACGTTCTTGCCGACCCTCACCAGCCCCACGGGGTGGGAGGACAGCTCTATGCAGTACTTGGGTTTGGACGATTCCCTGCAGAGAGGAGGGAACCTCAAAATGAGCGCCAGAGGTAGGGCTATCGTCCGGGAATGCTGTTGGTGCGCTGCCAATCTTCTCCTAGCTATGGGTCAGGGGGGCCTCGACCCCAAGCCTGGAGGGCTCAGGATGCACTGGTTGATCCCTTCCTTTAGACTTTCTGGCAGAAAGCCCTGAGGGCAGACTTTGCTGCATTCTGTAGAGTGCATATTTTTATTGTGCGAACTAGCGACCTGCACAATGCCCACACAAAGGCACATTAGGCACAGAAGGGCACATGGTGCTTTACATTTTTTAAAAGCAATGCTCGTGGCCTCACTGGTTAGCTAAGCGCTATACAAATGCAGGCCCTATACCATGAAAACGCAGTTAAAAAGCCTTCCAAACTGGATTTAAGTACCCAAGAGTCCAAAGATAAAACAGCAATAACATTTTCATAGTCATGTTCTGAAAGTATTTACAATGATTTCACAATTCTTACAGATTTGTATCTTTATGAATGCCTCAATAACTGTATATACTGTACTTTATGAAGGTCATTATGAGAGAGTGAACATAATAAAGTACATGATTATGTTGTCTACTAAAGGACATTTTACAAGGAGAGTACAGTACTGACCTCACAGCATTATGACATCCTGTTATAAATGACACGGGGTGGATGGGGCCCATCAACAGATTCCTCCCAGTCCCTATGCATCACTTTGTCTTCCTCTGCACCTTCACATGCCCCTGCACAGGGGTTGGTGATTGATAAAGTATTGGGTTTACCTGCGGAGGATGTAGACGTTTCCGTTGCGACAGGCCACCGTGATGCGGAACTCCACGTCAAACTGGCCAGTCACGTCCATCATGGTGGGAGCGCTGGGCAGCGACAGCTGGAGACCAATACACAAGCAAGAGAATATAACTATGATTTCTAAAAGGGCTCTTTAGTGCTCAAGAAGCAGATGACAATGCAGTATGTGACTGAGGCTGAAGGTGGAATGGGAAAATATACCCAGATCATAGACAGACCCTGACCTCAGACAGACCCTGACCTCAGACAAACCCTGACCTCAGACAGACCCAGACCTCAGACAAACCCTGACCTCAGACAGACCCTGACCTCAGACAGACCCAGACCTCAGACAGACCCAGACCTCAGACAAACCCTGACCTCAGACAGACCCTGACCTCAGACAGACCCTGACCTCAGACAGACCCAGACAGACCCTGACCTCAGACAGACCCAGACCGCCTACCCTAGAGAGGATGGTGAAGGCCTCGGGGTCCAGGATGTACACGTCGTTGCTCTCCGTGCCGATCACCAGACAGCTGACCCCGTCCTCGTCTGCCGAGCTCTTCTTCAGTGTCCCGATGCACGTGATCACAGTCTGGACACACACACACACACACACACACACACACACACACACACACACACACACACACACACACACAAAACTTTAAAACCCCAACTTTACTGACACCCAGAAAACAGTCCACCTGGTTGTAGTCTTTTGGCCAAAATTTGAAGAGGATTAGTTACAATTAAGTCTATAAAAACCGACCCTTGTTCTATCCAAAGGGATACACAGTGAATTTTGACACTTGATGCGGGCAGTGGTTTGGGATGCCTAAAGATAGACTGTTGATATCGGTCTTCGAACCCTGATTCGTACACTCAATAGAGCAAATTCACCTCATGCTACCGCCGTTACCTGTCTTCGTATGGGCTGCTGCTTGTGCAGGCTCACAAACTCCTCCATGTCCTGGGTGTCCAGCCCCAGATACCGCAGGGAGCGCACCGAGAGCGGGACGTCGGCCGTGTCGCGGATGCCCTCCAGCAGCTCCTTCAACGCCAGCGGATCGATCTGCCCCTCCCTCGCCTGCTGCCACACGTCCTGCAGGTGGCGGAGGTGTGGAGGTGAAAGGACTGAGAGATTGTTGACATGCAATCAGAGACCAGTAGACAAAATCAAATGTAATTTATGGCGTTTTCTTAGCAAAAAACAAGCCATATAAAGGGTTTAACCAGGGAACCCAACACAAGAACAAGAAATGATTGAACGCAAACCAGATTAGTGGTTACACGATATACTGTATAGGTGTATTGTGTGGCCACGCACCTGTTCCAGAGCATTGATCTCAAGGCTTGGTAGTGTGAATTTGAAGTAGGGTCTGAGGTTCTTGTAAACATAGATAAAAGGACCAGAGGCAACAGCAATAGCAGGGATACGAGGTTCGTGGAGGTCCATGAGAAATGACACCAAGCCAGTGGGCAGATCCAGTAGCGTGTTCTCACTCATCAGCGCTGTCCCACGGTACACCTTCAGCTTCATGTTGGAGGACCCCGTTCCCAGATCTCCGATCACCAGTCTGTTCTCCCCGTCCCCGTTTAGGTCAGCAAGGTCGATACACGACGAGAACGTGTAGAGGTTCGCCACCGGATCGTAATGAGCGTCCAGCCACTTGCTCGACTCGGCGTTCATCTCGGTCCCTGAAGACATGGTTGTTGTTTTTTAGTCCAACGGTAATGTGTGTGTATAGCCTTTTATAAATCCGCCAACTTGTGTCTCAAAGAATGCCAATGAATAAATGTAATGTCACGTAATCTCTATATTGGAATTGTCTAGCCTCCGCACCGTTGTCAAGGAAACCAGGGTTGTTGTGTCGTCGTCGTTGTTGTCAAGTGCTAGCGATCCGCCTTATAACATGCTAGTACAGTTATATTAGCTGCTTACATTTTCGCGAATTTCTTTGAGACATATTTCGTGGATGTAAGATTTAAAAGAAATCCGGTGTTTTAAAGACCCTAGCAATGTGCTTTTAGCTGTAATCCCACCGTTTAATCCTGAAATCGGCTTTCCCTCCGCCTTTCTCACACGGTGGTCGCATACTGATGACGTTTCACTCGTCGACGCTGTTTATGTGCAGTGGATCCATGAAATGTATGATCATTCTTCAAGTCATTCAACTCAAGGAAGACATTTGCTACCGTTTTAACAAATATTGAGCAATGAACAACATTTATTTATGTCACATATTTGAAACTCTTTCTATTCTCTCCTCTCCACTGATAGTGGACCTGAAATGTTACCAACTGACTGATTGTTTTAAATACTTATCCTCAGTTAAAATCTCTACAACTACTATTGCAACTGCTTGAATATATTTTTTTTATTTTTTTTTCCTGTCCATGACTTGACTTGTGCTAGGTCAAGTGCTAGGCCAAGAGGGCTTTCCAATTTAAATGTAATTATAATGTATGTTTATGTGACTTCTTGTTAGCCACATGGCCAGGCCAACAAATAAATGTGCCCAGTGGGCTTTATAAACACACAAACCCAGCCAATCCCTTCCAGTTCTTCACAATGTAGAACATGTTCTGGATTGAGCAAGAGAAAGGGACAACAATTACCATAACACACACACACACAGACACACACAGACACACACACACACACACACACACACACACACACACATACACACAAACACACTCAGACACACACCTGGCAGAAATAAATAAGGCAGTGCAATTTTATCAGAGGTCAAAAGTCTGCATTTTTCTCTCAGTGAGGGTTAGTACTCTCTTCTATGTCTCTCTCTTCAAATCCCCATCACTTACAGCCTAGCAGAACTGGGTCAGGGGAGAAGTCAATAAAAAATCCATTACATTGTATACGTTTATGACATATTGCACTGCGCCTGCAGGGCTTATGGTTTTCAAACCAGAGTGACCGTCTGAAGCCATTTTAATCAAAAGTGGTAAATCTGATTTAGTTCAGGGATTGGAAAATGTAAATCCTCTATAAATGTATTGGGCATATGTCCTTTTAATAATGATTATATTCAGCTGTGACGGCACAGAATAATTCTAAAATATTACTGTAGACTGCATTACATTTTTTATTAATAGTTTGACAAGGATATTGCCTTACATGGATCCCTTCTTTTACATTTTACTTTTTAGTCTAATTGTTCCCTGACAATATCTCTGAAATATTCTAGTACATCCCTTTGTAATTGCTCTTACATGTTTTGTTTGAGGTATTGGTTGGTTCAGAGTTATCACTTATTATGTACGCAACGTTTAAAGTACGTTATATTTCATCACATATATTGCATCCCTTCAGAATAATATAAGCAAGCAATGCTATATCATGTGAGAGTGTAGAGGAAACAGTGCTTTCTATTGGTTCCTCTCCTCTGCCTCTGCATGCGGGCATTGCCGCCTCGCTTTCCCTCATTCTGAAAGAGGAGGATGAAATGATGGGGGGGGAAAAAATAGGTTTTCTGCTTTAATTTTGTTGCCTCATATCCAGTTCCCACTATCACTCCCACCGCAGGGCAGCGTGTATCACCACACACTCACACACACAGACACACACACACACACACAGACACACACACACACACACACACACACAGACACACACACACACACACACACACAAATCTCCTTGCAAGGAATGACATGTTATCTCTACAGCTATTACATGTCGATGGCCCATAGCTCTGCCTACAATTCGAATGCATTCAAAAATGAAGCTACAAACCCCAGTGCAAGAATCATGCAAAACATACAATTCATCAAATAAGCAAACAGCTTTAAATGCTACAACATAAACACTTAGTATATATATTTTGTTCAAGTGCCAAGATGCAATCTGAGCAGATTTTGTCTTCAGTCCGGCGGCAGAAGATGGGTCGGGTTTCTAGTGTCCTGATGTCAGCAGGGAGCTCGTTCCACTGTGGTGGAGCCGGCACAGCAAACCATACGCACAGGCATATACATCCCACATGTGCAGTATAGCACGCACGCACGCACGCACACACACACACACACACGCACACACACACGCACACACAGCATAAACTACCACTATGTTTACAGTGACAGCATGCAGTGTGAATGGTAATGAGGTATCCAGCGTGTAAACACTGGTCTAAACCTCCTGGGAACAAATTCCGAAGAAAAAGCCATCTGCGGGGGCGTCCCCCTGACCCTGGTGAGATAAAAACACCTGTAAGAGCCAAACAAAGTCACCATTTAATTCATGGATGCGAAGGAAGGGAGTTGTTGATTACTGCCACACACACACACAAGGATTGGTTGCTGCAAACCAGTGCTGGACGCCAAGAAAGGCCCCAAATATAGATACAGATAGTTACATGCTTTGTGCACACTCACAAACAGCCAACCTTTTTCAGAGCATCTAACTTGAGTTTGCAGTCATCATGTTTTTTTGTTTTTTTTTACACTAATGGATGTAAGTAGTAAACAGTATTCCACATAAAACACAAAAGAATATGGCTGGAGATATCCCGGGAAAGATGGCCAGCCATTAAAAGATAAAGATTTGAGCAGGCGGTTACATAGTAATACAAAGTGTTTCCCCCTGCGTGGCTAAGGGGAAATGGCATTGCATCTCCTGCTAGGAGAGCCCACGTCACACGTTTGGCTGGGTGAAAAAGAGACTGAATGCAACTGAGCAAAAACAATACAGAGGGGCGGATCTGTAGAGCCACGGATTGGGAGTAGTGATCGCTGAATGACCGAGTACTGCTCTGACCAACGGAGACGTTCGATAAAAAACATTTGGCAAGTGAATAACGAGTGTGGTGTGTAAACTAGGGCAGCAACACTTAGTACAAAATAAGTTTGGATTGAATGTGTTCGTTCCAATTTAGGATTTTCTTTCGACCAACGCCAATATTTCTTGGCTGGTTTGTCAGACAAAGTAAGCGTGGTGTCTCACCGTGTACTCTGGTCACCGGCGATGGATGTTTGGCTATTATTTGTTGCCACAGGACTAAATGATTAATCAGAGAACTCATTAAAAAACAAGAGATAGATGGAGCCCTGCGCAATCACAGTTCCTCAGAGAGGCACGGTTGGAATCCAAGGCAGGGATTACAACCCCGACAGCCAATTAAAACATTTCCACCTTCGTTAACATCTGCACCCGTTCAAACATGAAGCTCGAGGATAAGGCGGTGGAGGGCGCTGGTTGAATGCCCGCAGTGGATTACAGCAGCCTCAATTCTCAGCTCCATTTGCACCATGAAAGATTAACAGGAAAAGTAAACACTGTAGAGAAACCCTCACTTGACGGACCGAACACAAATGAAACCCGCCCCGCAAGGAATAACTCCAAATAAACTCTGCTGGGCTCTCAGCCAATAGGATTGTTAGGGAAAAGAAATCACTAGGTCGAGACAGCCAATACATTTTTTATAAATATTCGAACACTTTCTAACAAACTCTTGTTTGGCCGTTTGGGAGCTGGGTGAAATGCAACAACTAAATCCCTGATTATTCCAGGGCGTGCTGCTTATTAATTAATAAGCTGATAAACAATGGGTTTATGTGCACAGTTGATGACCTGATGGTCAATCTATAGATCTATAGATCTGTCTCAGAGATGCGCCTTTGTTCAGCAAGAACCTGCCCTGTCTCACCATTATGGTCGATGCCATTGTGCCGACCAAAGATAAGACAGACAATCATAGCAGTGCAGATAGAGAACAGAAGGCCACTGAATATAACCAACTGAATATACAACAACAAATGACTAATTCAAAACGCTCGGCCATTTGTCCAAACCCCTCGGCAGCATTCTCCTTCGTCATAAAATCTGTCAAACTCGCGATGAGAAAAGGTCAGCACAAAAGAGCTGTCAAGTTTCCCATTTTCAACGTTTTAAGCAGCGCACAATAATCGGTGCCTGGTCTCGAATGTTGCCCATCGCTGTTACAAGACCACCACAGTCTGCCCACTGTGGACACACAGCCTTCCAGTACACCCACTGTACTCTCATTGGAGACAATGGGAGCTTTGTTATACACTGCGACACTGGGATCTCCCCAGTACAGCTCCGGTCTTCCACTGTGGATCCCGGCGATGTGCCCAGCACAACCAGTGTTTTAACTGATGCATTCATGGCCCACTGCGATTCTGTTTATATTATCGTTTTGGTTTTAAGTACAGTACGATACAACTTTATTAATCCTCCAGAGAAATTTGTTTGTTGCAATAGCCCAGCAGCAGTAGAAAAACACAGGATACATATGAATAAAACACAATAAAAATACAAAGTACTAATACAACAAAAGTAGACGCTAAGGGACATTGAAAGTGTTGGTTCTGTCATATGCTAACATAATCCCCTGAGCTGAGACATTGGTGTGAGTGACAGAAATAAGGGCCCTCAGCAAAAAGGTATTTCAGTAGAGATGACAGTGGAAGGGATGGCTGGCATAACATGCCCAAATTTGGAGCTTCAAACCGGCAACCTTATCATCGTCCCACTTTGTCGCCTTTCCCAAACACCTTGTCCTGCCGAGTGCTTCCGGGAGCTTCATGGCTTTGGCTCTGATCGGATGTGACTCGGAGCGGCCGATCTGTACGCGTGACTCGAAGCGCGACGCTATTTCAACCGCCCCGGCTGTGACGGCCCCGCTCGCTTGTCACAACACTAAACACTTTGTGTCCCGAGGTAAGGCCACGATAGCATTATCCCCCTGTTCACAGTTCAGGGAACGCAGATTAGAGGAGGGAGCACACAGGCCTGGCAACTGCTGTTGTTCTCATACCAAGAAAATGTGTTATGTGTGTATCTGAGAGACGTACACGCACACACACACACACGCGCACACGCACACGTACACGCACACGCACACACACACACACAGAAACGCACAAAGACATAATTCAATCCCATGAGGGACAGGTTGATCCGCTATAAAAAGGATAAAGATGAGAACGACCGGGATGCGATTCCATGAATTACATGGAATCGTGTCATTCCTGATTCCATGTCCCCTGTGGGAATCGCAAGATTTGATTTCATATTTTTAGCCCCAGCCCCAGCACATATTACTAAATAATAAATGAACACGGTCTGTTATAGTACTGCCACCATTAGTCGACATGAGCGATGACATCCAAGCAGACAATCACAGAATGTCGATATAATAGTGTTACGTGATTGGCCATCGCAGCGTAGCGTTAGGTTGCGTTTCGCCAAAAGTTGATCCTGTTTAAACGTTTCACACCGCAGACCGGGCTCCCTTTTTCGCAAACGCATGCGTGCCCATCCCCCCCTCCCTCGCCGCAGAATAAACATACTACCCCCATTCAAACGAATGGCTGAACTGGCGTGTGAATTTGCCCGATTCGGTGTGAATGTCCGATCTGTTACTCTGAACACTGCGACCCAATACCAAATAACAAAACATTCGGACCAATGAGAAAACACATAACTGGCATATGAACGACTATACGGCTGTGACCAGTATGTAGATTATGTGGGAAATACATAGGGAATGGCATCGACTTTGTGATCTGAGAGGTCAGCGGTCACCTGGAAGTAGGTCATCACTGCAATGTGCTTATTAGCCAAGTGTAGTTTTTTCACATACATACATGTACACATGATGGGTGATTATGTTTTAAAATGATCCCTGTGAAAGACAGTAACACGTTGTGATTGTTGTCTCTGATAGGCTCAAACAAGAATCAGTACAGAGAATACATAGAAACCCTAACACCTAATGTTCTATAAAGGTTTTGGACTTCTTTATTCTTTCTATTCTTACTTTTTTTGCACACATTCACTGTAGTGTTTTTGTACAAAGAACCATCTGGTAGATGCATAAGAAAATGCGAAAGTACTCTGGAATTTACTCACTACTAACAGATCTTCCACAACAGATGGGGAAAACTGGTGATTGCAATTGGACAGTGTTTGGACGCTGTCCAGCCATGAAGTGCACACAAGCGGAGCAAAAGCAATGGGAAACAGGGACGGAGAGAGAGCGAACGAGTGAGAGAGGGAGAGAGAGAGAGAGAGCGAAATAAGAGATGAACACAGATGTAATCACACGTAAAGGAGGCAGAGCAGATTGGTACAATTGTTTGTGATTTAAGTTTTACTCAACTTGAAATCATTTTGGCGTATAGTTCCAAGAACGAGGGGGGAGGTGTGTATCCCATGGTTATGGACCACGGCAACTTTGTGCTTCTTTTTCTGTGCTCGTTTGCATCTTTGCAAAGCAATGTTCTCTATGAAATGCACCACACACAAAGGCGTTAATCTACAATGGTGGGAGACCGCAACATTTAGATTTAGGGGCATTTAGCAGACGCTATATCCAAAGCGACTTAGAACGGTTAGCACACACAAACGGCGGAGTCAACCATGCCTGACAGCCAGCTCGTCAGGAGCAGTTAGGGTTAAGTGTCTGGCTCAGGGACACATCGACACTAGGAGGAGCCGGGGATTGAACTAGCAACCTTCCGGTTACAAATCAATCCGCTCTACCCCGCAACCCTCTCGGACGTAGCCCTCAACATTAACCTCCCCCCAAGATGAAGCTCCACACATCCACACGCCATAAGAATACCCTCCCGGTGTCGGTGCCACCTCGATCAAAAGCAGGTTGGCCAAGGCTGGCAAAAACATAGGATTTTACTCCAGTTTTTTCTGCCTTACGCAATCATTTTAGTAACATAGAAAAGTAAAAAAATAACAGAGTACTATCTTAAAGATCATAAAAGATATACTAAGATAACTATACATATACATACATTGGCCCTTTAATAAAATTGGTAATTCCCAAAAAATCCAGATGTTTACATTCCCAGCCAACCCCTGCTAGCTGGAGTGTCTGATTCGTGCGGTACATAGTCTACTACTACTTGATGTGTCCGGCCCCAGCGAAAAAGGTCAACAAAGACCTAAATATTTGCATATTCAAGGTTTATGTATTTAAGGCTTCAGGTTTTTCCAAAAAGAAGAGTTTTAAATAATATAAACCACATCCTTCAGGCAATGCACAGACAGACAGACAAACAGCTTTGCGTTATATACCACTCAGACATTAACCTCCTGTGTTCTGCATTCGTCATATTGCTCGCCATGTTTTCTTCCTTCAACTCCAGTCGATTATTTACTGCTCTCCTATCTGCGGCAAAAATGCTACTGCTAATGCTGCTAACATGTGGTGACAAGACTCCATGTATTCATTTACAATCAGGTTAGGGTGAGGTTCACAGGTTTTTAAGGAAACCTGTTATGTATTGTGTGAAATTAAAACTTAAAAAAAAAAAGTTTTAATTTCACACAAAGTAAATTGTTTTCATTCACGTCAAAGATGTTTTTGATTGCAAAAGGCAAGTGAAAGGCTCTTACTGTAGAGTGCTGTTTGAAAGACTTTCATCAAGATTATTCGTTATAAGAACCATAAGAATTATCAGAACCGTGCAAGTTTTCTTTTTGCAATCAGGCAGCAAGAAAGTTGTAGCATACAAAACAGGCTTGATTTGCAATTGACTGCGTTGTGATTACTGTGCACACCGCAATGACGACACTGAAATTATTAATCGGGAAGCCCTAATGTAGCGTAACATTTCGAGGGATGTAGCGATGCACTAACACATCCTTTTCAAATTTGATGTGCATTTAGATTTTGTGCTATACGTTCCATTAATTTAGATTATAAAACAAATGTTTAACACACTGCCATATGCCACACTTTACCCTGCATTATGTCTGCATTTAGTCTTCATCTAGCCACCTCTAATGGTTTGAGGTGACCACGATGTGTGTGTGTTTGTGTGTGTGTGTGTGTGTGTGTGTGTGTGTGTGTGTGTGTGTTTGTGTGTGTGTGTGTGTGTGT
>JAOPUD010000070.1:9023980-9034675 GCA_027122715.1 Trisopterus minutus
TGAGGTCACCCGTCATGTGATTCAGCAGCACCACATTTTAGGAACATTATTGTTTATTCATTTGTTAATATTTATTAACAAAGAGAGAACACACAAAGAGAGAGAACACACAAATGAGGGCGACTGGGAATAGAAAATCATATTTATTTTCATTGTTTTAAATTTTTTTATTTTTTTATTTTTTGCAGATGGTGCTCTAGGCGACCGCCTATATCGCCTATGCCAAGAGCCGGCCCTGGTCCATCCCTTCTCCGTCCCAGTTCCTCGGATCCAGCCGCCAGCCAGACCACTTTTTTCCCAACACAACCTAAATTCACTGACGAAAAGAAATAAAGATCACCACAAAACTTGACAACACTAGTCATGTAAATGGACATACTCTTTCAATTTTGAGTGAGTTAGCTTAACAACTTAATAGTTTTCAATACATACCACAGCTTATCGTCATTAGCAAAAGTGACGAGCTGACGACTTCCAGTCACTACCAACACCTGACACCTGAGGGCACCAATAATACAAATAAAAGGAGCCTTTGGTAGATACGCCGAAAGATTATTTCTTGCAAATTAAAAAGGAATACAAACAGAAATTGTTCCTTCAATACATATCTGAATTAAGGGCTCTTAATGGCCCCACGTTCACGCAACGCAAGGACCCCGCGGACGCTTCAACATAGTCGTCGCTAACATTTATGGTCCTGCGTTGGGATTTAGTGAGCGGACCAATCACAGCCCTTTCGGCTGCGTCGCTTCAACGCAAGGTTACAATTTTTGGGAGCTGCATGTCAGGCCCTTGCAGTAGACGCAAGGAGGGTCTGCAAGGAGGGTCCGCAAGGACGTAAGGGGTCCGTAACTTCCTTGCGTTGCGTCAACGTGGGACCGTAATCAGTCACATAGCCCTTTACATCAGTCACATAGTGCAAAGGCCAAATAATGAAACAGCACTCAGCCAAGCACTCAGTAAGGAAGTAAATAAAAAAGTGAGGATTATCCAAGACATTGTGTGTGGTGTGTGTGTGTGTGTGTGTGTGTGTGTGTGTGTGTGTGTGTGTTAACGTTACAGCGACTTAGTGGTCTTGCATTCGCATAATGACTTGATGAGTCAGGTCATCGACTCACACCAGAACCTTTTTATCTGGACAAACACACACACACACACCCACACACACACAAACACACATACACACACTGAGCACACTAACACACTCACACACACACAGACGCAAAAACACACTGGGTGCACGCACGCACACATGCACAATACACACACACACACACACACACACACACACACACACACACACACACACACTGTAAGAACACACACTCACAAAAACACACACGCCATGCTGGCTTTCCTCTTCCTCCTACTCCTCTCCTTCTTACCGGCAGCACAAGACACTCTTTAATGGACCAACGATTGATGGGCACACTCCCCAACACACACAGACACAACGCAAATAAATAAATAAACTGACAGGATGATAGGGCACAATGCTGTTCACATGGTCACACCAGAGTTTGTCCAGGGATGAGGAATGAATGAGTGGATTGATATGTGGAGTTTCGTAGCCCAGCGTTGAAGTTCTGAGAAGACAAAATCAAACAGGTAAGAAGAATATTTACAATTATACATTATAAGTAATGTTCTGTAGATGTACAGCAGGGCAGGTGTTCCTCTGGAGTACCGTCTCTTGGGACCAATTAGTTGCTGCCCCACGGGAATGGGCTGATGTACTGCTTGCGGACCTCCAAAGATTTTCTTAAAAACTTGGTAAAATCTGTTTGCCTTCAAGCCCTGAATAAGAATAAAGTGTTCAGTAAGTGAACCGATTCAAATCAAATTAAAATGTGGTGTTTCATTTATAATAATTTATTAATTTGATTAATAATTCAGTATTTCCAGCTGGGATTAATAAAGTACATCTTCTCCCATTTTATGAAGCAAATGCACAATTGAACAATTATTAATTAAGCAGGTCAGTGATTAAGTAATTATTATCATAAATGTTGTGCTTAAGGGAAAGGTCCTTATACTGTACAGTTTGCTTAATAAACGGTTTGGATTCCATAAAAACCTCACCCATAGGACAAACGGCTCTCCACATAACCATTGAGAGAAGGAACATGGATTATGTGAAGAAGCTGGTGGAGAAGGGAGCAGACCTCTCTGCCAAAGCCTGTGGAAGAATGTTCCAGCCAGACATCTCTGATCCCAGCTTTGACATTAGATTATACATCATAATAATGTTGCATCAACATTATAATGTGATGCTACAGGGAGAGCTATGCATGATCCATGTGCATGAAATTATTTGGGTCATCGTTATATATTTATTATCATAAAGAGGATGAATGCGCCACACAAATAGAGGCCATTTGGTCTTAGTTAGTTTTTTAGTACTTTGTTACTCTTAAAGGTTTTTCAGTTGATTCCAGTTCTGCTTGGAACTCACAATGCATTGTTGAACATTTAATGTATTTAGCATAAAATTCAATAGTTGTCAAAAGGGGCGATGTTGAAACACAATGGGGGCTGCTACTTCCACCTAAAATGAATACTTTTCCAGGTAGTTTTCATTTTATTTGCTGCCTCTGACTGCCTGCACCATCCAACCTGAGCTGGTGGACTTCCTGCTGGGCGCATCGGCCAGCATCATGGAGCAACACTCCCATGGCAACACGGTGCTGCACTCCCTGGTGATGGTGGCGGATGACGACAGCCATCACAACACCAGGTTCATCATGGCCATGTATGACCACATCCTGCTCGCCATTGCCAAGGTCAACTCGGAACAAGAAGGGGCTGACCCCCCTGAAGCTGACGCTGCCAAGATGGGCAAGGTGGAGGTAAAGTAGACTAGCTGACCGTGGGGAGGGGGGAGGGGGGTCACCATCCACCCTGGATTGTGACAAAGGTTATCTAACACGACTGTACCTTTGTCTGCTCCGGTTCCCTTGCACACTCTCTCTGATGGAGACGTGTGTCTCCCTCTCTGTCCAACACAGCTGTTCAAGTACCTCCTCCAAAGGGAGTTCAAGAACAAGGACACAAAGCACCTGTCCCGCAAGTTCACCGAGTGGGTGTATGGACCCATCAGCTGCTCCCTGTATGACCTGGAGTCCCTGGACACCTACGGTGACGACAGGTCCATCCTGGAGCTGGGGAAGAGTCTCCCTTTAAGGTAGATCACGGTATCTATCCTTCTGACTTGGTGTGTTTCTATTGAACAAGTTTGTATTGAATGATTACAGCGTTCATCCATGAAGCCACAGTTGTCACGTTATGACAGATTCGTTCATTGTGAAGAAAACAATTAAGAAGAGAGTGAAAAAAGGCATCAAGCAATTCTCAAAAGGTGAGTTTGTGTGTGTGTGTTAACACACGTGATTGAAACCCAGGGAACCAGAACCAGAGAACAAAGACAGTTTGAATGGTTGATTGGTGATGTTAGAAGTCTAGAAAAGTAAGGGACATTGATAATGACAATGATGACATGAGTGCCTAACACATAAAGGCCAAAGAAAAGAGGCTCAGAAGGAACTGAACCGACACCCGTATACTCAGAATTGTCTTCTTATTCATAAAACACACCACAATGACTCTACAAATGCATTTAAAGTATACATATATATTTGCTTGTTTTATAGGTATATTTTTTAGGGCCGGATTAAGAAAATGGGCCTTAAGGGCTGCAGCCCCGGGCTTTGCCACCAGGGGGCCTCATGTTGTGTGAGTCAACGGGACGCGCGCATAACGTGAGAACATTTCAGAGGGAGCACAGAAATAATTTGCGAATATGTCATGACTAGCCAGTCTGCCAGTGCCCTTACTAGCAGAACAAGCTCTGCTGATGCTGATCAGAGCCAGAGCAAGGTACTAGTTCACAATCACAAGTGTGCAGATATGATGTGTGTCTCCCTTAATTGCAAAATTGTTTTAAAAAACCTTGTTTGTATGTAAGGCTAATCCAAATGTGTTCCACCCTGGAGATGTTGCACTGTAGGCATATCTGACTGCCTTTTTAATAATAACGGCCCTTTTCAGGCTATTTAGTTTTTGCTTTGGAATAAATTTAAATCTGTGTACATTTACATTATTACTCCATTAGAGACATAACGGTTTATGTCTTGGCGCATACATTCTGTCCTTGGCTTTAAACTGTCTAGTGTGGTTTCAGATTCATAGAGTGGTTCTATGGACTTCAAAGTGCTGATATGCACATGCCGAGGGTTTGTGTGGTGTTATGTGCATCGGAGTGATATAGTGGCCTCCTCCTGGTAAATAGACCCAGGCCTCAACATTTATTGATCCAACCCTGCCCGGGGTAAGCTATAGTTTTATGCTATGTCTCTTGGAGGACAGTTCTTCAGCACAGCAAGGAAGTGCAGAGATCTGCCCCATTTGTTCTCATAATCCAGCCACGTGCTATATAGCAATACTGCATTTATTTTAGTATTGAGCTACTGCCCCTTAGAGGACAAACAGCTGCCTCTGGATGTGGAATGAAACCACTTAATGAATATAAAGGGGTTGATCGGAGTGACGTTGTTGCTTTACCAATTAGGAAGTTAAGAGGCCTACATAACAAGCTTTGCAGTTCAGTACTCGACCCCATGTGACAAATAAAACATCCAGAGAATGTGCAAACATGAGGGCACCTTTAAGAAGCTTGTGCTCACTCGCACACACACACACACACACACACACACACGCATCAAAACGCAATTCAAAATATTATGAGTATGTCAACACATCAGACTGTTTTGGGTTGCATTTGTTCAACTGAAGAAATCACTTTTGTTTTCTGGACTCAATTCAATTTCAAAAGATGCAAGAAATTGCAAGAGATTCGACTGTTGAGAGCGGTCATGCTCAACTGCCTACAGCACATTCTGCAGGTTCTAATCACTCCTGGTTGCTGTCACAAAATCTGACGTAAGTTTGACACCATGCTCGGCCATTGACATGTTTGATGCCACGTACATCGACCACACCTGCCTGGAATGCTGCCCTGGTAGCCCAGTCCTCTACATCGGGTGAAAGGGTTAAAATGAAATGCAGATCAACATGCAGCTGGTGCATGCTGAACCAGCAGTCTGGTTTGTTCAGGCAGGCCAAGCTGTTTTCATGCTGCAACATTCCTAATCTTCAGCACCTGCTGCTGTGTGGTGATGGAGCCCTGGGTGCTGCTTCAAAAAGGTGAGCTTGATAGTATAAAGCAGCTTGGCCATCAATCGTACCTTGTATGCTGAACCAGCAGTCTTGAATGACGGGGAACGCCAAGCTGGTGTTTGGCAAGAGGGATGGAAATTTCAGTCTGCCGAGGCTAGTGCCAAACGGCAGCTGTTAAGCAGATAATCACAGTTACTCTGGTATATCAGCTGGCTTGTGCTCCAAGATGGCAGAACGCAAGTGCTCATTGCTCACCAACTGGAACCTCAGAGTGCCAGGGGCAGCATCTCGCCTGCCAGGTACCAGAGGTGCCGGTCCAGTGCCATTATCACAGACGCTGCAATGCCCTCGTAAACATACTTCTATGTGTAAAGGTGGTGGTAGAGTGTGAGGTCATTCCATCTGGCATCTACTGCTGTGGCGCAGGTCAGCAACCACATTACGCCAGGAATGTAAAAAGACAATGGGCAGCCATACTCATGTGGCATCAAGGTTCAGTTATCCCGCAGACGTGTAACAGGGTAACCTCTTGAGAGCATGAAGTCTCCATCTTGAGGGTCAGTGAGAGTGTGGCCGATGTGGCGCCAGCACACGGACCAGAGCAGTGGTCGACACAGTGAGAGCTGCATGGCAATGCAGTCTGCCATGAGATGGTGTTTGACGCGGCGGTATCCGCATCTCCGACCACCACTGTCAGACGCTCCTGCAACTACGGGTGCACATTGCTGAGCTTCAGCGTCGACTTTCTCTCCCAGTGCAGGGTGCACATGGGAGGTGGTACCCACTGCTTGTGGTGTTCCTCACTGATGGCCTACAGCACTCGGCTGTGCAATTGGTCTGCTGTGCGTAGGATGTGGAGATCTTTGTCCAATTGCCACCTGACGCTGCAATCAGGCCGTGCATGAAGGCAGCCTGCTGCATTGGCGTGTACTTCATCAGTGTAGCCAGTGAAACAAGACTTGGTCGGCTAAGGACGATAGGTGGAATGAAGGCTGAGGTGCCAGTCTTCTTGCGCTCTCTTCAGCCAGTGGAGCGGCTGGTTCATCTGTGTCTCTATCCTCATGACTTCCTCTCTCCAACACTGCCGTACTGGACGCCGCAGTCATGTCCAGTTCATCCTTGGTAAAACGTGCCTGCCGGGCTGCTGCCCCAGCTTCACGCGCCTGTCTCTGCCTCACCTTGGGTGGCAGCTTGGCATCAAACACTCAAAAAGTGAGGACCTGCCCTGCGGGATGTGCCATAGCCAAACATAGACCAGGCTGCGGCTGCTCGGGTGTGAGCCTAAGAGCGAGGGCTGCATCTTGTGAGAGCTGGATACTGTGGCAGGAAATTAGGCTTTGAGGGAATAGAGTGCCTGGAAATGTAAAGTGGTGTAACCATGAAAAAACACAAAAGAGCTGTGGTTTCTACAATCAGAGAAAGAAAATTTGTATGTTGATGCACCCTAACAGACAAGTGTGTGTGTCTCTTTGTGTGTGTTGGTGTGTGTCTGTGTTTGTGTGTTCAGGTGTGGTCAGATGTAGAGCCCCAGTATCTTATTTTGCTACCCATTAGAGCGACTTAATTGTCCTCGCATTATCATAATGACTGATAATTGACCAGTCAGGTCACCCACTCCCACCAGCTCCTCCCTATATGGAAACACACACGCACACACACACTGGGTGCAAACACACACACAAACACACACACACACACACACACACACACATTGGCCACACAACACACACACACAAACACACACACACACACACACACTCCTCCTTACCAGCAGCAAAAAAAGCACTTTTGATGAGCACACCTCCCAACGTACACCATCACAACACAAATAAATAGATTGAGAGGAAGATAGGGCACAATCTTGTTGGATGGATATATTCCGTTTCGTAGCCCAGCATTGAAGTTCTGTGAAGATAGAAATAAAAACAGGTAAGAAAAATATTGAATATGCTATTATGCATTATAAGTAATGTTCTGCAACTGTATTGCATATATATATACGTACTTGTAGTTCTCAGAACTGCAATAAAGAACTATTTTTAACTATTTTCTATTCATACTCACTCCTTGATTAATGATGTATTATTGTTATTAATGTTATAATAATTAGTAGTATTCATATAAGATAAATCCCATATATTTTCAAAAGGCTAACTCTCATGTTCGTCTGCTGTATCCTGGATATAGGCGGTATCCGAAAGACTTGGACAGACTTCAAATTATTGAAGTCTGTCAGAGCACATTGTGTGACATGTGAGACAGGATCTTCTCATCTTGTCTTCTGTGTCCTCTCCCCCCAGCGTTACACAAAATGAACCAATCAGGCACCAGCGACAACCTTCTGGGGTCTGAGGGGGGTGCTCCGCCGGAGGACCGTCTCCCTGACTCAGCCCGAGGGGGGGCTGCCCTGTGGGAGAGGGCTGTTGCGGGCTCCAGCCGGGGGGTCGTGGGGTCCGCTGCGGAGGCGATTACGAAGGCGCCAAGCAGCTCTCCGGAGAGTTCTGGAGAGGAAGACAGGCTCCAAGAGGACCAAGACGAGGAGCAGAAGAAGCTGGATGACCAGCGGGCCGAAGTCAGGGCGCGGGTGCGGAAGCGTTGGCAGATGCAGTGGCAGAAGCAGAGGACGACCTCCATCCTGTCCGCCCTGACCATGGATTGCATGCGGGCCGCCAAGCCCCCCATAGACTCACCCCAGGAGCGGCGTGAATCCAGTTGGAAAAAGTTACACCTGGTGACGCTCTCGTAAGAACCGCAGAACCAAATGTACTCACTCATAAGTTATAACGAAGATTAGACACAGGTAACATGCATGTAGATGGAAAATAGCAGGAATACAGATGGTTGAATAATTTATTGATTGGCTGGTGGTTTTCTATATTGAATGGGTCAATCGGTTAATTAATTGTTAATTGTGCCATTGTCTGACACAATGGATTTAAACCTTAATTAATAGGCTACATTGATTGAATTGTGTATGGATTAATTTAGATTTGATTTTATACAGTTTATTCATTCCTAGAAGGGGAAGTAGAAGCCACAATAAACATGTATTACCTTTTGTCAACAAGCAGGACGGAAAAACAGGCAAACACACCTCAAAGCAGAAACAAGAACACAATGCACAACCCTACATATAAACAATGCGATGATGATTGTTTGATGGATTGGTTTGTATTTTCCAGTGCCAAGGTGAAAGAAACCTTTGACATCAACAAGCTGTTTGAAATTGTGGCCAGCGGTGATGTTGATAGGCTGCGTGGACTGAAGGACTACTTGTATAAGACCATGAAACCACTCTCTCACTCACTGTGTAAGTAGGCCAAAGATAACCCCCGACTTGATCACCGTTTCGGTCACTAGATTAAAAACTCTTAAAGAACTGAGTGAATGATGTTACATTTATCAATTGATTAGTTTATGTCAAAATATGTAATATGTTTCTACACATTATAACTGAGATGTATTAGCTGTTTGATATCACGTCCATTACAGTTTGTTTGTGTAGTGTCATAAAGAAGTAATAATAAATAGTCAGCTATCATGGTCTGCCATATCAGGCTATTGAAATTAATAATTATTTACCAAGCCTTGCCAAACTGATCATTTAGGACATATTTCCTAAGATAAGATATTACACATGCTTTTATAAATGCCAGATGGGAAATGAGGGAACATTGTAACTAAACACGTGAGCCAACAAGAATCACCAATACATTTACCTTGAATAACTTACCTTGAATTGACTTTGAAGTTACGTCGAATAATGAACATTGAATCTTGAAAGTACTGTGAATATCTTCCCTTGAATCCTCAGATCAGTCCAATGGGAAGACAGCCCTGATGAAGGCTCTGCTGAATGTGAGCAGTGGGGAGAATGAGATGGTGGACTGCCTGCTGAACATCGCAGATGACATGGGCGACATCCAGATGCTAATCAACTCGTCCTACACAAGCGACTTCTACAAAGGTAGAATGGTTCATGATAATCCAGTATTTCCCATCTGGGATTAATAAAAAAAAGATATTCTCCCATTTTATTAAGCAAACTGACTTTAAAGAGGACATATTATACCACCAGGTGTGAGTGTGATTATCCGTAACAAGCCTTATTGAAAATGTGCAACTTCTGACAACACAGGTGGGCGTGTCCACTTATGAATGACGGATAGATGGGCAATGTTTGCTACAGTCCACTGCGGAGGCTGGTAGATTGATCTATCCAGCACATCTAGGTGGACACGCCCACCTGTGATTTTAGAAGCTGCACATTTTCAAAACGGCTTTTAACGGCTAATCACACTGACACCTGGTGGTATAATATGTCCCCTTTAACTGTACAGTTCAAACTTCATAAATGGTTTGAACTCCATAAAAACCTCACCTGTAGGTCAAACGGCTCTCCACATTGCCATCGAGAGAAGGAACACGTATTATGTGAAGAAGCTGGTGGAGAAAGGAGCAGATCTCCACGCCAAAGCCTGTGGAAGAATGTTCCAGCCGGACAGCTCTGATCCCAGCTTCTACTTTGGTGAGGGCAGACTTTGACATTATACTGTATTATAGATTATAGATTATGGATCATGCACAGATCATAGAGAGATCTGTGCATGATCCATGTGTGTGAAATGATTTGGGTTATTAATTATCATTATTATACTTGTTTTCTATTAGCTTTTTTAGCTAATAAACATGGGTTTCCTCACCCTTTTAAAGATACTAATAGTAAGTTACTACAGCAAAAACAAACACAAGAGGCTGTATCAAAACAACGACAACACGATGCCAGCGACTCCCTCCCCTACAGGGGAGCTCCCTCTGTCCCTGGCTGCCTGCACCAACCAACCTGAGCTGGTGGACTTCCTGCTGGGCGCATCGGCCAGCGTCATGGAGCAGGACTCCCATGGCAACACGGTGCTGCACGCCCTGGTGATGGTGGCGGATGACGACAGCCAGGACAACACCAGGTTCATCACGGCCATGTATGACCACATCCTGCTCGCCACTGCCAAGGTCAACTCGGACTGGAGGTTGGAGGCCATACACAACAAGAAGGGGCTGACCCCCCTGAAGCTGGCCGCCAAGACGGGCAAGGTGGAGGTAAAGTCGACCAACGCTTTATTTCAAATAAAGTCTGGGTACAACAAGTATAGAATGCTGGTATCATTTGAACTGAGAGGTTTTGATGCTACTTGGTACTGTAGTCTTTGTGCATTAATGTGTGATGGTAGCAGTTCAGACCGATACACTATACTACACCAGTGATGCAAATAAAGTACACTTATTATACGCATACTTAAACACTACTACTGAGTATTTGACATTATGTGCATATTTCTTAAGTGGACCAAAGTACAACTCAAAACTTACTTAGAATAAAGTACTCTTCATTTAAGTGCACTACAACACTAACACTTTTACGGCTAAATTAATTTTAGTTAGTACAATAACTTACCACTGTAAGTATTTGCAATTTAGTTTACCTTTTATTATTTATATGTACACTGAAATGCAGCTTAAAAT
>JAOPUD010000070.1:9093960-9104509 GCA_027122715.1 Trisopterus minutus
ACACACACACACACACACACACACACACACACACACACACACACACACACACACACACACACACACACACAGCCTTCGCTCTCCTCTGAAACCCACTTCAAATGCCATCCACAGGGAATAAATAACGCTATTATCGACGCCTACAGCAGTGACTGTTGCTTGATTCTTTATTCCCTTTTTTCATTTGAGAACCTGAACCTTTTGTTCAGAGACAAGAGGTGGCGGTCACAGATTTCTTTGAAAGCTTCTCCCTTAAACGGTTGAGACAAAACCTTATGGGTCTCAAGAACTGACTGTCAATACTTAGAACCCCCGAAAAGTAAGGACTCCAAGGGGAAGGCATTGTTCTTCTGTTTGACAATTGATCCATTACAGAGACACTTATCCAAAGAGATGCCGGAGTGAATTGATACCCGTGTTTAGGAGCAGTTCGGAGCAAGGCATCTCAAGAATGCCTACAGGTAGGCTGTGGACGGGGGGGATCGAACCCAGAACCTTTACAGCTGGGAGTAACACACCCTGCGCCACCGCACACATCTCCCGAGATAACGTCCTCATCCATCACACGATATTAAAGTGAAACAGGATCTCTGAATAGTGCTTGAATAGCCACAGGCCCAGAGGGACGTGGCAGTTCCAAGGATAAATACGCTAAAGTAGCCAGAAGGCACCGTCTATTGGCTGCGGTGCTCAGTGCTACGCACACGCTGCTTGGCTCGAGAGGCCCCGGCACCGAACCTTTCACGATTTACAACCCAGTGGCTTGGCCGTTGCATCGCCAAATCTAATATTGCCTTCCCTCTGGTCCGTATCTTATAGGATGCTCTTGGGCTGAAGATAAGATATGGAGACGTGAAAACCTTACTTGTTACCGTACTAGTAAGCCCCCCACCACACACACACACACATACCACACCGCACACAATTATATTTGCGTGTACCAATCTCAATGTCGAAGAGATCTATGCTCTATGTGCTACTCATGCGGCAAACTCAATGAATTCGCCTGCGGTCAAAGCCTATTGGTCTAGAACGCACCCAGGTCCCTGCCACCAGGACTAGAGCAGTAGTGTGGGGGAATGATAGGTCATCTGGAACGACATTGTGGTTTCATTGCACTGATTAATTATCCAGTCCTCCAGAAGCTGCTTTAAGCCAAAGTGACGCACAATGTACTTATGCATTGATGCATTTCATCACTGGGCCGGAATAGGTCAGGAGTCTTGGTCCAAGGATTCCTATAAGCAGGCATTATGGACCTTTCAGCTGGGAGTCCAAACACACCCTTACCACAGTGGGGTGTTCAATTGAGGATGTTATAGGGATTTAGTTGGGGAAATCTATATGTGTTTTGTATGTCGACATCTACACTTGAAAATGTGATCTGTTCATTTTGCCATCAGTTAGGGGAATTGGATCATTGCAACCCGCAAAAACACTTAAAGTAAAAAAAGTATGTTAGAAATTAAGGTAGGTCACGAAGGTCACAAGGGGATTATAATTAGTGTGTTTCTGGAGCAGCCTGTCCACACGGTGTTGATTTCATTTGATTTGAAATTCTTGAAACGTCTGTCCGGGCCAAGTAAAGACAGAAGGCCAAGTTTGTGTTCATACGTGGTTACCATCACCGCCTCCGGCAGCATGCTTGCTCAAACAAACACGAAGCCGAAATAAAGTGATAAAAAAAAGCCCCCCAGACTTTCAAACATGAATCCAATTTCAGAATCATGAGACTAGGCTTCAGCCTCGCCACCGCACCTGGAGACGTTGGCGTTCTCCCGGACGCGCACGTGACAGAGCATGTTGGGAGAGCGCTGGGACACCAGCACCTTGATCTGGTCCACGGAGCTGCTGAGCTTCAGGTAGCCCAGGTACAGCCCCGGGGAGAGCCGGTGGCCGCTGCGCCGCTGGTACGACAGGATGTCCTGCCGGGGACCGAGAGCAGAGGGACAAAAGGGACAGTTCAATTCAATTTTCTATTCAATTTTATTTGTATATCCCTCACTCTCCATTACAGTCTCCAAGGGCTTAACAGGCCAAATATATTTATGATATTTATGAGCTTCATCAGGACTTGTGTTGTCGTCCATTCACAAAGTATGGCGACAGGGAAAAATAGGACTGTTGAACCATGCTGTGGTCCTCAGAAGCTGTCAAAAAGGTGCAGCAGTGATTTTTTATACGTCCTTATTAACAATAATCTCATTCAACGTTTTCATGATGTTCAACTGATATCACCTCTGGTACAATTTATACTTGTTTAATGTCCCACAACAAAGAAGGAGTTGTTTATCAAGAGATCGATTGATTCGCCGATCAGTGGTCAAATAAATATAAACATAGCAAATTTCCACCAACCAACATAGCAAATTGCGCATCAGACCTTCGTCTGATGCAACAGCATCACAACTAGAGAACTACTGAGGAAGACAGAGAACTGCGGCTCAAATCAATAGAATTAAATCAAATATCACCCTTGTTTCGCTCATATAAAAGTAAGCAAATTACAGAAAAACAGAACCTCCCATATGTAATAAAGCCTGAGCTAACTCGGCTTGATTCCAGCACCTCACAATTAGTGTGTTAATTTCCTGATCTTCAAACAGTGGATTATAATATACTACAGAGATGTCCTTAAGGGCACTGCTGGAACATTTTTATAAGTACATATTCGGTGCCCCCAAGACACTTCAAAACATTGATACATTTTTTTTTTTCTCAATGGTCTGGTCTGGTGTTGCCAGGCAACCAAGCATGAGTGTACACACGGCTGGGTGTCTGCAGCAGACATTAGACCGCCTGTTTGAATCTAATTAACACCGCCTGGGAGAGGAGCCGTGGGGGGTATCATTACACTAACGGGATGCACTCACATCATATATTATCCATATTTAGACTTCCGACCAACCAATATTTGTGTATATCTCAGTTTGTAATGATTTTATTCAGCCTAGTGAGACCATACTGATCCCGGGAGAACAAACTCTGTTTCTCTCTGCGGATCAGCCTGGCCTCGAGCCTGACTGGATTTTCCAAAATTGAACAATGATAGGAAGAATCAGCGCTTGGGAGTGGGAGTTCCAGGAGTTAACATGGAACGCCGGGAAAAAAAAGATATAGCGAAGCCTGAAGAGGGTCTAGCAATCAATGGACGAATGATAACAGCTTTTATGCCAAATTAATAATTACGCTGAAAGATGAACAGAAATTGGCACAAAAGGTTGTTTTTTTCCTCTCTAATTTTGTGTGCAGATGGGCTTTTTTATGAAGGCTCCAAGCCCGAAAATTAACAAAAAAAGACAATTGTGTCGTCGGCACAATTGTGACGTCTCCACACACCGAGAATGTGCCCTGTGTCCACGACGTCTAGTGCAGCCCTGCTCTGACCCCTGACCCATGACCCATGACCTCCGCCCACCTGTATGGTGATGATGAGGATGTCCAGGGCGTAGGGCTCCTCCGGCGTGGACAGGGACTTCCTCTGGCTCTGGAGCTTGGTCACCTGCATCCACTTCCCGCTGAAGAAGGAGTACTGGCTCTCCATGTCGCGGACCGTCACCAGCAGCACGTTGCCGTGGCGGTCCTTGATGGGCTCGTAGTGCACTCGGCCCAGGTTGTGCGTGCCCAGAAGGTTCTGGAAGAACCGATATTGGCAACACGTTTTTTTTTCAAGGTACCTAATCTTTTGTACTGATTCAATTTAATGCAATGCTGATCTCTCTTTCTGTGATGGCTTTATGCATCGGTAAGGTATGTCCCCTTATAGTTTAGATGTGCAAAATATTATTTCTAAGCTGCATTTGATGAATAGAGGGTTGATTATTCACTAATTTCTAATTATGACATTTGCATTTCAGTGCTTTACTTTCAAATTGTTCATTTTAATACCTCTAGAACTATTCCTACATCTCATTGCATTGCATTTGATGAATTTAAGAACATTTTAATGTTTTCCATTCATGACAATTAAAAGGCTGACATAAGTGCACAGAAAGATGATCTATGATGTGCAACACACAGAAGCAGAGCCGACCTAAAACCATCAGTCCAATTCCTTCTCATGTACTCTCATCTGAGTCGGGTTAGCTTGTGACTGACCTGCAGCTGCCCAGCGGCGGTGAGCATCTTGTGTCTGGCCTGAAGGGTGGAGGAGGAGGACATGGAGACCGACATGCTCTGTCTCAGCCACCGCACGTCCTCCCACATACACGACAGCTGGCAGCGGCGGGGGCGAGAGAGGTGAGCGAGAACGGGAGCGAGAATGAATGACGTTAGAAAATGGAAGTTTGAATTGGAGAACGGAATGGGCAATCACAAAATACTGTCAAGATATATACGGTATGCAACAATAAAAAAATGGAATAGTTATTTAAATCCAGTCCTGACTTTTCAGCTATTACACGCCATTCTCTACTCTATGGCAAAACAACCAATCAAAAATTTTATCAACATATCAATTGGTAACAAAATATATAAGCGACCGCTGCTGCCACCAACAAACCGCTGACCAATGGTATCGTCAAATGAAAACATGGCACTTCGAGACAATAGCTGTGAGCTATGAGCGACATTTGATTACTGTAACCCTTTGCATCATAGCATGGCAGCTAGCTTTCAGCTTTCAGTTACTGGAACACCGTTTCCCAGCATACCTTGGTGAACCAGAGGAAATCTTGCATGAGGGAGCTGCTGTAGGAATCATCCACCTCCACGATGGGGATCTGGTCCTCAGCCGTCACCAGCAGACTGTCTTTGTGATAGAACACAGCAGCCAGGTAGATCCCCCTGAAGGACAGCAGGAATGGTATGACCCGGGTTGGTTTTAAAGGTCAGAATACAGATAGAAAACATATGTGTGTACTATGAACTGTAACGTACTAATACATTTTTTGGGGGGTAAATCATGAGCTTGTGACAGTGAAATTAGTTTAGAATGTCAGTGCCCTTTTCAGGATGTCAGACTACCTGACAACGGACACTAAAGGTCAGCAGAGTGTGTCCGAACAACCAAACCACCACAAACCTTTTCAATGTTTTCACAAACTTGTTGGAGGAGTTGAAGAGGTGTTTGAGACTCCTGGAGACGGACTGCTTCCTGCTCGGGTTCTGTAGCTTGGAGGAGTCTGGGGATGATGAGANNNGTCCGGTGGCATGGGGGGGGGGGACGGTAAGGAAAACGTTAATGCTCACACAACCATCGTAATGTAGAAAAGGTTTAACATCATGAACAATTGCACTGGAATAGCACAGTCAATCTCTAATCTCTAATCTCTATCCGGTTGGCATATGGAGAAACGTCCTCCTAGACGCGGAGTGTGTGTGCGTGCCTGTGCGTGCCTGTGCGTATGCGTATGTGTATGTGTATGCGTGTGTGTGTGTTTGTGCTCGTGTATACATGCCCGCGAGTGAATGCTTCGACTACATTGAGGTCGCTGGCAGTCAGAACTAGGGTTGACTGACTCTGACGCATGACCAGCCTGGGCTGAACTTTATCTCCATGTATCCATCTGTCCTCTCTCTCTCTCTCTCTCTCTCTTTCTCTCTCTCTCCTCATCCTTCTCACACACTCTCACTGTATCTCTCTCTCCACCATGGCCCTTCCTTCCCACAAGGCTCGCGGGGCCCTCAGCGATGCCAATCTCCACCCTGCCAGACTCCCCCCACCGCTGCGACCCCTTGTTCTTTCTCTTAAGTTAATTAAGCATCACCAGTGTAATTGCCAGCCTGTAAACAAGAGGGCAGACAGGAAGAGCAGGGTAATGCCATGCTGCCGCACACAAGCACATTGGCAGACCACCGCTCAGTTCCTGGCCGGACATGAAACAACCGGCACCACCCTCTACCACCACTACCTCCACCACCACCTCCTCCTCCGTTAGCATGACTCCCTGTACCTCCTCCTCCACCACCACCACCACCAGCATCAGTACTTCCTGGGCCTCCACCATCACTTCTTCCGCAGCCGTCGACCACCACCACCAACGCCCCTAGTGCCACAACCATCCTCATCAACCTCCACCTCCATGACTACAATCTCCACCTCCACCCCTATCACTACCTCGTGCCCCACTACTACCATCCCCTCTGTCTCCTCCACTATGACGACCACTTACTCCATCACCACCTCCACCACTACCTCTGCCGTTAACTCCCTTACTCCCACCACTGGACCCCACACTAAGAAAACACTTTTTGTAACTCAGGGAAGGTGGAAGGTGGGTTTTAAGGGGAGCGGAGAAACATTCAGTGTCTATGGGACAGGACGAGGTGCCAGGCTGGCCGGTTTAGCTGCTAAGTACGACACACTTGTAACTGAAGACCACTGCTTCATCAGATTATGTCCTGTTGAATACTGAATTGACTATTGGAGCATTAAATCACACTCAAGAGCTAAATGAAAGGATAGTTCCGGTATTTTGCCCTTTGGGTCCCCTTTCTGGGTTGTCTAGGATGAAAGAGAGTGGTTGACACCGAAATTTCTACAATTGGTCCTGTCTCGGGTATTTGGTTCATTTAGAATCTGAACGTTTGTCTTCAGAAATGTGCACCTCCCCAAGTAGTTAGTGGTGTTCGTTGATGTTCCAAATCAAGTATTGTAGCGAAATACCAGGACGTTTCTAAATGAGCCAAATACCCGAGAGAGGACTAATCGTCAACATTTCACTGTGAATCACTCTATTTTATCCTAGCCTGAACACAGAAAGGAGGCCCAAAGTGCAAAATATCGGAATTCTCCTTTAGGTCTCTCTCACACTGGAAAGCATTTTTCAATTAACAAGATGGGTTTGCTCACATGCATGTGAGCCGACGGCAAACCCATCTTGCTAATTGAAAAATGGGAGAATAAACCGTGGCAGAACACTGAAACACTGCGACTGTGATCCGACTGGAAGGACAGCCTTCACCATGTACAGATTCCGTGTGCACAGCCTCGCCATCGAGAGGGAGAGAGAGGGGCCGTCACATGCAGACCTGGCCCCGTGAGAAAGGACAGACAATATGAGGTGGGCTGTGCACAAGGGGAGGTGAACACCTCCTCTGTGCACCAAGTCTTCACAGACACAGACTTCCTGCAGAAAATAAAAAACCCAAATGATTTGGACGACATGACTCATAACAAAACATTTCCATATCTGCTGGGTGGATGAATGTGCAAACACGGCGGCCGCGTTCTGTGAGCTGTTGTGACAGGAAAAGGACGCCAAATGGAACACAACCCCTGTTAAGATGTTCAATCATTTGTGTGTTCCTGCCCTATCTGCACCGTGCCGATGTCTGCCCACAGACATACTGCCCACACAAACAGAACAGATCACTTTAATTACATTTATAAAAAAGATATACCTGTCCAGAATTCACCTTTCTGGTCGAATTGAATGGAGAGATTTACTACATAAGGCGACAGAGAGGGGGGAGAGAGAGAGTGAGGGGGCACAAAGAGTGACAGAGAGAGAGAGATAGCAACAGATAAGGGGGGGAGACAGAGAGAGAGGGGGAGGCAGGAAGAGGATCTGGGTTCATTGGAGAGACAGGGAGTGAGAAAGTGTGAGCGAGAGGAGGAGATTGAATGAGACATGAACATAAGGGGTGAGACGGAGAGCGTTAGAGACAGACCGAGAGAAAAGAAAAAGGGCTATATTCCATTAGTGAGTCAGCGCGCACACACACACACAAATGTGTGTGTGTGTGTGTGTGTGTGTGTGTGTGTGTGTGTGTGTGTGTTAGGGTTGCTTGTGTCTCCATGAGTCAGGAACACAGCTCCCTGTGTGTACGCGTGCACGTGCGTGCGTGTGTGTTTGCATATATATATATATATATAACACACACACACACACACACACACACACGTGTTCATGTGTCAAACACAATCACATCTCTCTCTCAGAGCATGTTTGCTCCCTAACCTCCATTTGTGCGTAATAAATGAAGATAAGCATGATTTAAATGAGTTGGCCATCCGTGCTGACCCCTCTCTCTATATATATATATATATATATATATAGACACAACCTTCACATTGCCATTGGGGTACCTAAATGACTGCGTTATCCCAGAGATCGTGTTATAACAAGAATCAAATATTTCAGGTTGTGCTGCCTTCAAAAAATGCAGAAACAACCACATTCACACAGTTTTATATAAATATATATATATATATGCGTGCTCGCGTGCGTGCGTGAGTTCTCACCTCCGCAGCAGTAGTGTGTGTGTGTGGCCCGGACCTGCTGGAGAAGACGCTCCATGGCCTCGATTTGGCCCCGCCTCCTGGGCTCCGGTCCGTCCCCGTCCCGCCAGTCTGAGGAGACAGCAGACTCCTTACAGTGTTGGCTGTGAGAAGGTGTGTACATTCCCACTCTGCCGAAAATGTAATTTCCCCTTTCTTACGACCCATGGGCTGTGTCCGTCTGTTCAAAGACACCGGAGCAAGACGAACAACAACAGGACGTTGAGTGTTTTTGGCCAAGCGACATCAGAAACCTTTTGGAGGATCCGTGAGAGCTCTTCATCAAAGCCTGCGGCAGCATAGCCTGAAGGGGGACACTGCAGGACCCAGATGTCCTGGACCGCAGTCCTCGTCTCTAGTGCCAATACACACACGTTCAAAGACTCTCTGTCCAGGCGATCAGTCGTCTCGGATGGAAGGTATTTTAGCATTATCTCAAGAAGTCCATTCTCTTTGTCGTGATTGTTCCCCAAACTTCCTCACAAACCCGTGACGGACGGGGTGAGAAAGACTCTCTTGAAAGTGGAAGTTGAAGAGGAAGGTATTTTTAGGTGTACTTATATCAATTGGCTTAAAAATAGGCCCAAAAGGCCTTTATTTCATGTAACAGTCCAAAAATAGATTTCTTCTTCAAATAACGGCAAGCCAATAGAAAGTGGGGGGGGGGGGGGTTTCCACCTTTTTGTACTGTATAGCCTAGAGAACGTAGTTATGACCGGACGGCCCCAGAGCCGAGTGTAATGTTATATGTTTTCAAACTGTTGAAAATAAATAAATAAATAAATAAATAAATAAACCAGATAGTCAACCACGTAGTATGATGGGAACTGGTTGTTGGGGTAACCTGGGAGAGCCCACAAATAAACGATCAAACATTGCGTCTCGTCTCTGTTGGGAACAAATGTCCCCCACCCTAGTCCTAGATTTGAAACTCCCACAATATCGTTAATTTTACATTTAGGGCATTTAGCAGACGCTTTTATCCAAAGCGAATTAAAACAATTAAAACACCCATTCACAAAGCGACGGCAGAGTGAACCATGCATGCGCCGGCCATCCGGTCGGGAGCAGTGCAGTAAGGGTTAGGTGCCTTGCTCAGGGACACCACGACACTCTGCCTCATGAGCCACTGCGGCATTACATCAGTTTTGCTCATGGTTGTACACTTTGAAGCATCACTTTTGTCGAAGAATATATCAAAAAATTCCACCGGAGAATACCAAAAGGATTTGCAAACAACAAAAGATGAAACGCCTTTTTGGTCCAATTATTTAACATTACGTGAGTGTGGAGTTCAGAAGCACGAACCCCATCCACCCACGGCTACACCATTCCAGGTATTTTCTATTCTCTCTGAACCTCGATTCTTTGCAACACAACCTTTGAAATAACCACATTGTTCAAGCAGGTGAAGGGGTTCATAGTTATTGTCCAGAACTATAAAATGGTTTGAACTTATTGAAAGTCACATGGAGCCCTCCCACTGGACCACGGCCCCAGAATGAGATGTAGTGCAGGTTTAAACATTGAATACAAAGTCCCCTTGTGCATGTGTACAATTGTGTACACTGTGTTACCCTCACGGTTCAGGAAGGAGCAGTCTTGGGAACACAAAAGGAAAACCTTGAGGGTGGGGGAGAGGGTAGAACGCTTAATGTTCTTCCGAAGATATTTCATGCGTCCCTGTCTCACCGTGGGGGGGTGTTATTAAATGTGACACGCTGACTCCTGGGGCTTGCACCTTCATGAATATGCAAGCTCAGTTTCAACATTCAGATTCTCCACTGCTTTTCATATTTTACCAAACGTCACATCAATTTGGCCCTATGCTGGGAAGACCATAAAGACCTCTTTCGATTCTGTGTTGTATTATTTTGAATATTTTAGCTCAATGTTGTGTAACAATTATAAATGTTTTCTTTTTTCTTTCTTTTTTTTTTATATAAATACACAGTGAAATTCCACACTGTCTCTTTGAACTCTTTTAAAGGACAGTATTGTAAATACATTTGTGGCTCACTTGTATGCCATTGTTAAATTCCCCTTTCACACACACACTCGCACGCACGCACGCACACACGCACACGTCCCTCCAGGGCATTCAAGGTTGTATTAAGTGAATGGTGGCGGGTGAGTCGTGATGGCTCTTAAAACCACTGCTCACCAACCGAGGGCTGAGGGAATGAGATTGACAATAGTCCCTCTTCCCCTTAGATCGTAAGATGTTTAGTTTATTTAACGGAGGGTCATTGAGACACACACACACACACACACACACACACACACACACACACACACACACACACACACACACACACACACACA
>JAOPUD010000070.1:9228587-9238587 GCA_027122715.1 Trisopterus minutus
GGGGGGGGGGGGGGGGGGGGGGGGGGTTGTGGCCCTGGAGTCAGAGTTCACCGTGAATCTGCTTGTTATGAAGAAATAAGACCAGAGGCTCACCAGGGAGATATTTACTCTTGTTATGCTCAGGAAATGACAACAAAGGAACACGACCAACGAAGCCCTGAAATCGTCCATGTTTTGAAATCCCAGCATGAACCAGGAGACAACACATAATTATCTTTTTGCAATTTTGTCATGAAGTATAGGAGTTTATCCAGAGCGTACAATGAATACAGATGAAGGTCATAAAGGATCAGTTGGGTCAATATTAGACATATTGCTCATGAGTTCCTACAGGAAGACTGTGGACACCGGGGGATCAAACCCAGGACCTTTCGCCTGACAGTTGAACAACACCCTAACCTGTGTCTATGCTACACTCTCCCCATATTTACATGTTATAAATTATAACTAAAATTAAAAAAAAGTGGTACTTCAGGTACATTTCAGTAAGCCTTTAAGTTGCATTGTGTTCATAATATCAACAGTACAAATGCGACATTTCAGACAAGCTAAAACAGATAACATATTGTTTTGAAGTATACACATGTTTTTACAGACGCATAACGACAATGATCAAATCCCAGCTGTGTATTGCTTACAATTGATTGATAGATTTATCTTAAGTGTCATAAAGACATCATGGCTGAATCCCCATATGATGTATGTCTGACATCATCCTATAAACTGTCTTCAGATTGAAATAGTTTTCTACTTACATTCTCGGAAGACAACATGTCAACATGAGTGTGATTAGGTGCGGTGTGTTG
Source organism: Trisopterus minutus (assembly GCA_027122715.1). Taxonomy (NCBI): domain Eukaryota; kingdom Metazoa; phylum Chordata; class Actinopteri; order Gadiformes; family Gadidae; genus Trisopterus; species Trisopterus minutus. The sequence goes on from JAOPUD010000070.1 coordinate 9,229,394, forward strand.
ATTTAGCGTCCTAGGCTAAAAGCACAGATATAGGCTTTTGTGTTACTCTCTCACACACACGCACGCACGCACGCAGGCAGGCAGACAGGCAGGCAGGCACACACACACACACACACACACACACACACACACACACACACACACACACACTAATACAAAAACGAATGAATTTGATGATGACCAGGTGCTGTATAACTATAATGAAGTATAATTGGTCATTCGATTTCATGTAGTTACTGTTACATTATTTTCTAATAATTTAATAATATACTTACAAGGTCAGATGTAATTTACATGGTCTTCAACATTTGTGTCAAAGTTGCCTACGTTACTTTTGCAAAAAGTGATACACATGTCAATGCTTCAAGATAATCTTTGAAATGATAGAAATTGGTTATAATTACTTTTTGAAGAGTAATGTCTTAAAACTATGTTACCTGTAACAATTTGATGAATGTGCAACCCCTTAACTTGTAGAACGACATTAACTCATACCAAGACAGCAGACATTTTGCGTTTCCAAACTCTAAAATATAAAACAAAAGTATGTCTACCATGACATAACACATTAACAACAACATCTGCAGCGATTGCTTGTGTCCGATAGTCATGAAGCGGTCAGGGTAAAACACAGCTGGAGTCGGTGTTGGAGGACGACGTAGACAGTTTCAGGCGTTAACACAGGGGGAACGGGGAGGGTTGAGGTTTGAATGCAGACACCGTGCCTTCGGCCATGCGGATCCCTCATCACCAGGCATTTGCTCAACGGCAGGAGAAAAACACGTGCAGAAAAAGTGGGTTCAATTCATTGCTGCAACCCGGGACAAATTTGGCCAACTGATTGTTTTTTTTATTTTGGCAGTCGCATGATTCCTGCTAAAGGCGCGGGGCGTCCTGGGGTATCTAGATTCTCGTCGTCATTGGCGATGGCCTCCTCTAGAAGGTGAGAGCTGGAAACGAGAAGAGAGAACCGACAGAAGCTCTGAGCACAACAAGAAGGATCTCCAGACTTTTAGATTCTTCTGCCCTGGAACTCCGCCGGACACAAACATGCAGGCGAGGAGGAGGAGGAAGAGGAGGAGGAGGAGGAAAGGAAGGCTGCGGGTAGGAAACGTGGCCCGTCGAGGATGAAGATAAGGGGGGGGGGGCGGTCAGGGGTGGTTCTTGCACACATGCAGTGGGGCGGGGTCACTTACAGTCCACCTCCAGGATGGCTCTGACGGTCCTGGTGAGGTCCTTGGCTTCTTGAGAGAGCGTGGCCACCGTCCAGGAGCCCTTCTTGTGGCGAAGGGCGAGGCCCTGCGGCGCGGTTCCCACCTTCGCCTCTCCAGAGCTGGGGGACAAGAGACACGGGCGAATGAGGCATTTGGGTTGAGGGAGGACTGACGGTGTATGGTTTGTGTGTGCTGTGCTGTGCGTCTGGGATTGACATTAGCCACTGGTCTGTCGATGCGTGTGCCTCGCTGGCGAAGGCAGAGCACTTGAAAACCTGACATTTAATGGAAAACTTTTACATTCAACAAATGACTGCTGTCTGAGTGTTTTTTCTATAACAAAGGAACTTCCTAGACCACTTCTGAAAATGGCATTGTGAAAGCCTATTTTCTGCTACAGAACTGACAGCAATTTCCACAAAACTGTTATTTCAGTAGCACAGACTGCCGCTATGTCTCAGGTAAGTTGTTGTTCGACCGATTCCTGACCCCTCCTTTCCGAGTAGAAATCTGTTAAAACCCCAAAATGAGGAAATGCCTTGAAAGCAGGGATAAATGAAATTGCTCAGGGGGATAAGGAAAAACAAACGCAGGGATGGATTCAGGTCCTGGCAGTTAACTGGCATACCTCTGGCCAGGATTTCATTGTGCAACTGGGGAGTAAACCCACTTACAGTACTGTGCCAAACGACAAAAGAACATGAAAACATGATTATATAATCCTCAGTTGTGAATTGAGTCTTAGCATAGCATTGAGCAGAAGAACAAAATACAGCATGTTCCTGTTTACGTTTATCATAATGTTTAAGAATTTTCTTTCTACTGGTGCCAGTTTTTGAAAAACATCTTATGCATAAGAATTGAGGCATTAGTTTAAGGCTCATGATGTTTATGCACCTTTATTTATTACCTTTTGGTTGGGGTATGTTAAGATTGGATTTTACTTCCTCAAATCTGACCAAGGCTGGACCTTTTGGAAATCGCACAACAGAAGTTCAAAGTGTACTGGATTAACTCCCGCTGTAACATGTATCGTCCATTTTCACACCGTCTCCGTGACTTCATCCATAGTTAGTATGGATGTCTGCCATGTTTGTTTACGCTAAAGAAACGTTTTCTATTGCGATATTGCAACTACTGTCTGCAAGAGTTTTGGTTTGCAGAATCAGGACTGGGTCATTGAGGAATGGAATACGTTAGTTTGTGGTCTGTGTTTAGTTTCCTCTCACACACGTGACCAAAACATTTGTATCTTTACAATTACTATTACCAGGTGTGAGGTCTCTCATTTTTTATCAATTAGAAAATAGAGCATTGTATTGTTATTATTGTTATTATTGTTATTAATACCATTATTATTATGGTATTATTTCTGTTTCGAAATAAAGCAACAGTTAAAAACAAAAGCCGAAAAAGAAACCTGTAATTAAAAACTGTTGTCTGGTGATTTTCTACATACAGAGAATTGTGGAATAAATTAATGTATTATAATCTTGAATCTAATCAAAATCTATAATGACGCACACAGACACACACTCAACAGCTCAAAAGCATTGAAAGCAAGTGAAAGGAGCTAGAGAAGGCACTATATCCATCGACAAAGGCATAGTGATAGCCTCCATTTCTGTGTTTTTACCCCCGAGTGCCTTGGAAACATGGTGAGGTCAGCAGGTGAGAGAGCGAAGGGGCCACTCGAGGATGGATGTTACGTGAGCAGCATACAGATGTCCCACTGACCCATAGAGGCTAAGTAGAGCCGGATGCTGATGAGGCGGGGGGGGGGGGGGTTGGTTCAACACAGGTGACCTAACAATTACGTGGAGGCCACATTGCAGCCTCAATGGCAGATTTGATTTTAAGTGGTGGTCGTTGCCTTGGCCTGATGAAAACACTGCCGTTTTCATATAAACTGTGTCGCGCACCAGGAGACAAAACAGAATCTTGATGCTTCTTTCTAAACTGCCAACAAAGTAGCGTTGCCCAGATGCAACCGTTTAAACACATTCCAAACCTTTTTACACACCCTTCCGCAAAACAGGTGTTCTTCTGTGGTGGTGGAGTTGGACTGAGCCACATAGATAAAGATCCCTTGTGTCAGACAGAGCATGACCGATGCGTGTCAGCAAAACAAATGCATTGTTCCTGTGTGCGGTAATGAGGGCCAAGGTTTTATAATCACTACCACCACCACCAGTTCTGGGAAAAGGCCACCTAGAGCATGATGGGAGAGGACGTGATGGTGGGGTGGTAGGGTGGATAATGGTGCGTTTGCATTTGCAGCTGGGAAATAAGAATTATTTTTTTTCCCTGTCCGAATTTTCGACTTGTATGCCCCTTAGGTTGGATTTCTGACTCGAAAAGTAAGAAACACCTCACAACCCGGCCTCAGAATACAAGATGGCTTCTTTGCACATCAACAGTTGGGAAAGCTGTAGTAATATACACGTTATTAGCAATTCTTTCTTTGTTTTATTAATCAAATATACACACAGTTCTGTCCAACATTACCACTCAATACCACTCAATGAGTTATAAACTGGGATTGCAGACAATGGCAAACCTGGCTACAACTGGTATCGCTAATACTGAAAGGCTTCTTGGATTTCTGAATTGTTGTACCGGTTGTATTGGACCGGTCACTCCTAGCGCAGACATCAGACTTCCTAGGTAAATGGAACGCAGCCTCATAGGAACCCTCTACTCCTCTTGTAAGAACACTCACATGGGACGATCGTTAGGAATGTAGATACATGCTCGTTCCGAATGTAGATATACACTCGTTATGAATGTAGATACATGCTTATTACACATGTAGATATACTCTTTACCAATGTAGATACACGCTCATTACGAATGTAGATAGGCACTCATTAGGAGTCTTCAGCATGACTCGATAGGAACATACATAACACTTATTTAATGTATATATATTGTCTGTTTTACGATTATTATTTACTACTTAAATATTGAGCCCCTTCTAGTTACATTTTTTACGTCATTGATTTGGCCTCTTGCGCAAGGATATTGGCAGCCTACAGAATGGGAGGGAGAGAGAGAGACACAGAGAGAGACTGCTCTCAGTGAGCTGACCCCAGCATATAGTGGAAGGGATAATGATACAGTTAGGGAGTCATGTCGTAAGAATCACTCTTGTTAGTTTGTTCTTGTTAGCCACATGGCAGCTGGTTGCTCATAGCAACAGGGCTAAACGCCTCATTCGTCCTCTCTACCCCCCCCCCTTGGTCTGAGCCAAGCCTTTACCTGTTGCTCTTACTGGTGCCTTGGGTATCCTGGAGGAAGTCTTGAACTGTCTGTGAAAATCAAAAATCAAACAAATCAACTGATGATCATGCAGATGTTAGCGTTAGAAATTATTCTTGCAAATCGCTAAGAAGCAGCAAGTGCTTTCCTCCGCCTTTGTCCGGATGCGGTTCTACAACTGGTTACTGCTACAGCTTATGGTTTTACCATCAACCACAAGTATCAGATATTAGTTTGATCCCCATGTGACCACAACTCAGGGCTTCTGTCTCAGAATACCAGCATGTTACATTTTTGCAATTTTCCTATTGTGAGTCATTTACTCTGCATGCCACTTAAATCCAGAATGCACTTAATTTATAAAATACATACATGCAAAATGTACTGAATGTTGCCTCCTGATGTTGAGAGGGAGTACTAAAAGTCTTTCAGGGAACGTAGAGGAAAAGAGCACACTGGAGCAGATCGCTGTTAGCCTGAGGCGATAGTCAGGGACAAATTGCAATAACGACGCACGATAAACTACGGCAAACTATGGTACAGCACATGTTGGAAGAATAAACCCTTGAATGAATTGAGATGTTCTGTAAGAATGTCATCCATAATTCCTTCAATGTACTAAGGTCTGCCTGTTAGATTGCGATATATACTGGGTGCATGGGATTGCAACAATCGCCTCTCAACCAGATGGTTTCTGGTGTTCTCTCCCAACACCTTTCTTACATCCTTCCTTCATCGAATGGGGCTGTCTGGAGAGAGTGCTATGATTGCACTCACAATCCTCAGCGGCAGTGTTGATGTCAGGCATCACCAAAGAAATACTAAAATAGGTTTTCTCTTTTTCTTAATGATGTGCTCAGTGAATTCTCTGTCTGGTGTCTGGCAAAATAATGACCATTGGTGGACAAATGCAGCTAATTTTCACAGAAGGTTTGAACCAATTATTTTTAAGTTGCCAGTAAGTTGCACTACTGTATTGATTTGAACTTTAAATTACTTATTAGATATTTATTAGACTTATTAGATAGAAGTACTCACAGGTAAGTCAACATAAAAATTGTGAGAGAAGTTACTTATGATCCATTTACGCCTAGCTACAATACTTTGGCACTTTAGGACCAATTTAAACAGACTTTTAAAAGCTGCTGCCATTTTAGTTTGAACCCTCAGGGATTGTGTTTCTGGAGGGGCTATAACAAATCTATGGTCTTACTTCCCAACATTTCTGCTCTTCCATTTTTTGCAACCAACTGCAGATCGTAGACAATCTGCTTCCTGTTTACACTGGCACGCACAGGCCCACAGTAGGTGAATGCAAGTGATATGCGTTTCCAGGCATGTACATAGTATAGACAGAGATTATTCCCAAACGGTGCTTAAACGCTCATCTGGTCACAGATCAGCGTCATTATAAAAAACAAAACCATTTATAAGTTTGGCTCCTTACCACCACCTAGAAACCTCTTCAGCATTGAAACATGTGCAAACGATAAAGAGAAGTTCCCTTATAAAAATACGGACCCCCCTCTCCCTCTGTGAGCTTCTCTCACCCATACCTCTACAAAGTTAAGGAGTTTGCCCGTGGACAACTCAAAGCTCTTTTTTGCCCCTTCGCTCTTCCGTAGCTGGCACTCCAGGACTGCCACTCTCTTCTTCAGCTCCTCAGCTTCCTCCTGCATGACAAGAGGAGAAGAGGAAGGAGGAGACGAGAGAATGATCTTATGACCGAGACAGGAAAAAATCCACTGAGTCACAAAGAGATTCTCAGCAGGAGCGCGATATGAAATATTCATAAACGGATATAAGGCTGGTGTAAAGGCTTGACATCTCAGCTGAAAGGATTATGAGCGGCAAAGTGTTTCTCATGCAGAAAATAAGCACTAGAACTTGCTGGTGTAGAAATCTAAGAATCAGGCGTCATACTTGGTTCGGATGAATCGTAAATATTGATTCTGTGCACCAGATAACAAGGGAATAAATAAAAACATTGATATACAGCCGCCATGTGGAATAAAGTTTAAGTACATACAAATAGATGATTTCTACAAGTCCCAAAGACTTATAATGAACACGCTTCACACAATAGAAGAACAGTGAAAGACAGCAAGAATCATTAGAATTATCAGAATCATCCGATGACCCAAGCTGACCTCTTGTTTGCGAGGCAGAATTTTATTTGGATAAAAGCGGGGTAAAACAAGGCTCGCGCTGACCCAGTTTCCCCCTCGCATTAGAGAGAAGCGAAGGAGGAATAATGGCAGACACAGAAAACACGGCAGGAGCCAACAGCTATAGATTTACCCCATCAACGGGTGGGGGGGGGGGATTTGACCACTTGACTACAGGGAGTGAGGAAAGAGAGCGGATGTCCCGAAATCTGGACTGAAACCCTCCCGTGTGGGACTAGGACAAGAGGTTGAGAATACCAATTTTTTACACCTTTTTTTTTATCTATTATAAAGTCCTTGAGCAAGGAAGGTACCAGATAAATGAGCAGTAGTATGGTGGTTCTTCAGTTCTTCAGTCTTTGAAGGCAAATGAATGAAAAGAAGCAACGCCCGAACAGGGACTTGAACCCTGGACCCTCAGATTAAAAGTCTGATGCTCTACCGACTGAGCTATCCGGGCTCTGGCCACATTCTGTATGCAGTTGCTAAATAGAGGCCAGGTTGTTGGGCCATTCAAAAGCTTTACTAATGCAAAGTAAGTTGACGATAAGCTGTGTTTGCCAATCACAAACATCACTATGGTTGTAAGCAATAGGCACTCTGTAAATACATCCCTTTTATATCTTTTTTATAAAAAGTATCCCTAAAACCTATAGAATTGCATTTTGCAATTGCATATCACTGTTTCCCAACCCCATTGTTAGGAAACACTAATACACGAATACAAAACCACTAAAATGTGTGTTCATGAACCGTGCAGTTCCCTAAACAGACATGGATTCAGTTCACATTGAATCCAGATGAAAGCATTTGGCAAAAAGCCACCTTCCTGCCCCCTTTCTAGTTTCATACAAATCAGTCACTTAAATTCCCCCTCACACTTCCCCATAAACGTTTCTACGTGTCGTACAGTCTACGTGACGACATGAAGGGGGAGAGTTCGGCGGGAGGTCGGAGGCCGTACCTTTGGCTGGGAGGGCTGTCCAGCCCTCTGCGTTTTCAGCTCTGCGATCTCAGTCTCTAGCAGGTGGATGACCTCCTCGTAGTCCATCTCCATGCCTCGCGCCTGCTTCTGGGCCACCTCCGCCAGCTGCACCCGGCTCCGCAGGGCCCTGCTCTCCACCGCTCCGGATTTGACCTCCTACCAAACAAACACAGACACACACACACACACACACACACACACACACACACACACACACACACACACACACAGAGGCCTCAGTTCCACTCCATGCAACACAAACATGAACTGGATTCATATTGTTTTAATGGAAACTGAGCATGAGCATAGCGCTGCATATAGGACCCAAGGCAAACTTTGGACGCGGAAGTGAGATAAGAGAGATACACTGGAAATTTAATTAGAGAGGGTACTGATATATTATTGGGGTAAAAATGTGGAGGAAGTTGTATAATATATATTCAATATAAATAATGGTTACAGTAGGGCTGGAACAGTCACACATGCATACTGCAGTGAAGGCGGTCTCTGCTTCACACACACTCTTAATCTACCACCGTACAACACGTACTGCACACACAGACACGCACACACACTAATACAAAGAAGATTGAAGCAACTCTTCAAATATCTGAAGATGTTGAAAATAGCATTAACAAAACCTCCATAAGGACCGAGCTGACTTAGAACTTCAATAGCAATGACACAAAACACTGTGTCATGGTGATGGAGGATAAGGGTGCTTTTTGTATTTTCACCATTTCCCTCCTCCTGAAACGAGGTGAGGCTCGAGTAAGGATTTAGCATTCTTGCACGCCAGGACTCATCAATGTCAGGAGATTACATTCTCGCTCCTGCCTGCGGTGGGTTCTGCTGAATGCTTATTCTGTGCAAAAACTCTCTGCATGCTCTGAGATGTAATGCTGAGGCTGTTTTAGCTATAAATAGTTCCTACTTAGCAAAAAATGACATTTTGGAAATGGGGCAAAGAAAAATATCCTGCAAATAATTGATTTATATTGGCAAGTCTCTCTTGGTATTATCATCTTATAAGAGAGTAATTGGTGATATTAGAGCATGAAAGAAAAAGGCAGTAAAAGGTAAAAAGGCAGAAAAAAACGCTCTATTTACCAATAATCTTGACAGCCTTTTTATACCCAACATTTTGCACCCAAAGCTGCCAAAGACCTTGACCACTCTTAACAACCATTTCAGGCCAAATTGGTATGCATTAAAATCTATTATCAGACTTTTTTACAGACTTTTAATAAGACACATTTTATAACCTCTTTACCCCAACCACCTTTTTACAATCAAAATACATGGTGATACAATAACTATGCGTGTAAATATAATTTACACTCCATTTTACACTTAACATTTGACACATTTTACAATCTTTCCAACCACTTTACACCAATACTCTTTGCGCCCCCGAGTCCCGACACCCTAATGCAGAGGCCCCCCTGAGTGTGTTTATCTACTCATCCACAGGGTACCACGTGACTTCTGCCCTGGCTCCAGGGGGGCTCCCAGCACCAGACTGTGCTGAACCAGACACCCAGTGCATGGGCCTCAAAGCCTTTA